>OU015762.1:27085528-27110049 GCA_907173295.1 Fagus sylvatica | reverse complement strand
CTCATAGCTATCAAATACATGTGTACGTGTGAGTGAGTTTGTGATTGCTGTGGTATATACTTTTAATCCATTGTGCTATTTGAACCGACTTATAATTAATCAATCCAACCGTTAATGTCACTAAGCTAAATTTGGTCAAGCCATGCTTCTTGGGAGTTTATATATAGAAATTGTGTTTTCAGGTATAAATGGCTATACAAAGTGCCAAGAAACTAGGGGCTAAAGGAAAGGATTGATCACCACTGGTTAACTTAACAACAAAAAGGAAATGACGGTCTAAGATCTTTTCGTTTGGGTAGCCCTCTCACATAAATGACAAGATAAAATGAAAGTAACAAAGGCTAGGGTTACATTCATCATCTGTATACTCCCTCCAAAAAAAACTTTTTTATTTTTATATTTTATAAGAACCCTCCTGAAGAATCTGATCCAATCCCAGAAGTTGGCGCAAAAGCCCTTATCTCCCCTGGTGTCTATGTCCTTAAGAGCCTCTTCACCCTATGATTGAGGGCTTTGATGGCGCAAAAAATCCTTCATCCACACATTTACCTTTCTTTGTTAATTTTGACAAAGGATTAAAAAGGGTCTTCCTTACCGTCCCCCTTCAAATACATGGCCGTCTTCCTTACTATCACATACATGGTCGTTTTTTGAGTAAACAACACTAGGATTATTGATTCAATTTCTCTTTTGAACTTATTAATTTTATTTTTAATAAGTACCTTTTCAATATTATGAGTTTTGATTAAATATATATATATATATTTCATATACATATAATACTCAATAGGAAATTTTCATACAAAATTGAAAATTTTAAAGACTTAACTTTTACAAAAAAAAAAAAAATTATATTTATATTCATATTTCTCTATATATTATAGTTTTATTCTCATTTATGAGAGTTTTACTTTCGTAAAGGTTGGAACTTCATGAATATTAGAATTTAAAAATTTTGACACATTTTTTTGATTTGTAAGAAAGGAGCTCATAATTTTTTTTTTTTTTGGGGGGGGGGGGGGGGTAGTTGAAAAAATAATTTTTTTTTAATTATTTTTCTTAAGGGAAATATGTACTTTTCAAATTGTTAGCTCCGTCCCTCAATCTACACATATTTAATGTGATGTTATCCAACTATTTGACTCACTAATGCAATTAGTGGGAGTTTGATGACTTGATTATTTATTTTTATTTTTTGGGGGCCGGGGGAAGCTAAGAAGATAAAGTTTAATTTTCTATTTTTCAAAATTTTGGGGCTATCCACACCCCCACCCACCCAAAACACAAGGTGGCTTCGTCCCTTAATCTACCCATATTTAACGTGAAGTGATTATGTTATCCCACTATTTGACTGTAGAGAGTACATTCAATAATGAGCCGGTGTAATACCCTTGTTTACACCCATTAATAAGAACATGTCACATCACTTTTTCTCTTCACATTTCAAAATCAACTCACTCACACATAATAATTTCTCTTAAAACTATCAACAACAAAAAAAATAGACCCGATTGCAACTGGATCTAGAGAGAGGAGTGAGAGGGAGAGGGAGGCCGATCTGGTCACCGCCGGTCTCCTCTCCAGATCGCTATCGATCTTTTGGTTCTTCCCTCTCTCCCTCTCGATCTAGACCACATCAAGACCCATAGCACACCGATCGTGTTTTCTCTCTCCTCCGATTTGTTTTCTCTTTCCCCCGATGGTGGTGGCGGTGGTTTCTTATTTTTATTTTTTATGGTGGGTGGGTGTGGTTATTGCCAGAGGCGGAGCTATTCATTGGCTGGACTGGGCTATAAGCTTTTTCTGTTTCTTAAATTTACCCCTATAAATTTTTTTTTTTAAAAGTACCCTAGTCCTTAGCCCAGCCAATTCTAATGCCAAACCCATTCAAAAATTTGGTTGAGTTCAATTCCAAACCCAAATCTGTTCAGAACTCCAATTCCAAATCCACAAATTTGTAATCTAGACCCACCCAAATTGCTCACAAGTCTGAAATCCAAGTCACAGATCTCACCGGTGACCCGAAGCTGCTTCTTTGGCTCTCCACCACTGCCATTTCCTCCTTGTCATTTGCCGTCCACTCCACTCCATTGCCCAGTGCCCACTGTAACTCTTTCTTTCTTTCTCTTTTTTTTTTGCTAAGTTCTTTCTTTCTTTCTTTTCTTTCTCTAGTTGTTCGTCTGCTGTGTAATTGTATATTAGTATATAAGATAACTTTAATTTGCTAAAAGGGAGTTTCCTGTGTTGCAAGTGTACGTTTTGAATGAAATGAGATATTATGAATGTCATGTGGTGTGGGTGGGGGACATGTGTTGCTTTGTGTGTGGTGTGGGTTTGTGATTTTTTTATTTTATTTTTTTATTTTCATATTAAGTCATGAGTTGTGGCAAATTAAAGTGACTGTGAACGTAGGAAATTAAGTACAATTTTGTCAAATATTGTGGCTATCTGTTCTAGTTTGTTACTTTGTTGATTTATTTACAAATTTGATATAGAGTTTGAGTGGGTGTTTGGATGATTTTGAGATTCAAAATTTTATTGAAAATTGATAGGTAATGATAAAATAATAATAATTACTTTTAAAACTCTATTTAAAATGTTATTTTTTATAGTTTATAATGTCAACTCATTTCAAATAAAGAAGCTAGGAAAACAGTTTTTTATTATATTTGCATTGCATGTATGTTTTTCTTTGCTTATCTATAGAATTTGTTTTGAAGGTAAGGTTCATTATGTCCCTTTGACAATGTGTAATTTTTTTTTTTTTGACTAAATAAAATTTTCTTATACCGTCAGTATTTACATGATACTTCTAGCCCACCCTAAGATATTTTCCTGGCTTCGCCCCTGGTTATTGCGGTGGTGGTTGGGTGTGTTTGTTTTTGGTTATGGGTTGGTGGTGGCGGATCCACCACTGGTCTCTCTCCCTCTCGCTCTTTCTCTCTCTAGATCAGGATGCAATCATGTATTTTTTTTAAAGTATTTTTGATAGTTTTAAGAGTAATTATTGTGTGTGGGTGAGTTGATTTTGAAATGTGAAGAAAAAGTGAAAAAGTGACATGGCCTGCTCTTATTGGTGGGTGTAAAACCGAGGTATTACACCAGATCCTTATTGAATGTATTCTCTTTGCCTGTAGCACAAAGAGTGGGAGTTTGACTTGAATTGATTTGCAAGTGGTGGACCAAAGCCAACTTAGTGAAGGCCATAACAACACAGCATTGGCACTTTGGCAGAGATTGAAGTTTCCACACAAGACAATGCTTAAGTTCTTAGGAAATCCGGTTCAGCTTGTGCCAAGTATATATAATCATTCTAGCACACATCTTAAGTATAAATCATTCTAAGGTTTCTCAATCAGACTATTGTTTAAAAATTATCTCAACGACAAACTGTGACCTCATTTATGACATGTTTATCAAGATTGTAAAATTTGGACTTTGGCTTGTGTTCGAGGAGCTTTGTTCTTAAATTGGTTTCCCGTACTTAATTCTTATATTGGGTTTCCTACACAACTATGCAATAAACCAAAAAGAGAAAATTTTTTCTTCTAAAATATGGCTTCATTTGTTTTGGCATTAAATTTGTATCCTACATATAATATTTTCAATGGAAAATAATTTTTTTTTTGGTTGTTTGGAACATATTTTTCTAGGGTTGGTTGTATAAAAAGATTTCTTACAGACTAAGGCGATTGGAGGGAGGAAAGTGATGACGATGGCAGATGATTGATGTTGGCAACGACATTGTGCAGGTGGTGATCCTTAGCGCAATATTGGTGGTTTCAAGGTTTGGCGACCAACGATTGGTGATTACGATAGCCAAATGTCGGGTGATTGGCAGGCGATGGTGGTTGGATAGGGGGTGGGTACAATGGTAGCAGATAGTTAGTGATAGTGATGGCTAGTTCAATGACAATACGCGGGTGTGTGGTAGCAACTATTGACGATGGGGGATGTAGTAATGACCTCTTATGATGTGTTTGGAAGTTTGGAGGGGGAGGATAGTAAAGGATAAAGGGGGGAAGGAGATAAGCGGGAAGGGGAATGGTTATGTAATATACGCAAAATAAAAAAATAGAATAAAGAGTAATTAAATTAGATTTTTTTTAATAAATAATAATTATATTTCCTAATATAATCCCTTCGAACCCTAAATACTCTAGTGGATATATAATTTTATGTTTCTATTATTAAAATAAAACCCTAGAGCCACTCTCCTTCACGTTATTTCCCGTCCCTCTCTCTTTCTCTTTTATTTGTGGCTGCCTCCCACATTAGTTTTCGTCCCAAACCTTAATTGACAATGAAGAATAACAACTAGAGAATAGGAAGAACTTGGGTGTGATACATTGCATACGAAGAAGGTATAGATTATCTTTGTCACAATTGTTTCAAATAGTTGCTAATATGCCCACGTGGTTCATTGTACTTTTGACCAATTCAAATTTTGGCACATATCAATTTGGCTAGTATCTTCATGCTTTAGTAATTATCCTCGTGCAGTGTGGCGTTCATTCATCCTAGGCTAGGCGTAACTACTTGTAAATTTTGGTTTTTGTCTTAACAAGTACAATGGTTTAACTTGACGTTGTATTATATATATGACTATATATTAGTAAATGCATTAGCCTGAATTGGAATACTTCCACTCGAGTTTATAGGACCTTTTAATCTTACTTCTTTGAGTCTAATGATGTCTTGGCTCTGAGCACCCTCCTAAATTCAAGGTGAGTGAATTAAGTACAACTTTGGAGCTTAGTAAAAAGGAAAACTAATAGGGTAGACGCTGGCTTGTGTTTGTGTATAAGGTGTAGGTGGATTTTGGTTGGAATTTTAAATTTTGTGGCTAGGAGTAGAAGAACCTTATAAGTGAGTAATGGATGAATAAATAATTGGAACTTCGGGTTAACTGTATTTATATTGTTGAGAAATGGCGTAGGCTCGAAATTATTTATGTCCTTATTAGAAATATTATGTTTCTTTGACTTAGGCTCTAAGGATCAATCTCGGTGACGAAACTAGTGCAAAGTGATATTTGTTTATTCATTTGTGCATTGAGGTAAGTGGGACTTTACACATTACTCCCCTTACGTACATTCCCCATAATTATTGTCAAACCCATTGGATTTTGTCTTGATAAATTTATATTTTCTTGAGTTCCCTTCACCCATTAAGATCCTTTCTTTATATTGTATCGTGACAGCTTGTGACCGTTATAATATCATATTACTTTTATATAACTCTTGTGCTATTGATTTTCCAAATTAAATTGTTCATGTTTGTACGTACCCTTAATTGAATTCTTTGCCATGAAATAAATTCAGTGACCCCGACCATGGGGGCAATACGTGGGCCATAATCTGGATTATGTAATTGGTGTTGTGGAGATTGGGATGTGAGCTATTTTTGAGTAACCCTACCCATGGGGGCAATACATGGGAGTCACCCTTCTTGCGGGGGAAATACACAAGACATGGCTTCTTGAATTTTGTACTTATGACATTGTGATTATACCTTGCTATGCTTATAATATTCCAACACGTTTTGTATCTCTAACTATCATGTCTCATTTATTGCCTAAATTCTTATATTGGAATATTCAGGAATTACCAGTTCATTGTTAACCACCCTTGTCATTGTTCTATTTACTCCTTGCTTCATATAAATCCAGTTCCTTTTGTTACCCCTTGATGCTAGTGTTTGAATATCATTTATTGGGCTTTTAGCTCATTCTCGTTGTTATTATATTTTTTCAGATTAGCTACCCAGATTCATATATAGTGAGAAGAGGTTGCTAGTATGTGATCATTTATTGCCAGTGGACTACTGTTGAGATCTCCAGCATTTAGCTAATTTTGAGGAAATTCCTTTTGTTAGGATTTTAAGTTTTAATTTAAAGAGATTGTTTTTGTGAGGAGTTAATTGAGGTTTTGTTCCATTTAATCTTGTGGAGTTTGGATTATTTGACTATGTTTAGAGATTAGTTGAATTATCATGTGATTTGATTTTGAGACTAGATTTATTTGTCTTAGAAATTTCTTATTGCGAGTTGAATAAGGATTTATTGAATTGAAAATTTCGGGGCATTACATTGCAGTATTAGAGCATAGGTTTGAGATTCTATAGACTTATTCGCCCTAGTGGGGAAATTGTAGGTTAACATCTTGTTTCTATGTGGGTAACTACATTTTGTAGTTGCTATCTAGTGTAGTTCTAGCATCTATATCTTAGATTAAGGTTTTAATATTCTTAGAGATAGTGAGTCTAACTTGATTGTTTAGGAAATTGTGATGGTTGGATCAAGGCAACCTAGAGGGCGTGAGCATGATGTCCCTATTGATGATGCTGGTCTTGGTGAAATTCGCCAGATGCTTGCTACGTTGACACGAGTGGCAAAGCAACAGGCTTGTGTATCTGAGCAACAAGCACGAACGACTGAGCAACAAACTCGAGCTTCTGAGCAGCAGGCCCGAGTTATAGAGCAGCGATAGGTCCAACTAGTGGCCGCCCCTTACCATCAAATTCATAAGTATCCAACTTTGGTTTCACTTGAACACTTTCGAAAATTGGGGCCACCTGTGTTTAAAGGCACTACTAATCCCTTTGAGGTTGAAGCATGGGTTAAGAAAATGGAGAAGCTCTTCACTACCATGGGATGCACTGATAATCGACGTGTGACCTTTGTAGCATTTATGTTGGAAGGAGAGGCTTATATATGTTTGGTGGACTGAGGAGCAAAGATTGTTTTGTGGGACTAGTAGACAAATTACTTGGGAGGTATTCTTAAAGACTTTTTATGAGCACTACTTTCCGGCTAGCCCGAATTTTGGCTCCTAAGTCATTCGGCTCTCAGGTTTTTACCTGAAAGTTGATCTGGGCTCTCTAAGTGTCGATCGGCTCTCAGGTCAGAATTTTGTAATTTTTTGTGCAAAATTTAGTTTGTCTTTTTTTGATGATTTTGCTTGCTGTTTTATGATTTTCCTAAACATGCCATGATGTTTTCCAGTGACTTGAATGTTTAATTCAATTAGACATGCATGTTTGAGTTGATTTTAATTATTGTTGGTTGATCACTTTTATTTTCTTTATTTGCACGTCCAATGATTAATGTCGTGAACTATAGATTAGGGAACCATAAAACTTTAGGTTAGGTTTGATGAGTGCGAGTTTGGTTTGAATGAGTCGTGAACTATAGATTAGGGAACCTTAGAGACAACTTTAGGTTAGGTTGGATGGGTGCCTAACACCTTTCCATCCAATCCCCTAGCCCCAGAATCTTCATCTCATGGGGAAATAGATTATTTATTTATTTATTTTTATATCTTTCTTATTTTCTTATAGGTTGTATGTAGGACCAAAGCCTTGTAATTTTTAATTTCTTTAGATTGTATTTAGGGCAAAAGTCATGTAATTTATTCATTTTTCAGAAGCATTGTGTATTATTTTATCAATCAATAAAGATGCATTTTTTCTTAGCTTTTTTGTTATAAAAGTTGGGTGGACGACTCCATTGTAAATATTTCTAAAGACTAAGTGGGAATACAGTAAAGCTCGCCACTGAAATTTGAGAATCATGTTTAGACCCTCATCTAAAGGGATGGTTTTCGGGTCGTGGTTCTCACAGTATGAAGAGCATAAAACGTGTTAGATCGGATCTTTGACCATCTCATCTAAAAACTAATTGGTGTATAATGAGGGAAGCCAAATCTTTTCATGGCATTCGAATCGCACCTCACAAGGCATGCCAAGAGCCTTCCACGTGGGTAGAGCGACATTGTTGACCCTAATAATCACTCCCCCAATATGACCCTCCCACGACTCAACCCATCACCCATGATCTTAACTTTGATACCATTTGTTGGATTGATCCCTTGATCATCTTATCATAAAACCAATTAGTGTCCAATGAAGGAAGCCAAACTCTTTTATGATATTTGAATCACACCCTGCAAAATATGTCAAGAGCTGTCCACGTGGGCAAAGTGATACTGTTTACCCCAACAAAACATTTCTCGTCATTTTGGTTGTTGACCACGGAAGAGTGTTCTGTTAACTAACATTTTCAGTCACATTAAACACCAAAAAAATATTTTACATCAAAATAAACTGAACTTAAAATTCATTTTTATAGTTGTTCACAAAAAATGAGAGGAGACTGGTTGGAACAAGGCTTGAATTGGGTGTGCTGCTCAGTAGGGGAAAATGTCTACACAGTGAGTTCTTGGAGGTTAAATTCTTTTATTGCAACAACTCATTCTCAGGACAAATGGAAGTCAACGCCTCTATTTTGTGTAGGCAAATTTAGCTGTTCAGTCTACAAGAACAGGGCATGGAGGAATTCGAGAGGTATTTATTGGTAGTCATTATAGACAGCTGATAACAACTTTGACTTTGAAGAGTTGCATTGCTTCTACTTGTGCTCATATTCCGTTTGAAATCTGGGATACAATTAATATCTTTATATATTGTGAATTTTTGTATGTTTTGTAATCGGGTTGCCATGATATTAGCAAATTATGCTAGTAAATCTGCAACTACTGAGACCTAATGGACACACCTCCTCCATGGCTCACCCAACGTATACTTTCTTAATTTCAATTTTAATAATACTTTTGCTACGGCTTAAAAAAAATAATAATAATAAAGACTTTAGTCCTTCTTCTTTTTATTCTTCTTTGCTATGAGATTTGCAGGAGTGGTAAAGTAAAGGTGAAGCTTCACGCTAGTGTTCCGGTGCATTGGACTAGACACGACTTGGATATGTGTCATTTTTTGGTCACATGTTCATATCGTATCCAGTTTAGGGTATTAGAGCATTGGACCGAAGCCTATTCCGTAAAGTAACTCGTGTGCTGCATGCATGGCCAACCCTGGGGTAAGCCCCACAAGCCTTTGGGATTGGGCAACCCCCCACCTAGGGCAACCAATGAAAAAAAGTACTAATAGTATACATAAAAAAAATATTCATATGGCAACATATCTAGATATGGAGTGATATGCCTTTTAATGAGATATATGTGATGTGTCTCAGTGTTTGTGTGAATGAGATTGGTCTCTACTGTGATTTATTGATTTATTTGAAAATTTGGCCACTAGCCATGTGCTTTTGTTTGTGGGACATTGAGGGCAAACTATTATTTTGTGTTGTCGTGTAGTGTGTTACTGTTTTTATTTAATGATTTTTTTATGACTTTTAATTTATTATTAGTGTTAATTTCCCCCTGCTAGTATCGGAAGTGATAATAAAAGTGGGAATGCTGGACTGCGCCATCCATTTGAGGTATGTACGGGACCGAGTTGCGGTGTTCAATCTTGAATTGCTGGCACACCTAGTCCATCAGCTCGTTGTTCAAGTTCTTGGCATTGTCGGTGATAATAAATAAATAAAGAAAAATGTAACCCCAATTATGGTCATTATAATTAACACGATCTAACTCAAAGAAAACAATTTCTTCTTGCATTTTTTTTTTTTAAGGAAATTCAAGCTAAAAGCAATGTAACCTTGATTTTTCATTAAAAGAAAAAAGAATTGGACTTTTTTTTTTTTTTTTTAATATTTAATAAGTAAGTGGGCAACCAAAATTGGGATGGATTTGGGTAACTCAAATCTCAAGATCGACCCTGACTGGACGTAAAATCTCATTAGAACCAGCATCTATTCAATATTACAAAATGTAATTAAAATAAAAAACATAAAATAATAATCTTTCAATACATTTCAATTCAGTCACCTATTAGAATGGTACTCAAAGTTAACCCCAAAATAATATTTATTATCAATTTTGCAATAAATTTCACTATAATTTCTTTTTTAAGATACAAAATCAAATAGTTCGCTAAAAATTCATCTTCTATTTGGTTGCGAAGCTTAGTTGTGGAAATATTCATGATTAGAAAATTCAAATATTATAGTTGACTTTCTCATCATCTACAAATTCAATAAAAATCATGTTTGTTGTTCTTCTAACTAAAAACTAATTAGTATTGCCAGGTAAAATATTTTTTTTAAAGCCAAACATGAGCAAAAGTCTGACATCATTCAGCCTCACTCGTTCAACATTATATTTTATAATTTGTCTGATATTCTTCTAATATGTTGTCAAGTGAAAAATAAAAAGCACTTGAAAGAATTGTTTAGGTGTAGTCCAATTTATTTATTTTTTATTTTTTCAAACAAGGAACAATTAAAGTGCCAAAGATATTGTCATTTGAAAAAAAAAAAAAAACTATATTTTAAATATAAAAAAATGTATGTCAAATAAGTTAACAAACAAATTGATACAAGTAATACTTAAAGAATTTTACCAACTACAAGAGTGGATTAGGTGACTATTTTATTGGGTAAAATATATAAACTATCCCTGAAATTTGAGTTAATAATCGAAACTATCAAGATTTTTTTTGTAAATATCTAGTTTGCCTCCTACGTATAAATAACACCTAAGACCGTTTGTGTATTTTTTCCCAAAACTACTGCACTTAGGGAGCAAACGGGATATTTTGAAAAATTATAGTAGTTTTTGTTATTAACTCAAACTTCAGGGATAATTTTTGTATTTTATCCTATATTATTTTATTTTTAAATTTTTGGGATAATATTCGATCTTTGGGGAATTAAGTAATTCTTTTTCTTCTCAATTCAAAATCTTATATATACAAATATACTATTTAAAAAGAATCGTATGGGGCCTTGGCCCCCTTAGTCTAGTCTACAAGTGGTTCTGTACCCCTGCGTGTGACTGAATTCCACCAGACACCATTAAAGTTGAGGATTAGAAAGGCTGCACAATACACACTTTATAAAATGGTGTGTACAACTTTAAATTCAGACACTCCTCTCACTTATTGTCCTCTCAGTTGATCATCCTCATTGGCATATATAAGAGTGTGGATGCTAAAAATTTCTGCACCGGATGGGCCTCGTGTCAATCCACGGACGGGCTAAACACAGGCTGAGTTTGTGTGTGGGGGATGTTGAGCCCAAAACTCTACACCAAGTGTGGTAGACCACTTGGTGGCTGATGGTGCATTTCCCTCTAGTGCTCCCTGATCCACCAGGCTGCAATGCTCGTACAAGGGTTACGGTGGACTAATGAAACCAGTGCCGCAGATCAAATGAGTTGATGATCTTACTTCCACCAGAACATTCAGTAATCACAAATACAGTTGTGATAACACATTTGGGGTATATTACAGATTTGCTTACAAACAAATGAAATCAACCTCATAGACCGAGATTTAGTACAACAAACTCAACCTTTCAAGAATTCATAATCAGTGAAAATAAATGCCAAACACATGACAAGCAACAAAAAGTCAAGAGTTAGTGCCGTGGATCAAGAGGCTGAGCATAATACACTTGACTTCTTCTATGACTTGCAAAAGGGGTAGGAGCAAATCAAAGAAACATGATAAATCATAGAACTTGAGAGATTTGGGAGTAGGAAGAGAACCATTTACTGTGCAAAACGTACATGAGTCAGTAGTATTGAGTTGGGTTGAGTGTTTGATGTAAGTTTTCTGTTGTGGCAGACTAAAAGTACTTTCAGTCTACCGTGGACCTACGGTAAGTGTCCCGTGGACTGTTGTTGGTTATCTGCCTCCTTTGAGCTTTTGAAGTCAGCTCTTATGGAGAATGTATTCTGGTCTGAGAGTTTTCTGATCAGCCAACCAACAACCTATTCCTTCTTCTCACCCCTATTTATAATGGTGTTTATGTCTAATGGTTTGATTTGTTATCCTCTTCATCATGAGAATCATTGTTTAACCAAGAGATAAAGGGGCGGAGATTTGACAAAGTTTAATTTTTGGGGGCTGAGCTGATGGTTTTCATCTGCCGCAGATCTGATTTGATCTGCGGCGAACGGCGGATTTTCAGGCCATTTATGAGGATGGAGGTGATAAGCATTTAATGCTTGATGATGGGCTGAAGCATTTAAGATGACTTGACTCATATACGTTTTGCATTAATTAGATTTGATCTTACCATTTTTGGTATTTTTTCCCCAGCAGATCAATACCTTTTCTGTTGCGGCAGATCAAATAAAACTTGAGTAAATTGATTCCCCTACCTCCAAACCGTGCTTCCTAAGTTCCATGATGTGGAGGAGCAAGGGCCACCGTAGTGCTGGGCTGTGGTGGTCGTTGCTCTCGAGTGGTGGTTGCCTTGGTGGCTATGGCAGACTTCTCCGGTCTTTTCAGCCTTTAATTGTTGCTTTTGTTTCAGCTGGTGATGCTGTGGATCATTCTGTGTCGAAGTCCACCGCGACCAGTGGACAAAGGAAATGACCAGCTGGCCTTTCATCATTGCTTACTTCAGCTGGTATTGATTTGGGCGGCCATGGGAGATTTCTTGGTCTTTTCGGACCTTATATTCCCCTCAGTCATCTGCTGCAGCTGGCGCCGCCGCCGCAGATCGTTTTGTGACTGAGTTTGGTGTGGACCGCTGGGTAATCCACCGTGGACCACTGGGTAACTTGCCGTGGACCACTGGGCAGCGTGGAGGACCAGCTTCCTTCCTCTTTTCTTGTTCTTGATCAGTGCTACAGCAGACCATTTTCTTTGGAGTATTTTCCATGTCTGATGGTTAATGAAGAAGACTAGTTTTTCAATGTAATGATTCATCTTTGGAAATATGCCCCTTTAGTGCTTTGAGCACCGTGCCAAGAGAGGAGGGAAAAGAAATGGCTTTTCCAAGACAGCCATTTTCCCTCTTCTTTTTTGAATCAATTTTTGAACCTTGCCCTGGCAGACCTAAGTCTGATGTTCAGATGGGCTGGGTTTCCCTTCTTCTTTTGGGCTTTGGGCTTGGCTAATGGTTTTTTGGCCATTTCTTTCCACGTTTTATCCACCGTGGGCTACCGGGTTTGCTGGGCTTTAGACCTCTGGTGGATCACTGAGGTGTTGGACTTGGTCTACCGTGGACTTGCCTCTACAAAGAGCAAGACAAGACACAAATTATTATTCCAGAAATAGGGAACAGCTTCCACAAAAAGCAAATGGCATTCTCTCTATTTTCCTCACACTTCATCCACCCTCAACTTCAGCATATTGTGGCCAAAATGACTCTCCTAGACACCATGTTGTTCTTTGTTAGTGCACTCTCTCTCTCTCTCACTACTTGGATGTCAATTGGTACTATGTTTGATAACATTAATTCGTCAAAGTAAAAAATTACTATGTTTGATATGACTAGGTTGTACATTTCGTGGACAAGCTGGGGGTATGGCACAGACTGCCAGTATTTATTGGACTTCCATATCTGGGGATTAGAAGACACTACTTGCACCAACGTTATAATCTATTGCATGTCGGAGAAATCAATGGCCGGAGATATAACACAGAAGAATTTGTCTATCGGACAGCTGATGGAACATGCAATCACCCTACTGATGACACCATTGGTAGCCAAGGAACCTTTGTGGGTCGCAACATGCCTCCCTCAACTTCATTATATGGGGTAACCCTGTGAAACACCTTAATTAATTAATGAAGTTGTTAGCTAGTAGTAACAACCTTTTGGGATATTTGGTCCGGTTGTCTAGCATGAATTTGTTATTACAGATTTACAGTGCAAACAACTTTTCTTTACTTAACAAAAAAAAAAAAAAAAAATACAATATATATTATTTTTAGCTAGAGCCTAAGAACACTTTTTTTTTTTTTTTTTTTTTAATTTTATGTTTCGTATATGAAGACTTCTCTAACAGTTTCACCAAAGAATGAAGTGACACTTAGATCGATCTGTTTTGTCTTTCCTGTTGCACCACTAGATGTAAATTGGCGGAAGAGATCCAATAGTAAAATCTGTACATTTGAAAATGATTTATTTAGTCCTATTAGAGAAGGCATTACATAATGTGAAATAGGCTTCGACTGAAAGTTGTTGTGATAGCCTTTTGGAGCCGAAAAATCGCTTTGAGATATCTTTCTTTTAGATCTAGTCAAACCTCTCTAGCAGTGTCAATGTATATGACACGTTGCATTGTTGCAATGTCCTTGGACAAGGAATTCAGATTCCAGGAAATGACCTTCTCATCTGGTCTGGATCCTCTATTAATTCAATGGCAGATATACCTCTAGCCCGTACTGTCTTCACCATGGATTGGAGATAGCCCCAAAACATTGCTTGTGACCCAGCCTGCTAGAGAGGTTTGGCTAGATGTATAAGAAAGGCATTCTCAGAGCAATGGCCCAAGGATTTTTCAGTTAGTGCCTATTTCATGACATGGCTCAAGGGAAACATCACGAACGCAGGTTGATTTTCAATAGCAGGATTATGTAATGCGTTTTCTAATGGGACTAAATGAATCAATTTCAAATGTTAGATGATAGACTCTACTATTGGATCCTCTTCCACCAATTAACAAAGTTTTATCCCTAGTAGTGCAAGAGGAAAGACAGACAGATTGATCCAAGTGCGGTTGTGATAACACATTTTTCTTCTTCACAAGTAACAAAATGTACGATGTACGATGTTCATGTATTGTTTCTCATCAATTTCTACAGCTGTTAGAGCCTCATCCAACAGTAGTAGCCTCAAAGCTTTTGGCGAGGAAAAAGTTCATAGACAATGGGGAGCAATTCAATATGATAGCCTGCTCATGGATACAGTTCATGATTCATGATTGGGTCGATCATTTGGAAGACACTGAACAGGTTTTAACTTGATTATTGTCTTAATCGAAGTTTTCTTTCTAGCAAGTTAAAGTGTAACAATAACTAATTGTAAATCATATTTCATATGACCGGGTTTGAGATACTTACTCGTTGCGGAAGACCCGGATCAATTTGGTTGGCTTGTTACACTGCTTTTCCTTTTTGATCTTATGAACCCCTCTATGCTCTCGTGTTCGTCCTTGTTCTCGTGGGTTGAGGTTGGCTACTAGAGTTGCCCTTTCTTCCACGAACTAAATTATAAGAGATTAATTGAGAGTTTCACACTTGTGAATAGGAGAGCTTTCTCTCTATATAATATAAACTGTTATATCTCTCTTTGTATTTTTGGTTTTCTCTACATATAATAAATTACATTCACAGAGAATATAATATATTAGATAAGAGCACATCCCTTCTTTTAAGGGATTTGATAACCACTATCCCATGATTTGATCCAATTCAAATCATGGATAGTTATTCTTATCACATGACCAAATGGGACCCGCAACCCATAGTGGGCGGATCATGGGCTCGGGTCCATCCCGACCCATTAAATTATAACAGCTCCCACTCGCCCACACAGGGTGAGGCGTCCACCCACATAAGGTGAAGCAATCTCTCAATCTTTACAATAATCTCCTCATACTAGAAAATAGTTCGTGCGACCTCACGAGAAGAACGTACAGTCTCATGAGCAACAATTATCAAATCATCTCTTGACCAATAAAAGTGCATCATTCGAGAGCATCTCGATTATACCCTAGACGGTTTGACTATACCAGATTAAGCACTCTTCATCCCTCATGGTAAGCAGTGCTTTACCCCAAATATGTGATGTACTCATGTCCTATATTGCAAACACATTACAACATAGACGCTGGCCAGCAATGAGTTACATAACATGGTATATTATCAAACAGTCTTCCCTAAGTCCTCATGTCAATTAAATTGGGCTCAACCGCTTTCCCAGACATGCCCCGTCAGACCGAATCACTCATGGTCCTCGGTTTGCATGCTAAAGTAGCGACATTAAGCTTCCTCTTCATGACATAGTCTTAGGTCGACAAAGGGTAAAAATAGGATCATTGATCCTTGTGGCTCACACAGTGACGAAGCAGGGATCATTCATCACTCCCACTGTCGGTCGGCATAAAGCACATACAGTATGAATTGTATGCTATGGCGTTATCTCATAAAAATGAGCATGTCACTATGAATGGGTAGAAACGCCATACGAATCTGAGTCTAGTCGCTATGCAAGCGCCTAACCTGAGTTTTAGCCCAGTCACTCTCCAAGTGCCTGCCTGAAAAACTCACATTCGGCTATAATTCAGGCTACATAGAGTCTTGGCATCACTCTATGTTCGACCTATCATGAGGTCTCATCTTAGCTCCATCTAAGGCGACATGTCACTAATAAGTATATATATCTTGCTCACCTTCTAGGCGCCAAAGATATAAATGTCTTAATTCGCTATCTTAGCGCTAAATGACATAAATGTCTCATCTTGCTCGCTATCTAAGCGCCAAGGTGAATCACCCGTGTGAGAGGGTCGATTCTTGCCTGGTGACATATTTCAAAGATGTGCTATCAACAATATTTCACATAAGAATAAAGCTGATAAAATGAATACTCATATCATAAAACAATAACAATAATGTCGATACAAAAACAAAGTATCTAAGCATATCATATCCTACGGAGTCCTCATACTCTTAGTATGAGAGAAGAACAAATCTCTAGCAATAGGCTTGGTCAAAGGATCAGCCACCATGCTACCAGTAGATATATGCTGTAAGATCACTTCCCCTTGTGAAACCATATCTCGAATGTAGTGGTACCGAAGCTCAATGTGTTTGGCCTTCCCATGGTACTTAGGGTCTTTTGCATACGCTAGGGCTGATGTACTATCAGAATATAGTAATACAACATCCTCTGCATGAGCTGTAACACCTAAACGTTGCAAAAATCTCCTTAGCCAAACAGCTTCTTGGACAGCTGCTGAACAAGCCACATATTCTGACTCCATGGTAGAGAGTGCAATGCATGACTGTTTCTTACTACACCAAGAAACAGCTCCACCTCCTAGTATGAATGCATAACCTAAGGTGGACTTGCGCTCATCCTTGTCACTGGCCCAATCAGCATCGTTGTAACCTGTCAATCTCAGGTCCCCGCCATGATAACATAGAGCATGATCACTGGTTCCACGAAGGTACCGTAGAATCCTCTTGACCGCTCTCCAATGAGCAGGTCCAGGATTGCTCTGATAGCGACTAACCATGCCAACTGCAAAGCATATGTCTGGACGTGTACACAACATCGCATACATCAGACTCCCAATTGCAGATGCATATGGCACTTTGGACATTTGATTCTTTTCCTCATCATTCTTAGGACACTGGTCTAGGCTGAGAGTGCATCCTTTTTCCATTGGAGTGTCAATGGGTTTGGAGTTATGCATATGAAAACGTTCAAGAATCTTCTTAATGTAAGTCCCTTAGGATAAACTAAGAAGTTTCTTTGAACGGTCTCTAGTAATCTTAACTCCCAGCACAAAATTTGCTTCACCCATGTCCTTCATCTCAAAAGTAGAGGACAACCACTTCTTAGTGGTGACAATGGAATCCATATCATTTCCAGCTAGCAAGATGTCATCAACATATAATGACAAGATTAGAATGCTTCTCTTGGATCGTTTAAGATACACGCAATGGTCTTCTTCAATCATCTTAAAACCAAAAGAGGTAATGGAATCATGAAATCTCAAATACCATTGCCTAGATGACTGTTTGAGACCATAGATGGAACGTTTGAGTCGACACACTTTGCGCTCATGTCCCTGGACTTCAAAACTCGCTGGTTGAGCCATATAGATCTCTTCATCTAGTTCTCCTATTGAGAAATGCAGTCTTAACATCCATTTGGAAAAGCTCTAAATCCTGTTTTGCTACAATGGATAGGATCAGGCGTATAGAGGCAAATCTCACCACTGGGGAGAATGTATCCTCATAGTCAATACCCTCTCGTTGAGTATAGCCTTTCGCCACGAGGCGCGCCTTGTACCTGTCAATTGAACCATCTGCCTTGCGTTTGACCTTTAGAACCCATTTGTTTCCAATGGTCTTGCGCCCAGGCGGAAGATCAACTAACTCCCAGACATTATTCTTGTCCATGGAACTCATCTCTTCCTGCATAGCAGTCATCCACTCATCCCTATCTGGTGAATGGAGCGCTTCACTGAAAGAAGCAGGCTCATCCACATCTTTAGCATCGCATAGGAGAACATTCCCCTCAATCTCAAAATGACGACGAGGAATGTGGCCTCTGCTGCTAACTCGGCGGGATTGAGAATCTTGATCTAGTGTAATACTGCCACTAGGTTGAAGATCACTCCCACTATCTTCAGCGATTACAGGACGAGGAACTAATCCCCCACCCTCGCTTGAAGATGGTAAGGTGCCTTCATCTTCCTCTAACTCATAGAGGTCAAGATCTCTGTTAGCATCGCCAATGCTAGGGAAATCAGTCTCGATGAAATCGATATCGCGCGACTCTATTTCAGTCATTCCTCCATTGGGATGTTCACCATACATGACATATCCTTTCGAGCTATCAGAATATCTTATGAAGATATGCTTCCTAGCTCTAGGGCCCAATTTTCCATACTTATGGGCAGTGCTGTGTACAAAACCAACAGATGCTCCAAATTGGGCTTTTCGCCTTTCCAAAGTTCGAATGGGGTGGAGGAAACTGATTGAGAAGGCACACGGTTAAGTATGTAGGCAGCAGTCAAAAGTGCATCCCCCCAAAAAGATATTAGGAGGTTAGCTTGCGCCATCATAGATCTAACCATGTCTAACAGTGTTCTATTCCTTCTCTCCGCTACACCATTTTGTTGCGGAGTGTTAGAAATAGTAAGTTGTCTGCGTATCCCCTTTTCTTCACATAGATCCTTAAATACGTCATGGAGAAGTAGTGTGCGCCCTGTGCGCAAGTGAAGTTGGTACGAACCCACTCCTAATGCTTCTTCATAACTTCCATTTCCCATGTACACAACATGGGTCCCAGCTGGAATCTTTCTATAATCTACGAACCCTACTCGATCTCGAGCTACATGTCTTGTTGCTCTTGTATCTATAATCCAATCAAAAATAGATTTAGCAACAAATACATGTGAGCATATAAAAATGCTACTTGGATAGCATACATAAATGCTACTAAGATCGAGTGAAAGGGATACATTTTTCGGCTCAATGCAATCACGAGCGAAGTATTCCAGTTTGTTGCAGTTGTAGCACTTCATTTTGGATATATTTTTCTTTGCATCGTGTTTGCGCTTGTGCTGATTTGCACCATTTTTTACTTTGGGAGCATTAGTGCTAGGCCCACCATGCCTTGTTGCCTTGCCCTTGTCTTTGCGCTTAAACCCATTTGGTTTGCGCTGCCCACCATGGGCGATAAGAGCTGCAGATTTGGTCGCCTCTTGGCGCTCTGCTTCCAATTCCACATGACGAGATATATCAGCAAAGTTTTTGATATTTTCATTATAGGTCATGATTTATTTCATGCTAATCCATGAATTAGGAAGGGATCGTATTACAGCTTGCACTTGTTGCTCATCAGTAAGGACATTTCCAGCAGCCTTCAAATCACGAATCATTCCAGACATCATTCTAAGATGTTCAGTCATCGTATGCTTTGGATCCTTACGGTACATCTCAAACTTGAGGACTAAACTCCTTAGCCTAGTGGTAGATGTACCACCGAAGTCAAACTTGAGTTGGTCCCCTATGTCCTTGGCATTTTGGAAAGTCTCATACTCTCCAATCAGATCATCGTGCATGCTGCTTAGCATAGTAAAGCACGTGCTTCGATCTTTTTTAAAGCAAGACTGGTAGGCTTCCAAATCACGTCTGTGTTGGGTCGTATTCCCATCTTTAGGTCTGGTCATTTTACTGGACAAAGTTTCCAGGAGCTCTTGCTCATTAAGAAGATATTGAATCTTCCTATGCCAGATGTCATAATTGTTGCCAATTAATTTGTCGCCCCTAGTTAGATCAGCTACTACATTTTTGGCTACCATTATATCTACATTCAATTCACAAAATGGTCGACTTATTAGTTATTTTGCACATTTTTCTTTTATTTAATCGAAAATCCAATTAATAAATATTATCTTTCTACACATTTGAGATCGAAACTCTGCTAGGCTCGGAATCATCTCCCAAAATATGTGGAATAAGAATATATTTATTAATTAATTTTAGAGTAAATTTATATATTAGGGGTATAGGACCTCGCCTAATATTTGCCATTTTATTATATTAACAAATAATATAATCATGCATAACATTGTATATTAACAGATAATATATAGTCATACATCATTGGTTTGCGCTATACACCATTCATTGCGCAAGAATCCCATGTGGATTCTTAAATTGACAATTTAACTTAGGGCGCTGCTGCTTTCACACCATGGTGTGAAACAGTGTTTTCACACCATGGTTGTGGCAGCATATAACTGGGCCACGGCAGCAAGCAGTGCTGCGGGTCCCATAGGTGCAAAGTTAGCTATCTTAATGAAGAATGCACTATCTTTGTTGCCAAACACACTAAAAATTTGGCTAAAAATGGGGCATGGCAAAGCACGTGAGAGAGGCCCACAGCAACTGCCCTTTTTTTTTCCCGCCTGTCTTCTTCTTCTTCAGCATGACTCTGACTCCCTGAACTGAAACACACGTCCATAGCAAGCAGCAAGTAAAAAAAAAAAAAGACAACTTAGCCGAGAAGATCAAGCCAGTTCTAAGGTTGGATTTTTGAAGTTTTGGTGCTTATTATTTCTTGCCAATAATAATGAAACAGTAATCTTAAACATAGAAACCTTTTTTCTGTAAAACAGTGTTGCTGCCATTGTAGCTTGAGCTTGAGCTTGAGCTTGAAACAAAGTCACCATTTGGAGCAGAGACAGAGACCAACATTTGAGATTTGGAGCAGCATTTAACGTGAGTTTTGGAGTTTTGGAGGTCCATTGCACTGGTGCATTGACTGCACTGTTCACGTGGTATGTTTTTTTTTTTTTGCTCTTTTTCTTTTTTGTTAGTTGTGTATATTATTTAAGTTTATTTTTAGTGATAATCTGTACATATTTTGTTGTGTAATAAAAAATGAAAAAAAACAAAAAAAAATTATGCTTGTTTTAGGTGTAGCAAAATATTCATGATTATTGTATTATGGCTATAGATGTTTAATGGGTTTTTTCATGTTATTTTTTAATGATAATTTTAGTGAGTGTGTGTTGGTGTGTTTGAATGTTTTTTGTTATTGATACTAGTCACAATGTAATACTTTAGGTTTAGGTTGTATATCATTATTGGTACATGATAAATTATTTGGTAGAATTTACACTACATGTTATAATTAACTTTGGTATTTGGCTTATAGGTTGTTGCAGTCATGAGTACACAAGAGATGGATGGTGTTAGATCCTTTGGTGCGAGTAATAGTTTTGTGGAGGATTTACCACAGCCTGTTGAGGGAAACATGCAGGAGGATACACCTGAGAGTGTGAGGAATTCAGTGATTGAACCAAGGGTTGGAATGGAGTTTGATTCACTTCAACAAGTCATTGAATTTTATAAGCATTATGCTTATTCGAAAGGATTTGCAACAATGACAAGGAATTCAAGAAAAAAGAAGGGCTTTAGTGAGACTTCTTATGTAAACTTGAAGTGTAACCGAGAGGGAAAATACAGTAGTTCGGATTGATGATCCTTCCAAGAAGAGGTCGACGATAAAAAATGCGTGTGAAGCTGGGATCAAAGCTTCGATGGATATTACCGGATAAAAAATGGAGGATATTGAGTTTTATTGAGGATCATAACCATGAGTTGAGTCCTAGTAAATCTAGGCATTTTGCTGCTTTTCGGCATATAAGCACGGATACAAGAAGGAGACTCTTGATTAATGACAATGCCTGGTGTTAGGATAAATAGTAGTATTAAGGCTTCCGTCGTTGAAGCAGGGGGTTATGAAAATATGACGTATAATCAAAGAGATGTTCGCAACTTTCTTGAAAAGGAACGTCGTTTAAAGTGTAAGGAGGGTGACGGACAAGCCTTGCACGATTACTTCGTTAGAATGCAAGCTAAAAATTCTAACTTCTACCATGCATTGGATTTGGATGATGAGTTACGTGTGCGAAATGTATTTTGGGTTGATGCGAGGAGTAGGGCAGCATACGAATCCGTTTAATGATGTGATCACATTCGACACCACATATCTAACAAACAAGTATGATATGCCATTCGCCCCTTTTATTGGAATTAATCATCATGGTGAATCTATTATACTTGGTTGTGGGTTATTGTCAAGTGAAGACACGGATTCGTTTGTGTGGGTATTTAGGCAATGGTTGCAAAGTATGTGTGACATTGCTCCAAAAGCCATTATCACAGACCAATGCCAAGCAATGCGGCGGGCCATTGAAATAGTTTTTCCGGAAACTGTTCATCGTTGGTGTATTTGGCATATTACGATGAAGTTGCCAGTGAAGCTTGCTGGATTGGAAGCTTATCAAGATATAAAGCATTATTTGCTTAAAGCCGTGCATGATTCAATGACAGTGGAAGAGTTTGAAGAAAAATGGAATCATACCATCACTTTACATCATCTTGAGGAGAATGAGTGGTTGGCCAAGTTATATGAGGAACGGGAGCGATGGGTTCCCGCATTTCTCAATTCCAATTTCTTTGCGGGAATGTCGTCAACCCAACGTTCGGAATCAATGAATGCCTTTTTTGATGGTTATGTACATAGCTCTACAACTTTGAAAGTATTTGTGGAGCAATTCGAGAAAGCAATGCGGAATAAGGTTGAAAAAGAGATTTTATCAGATTTTGAGTGTTTCAAAGGCAAGCTGGAGTGTTCATCATCATCTCCTATGGAGAAACAGTTCCAAGAAGCTTACACCCATGAGATTTTTAAGCGGGTGCGACTAGAATTTGCTGGGAGACAAGGTTGTATAGTAAATGAGCTTGTTAGAGGTAGTGATGAAGTCAAATACAAGATTGAAGATGAAGCATGCCCAGGGAAGCTTTTTGAAGTGAGATTCAATAGCTCTGAATGCTTGGTTGGCTGTGTATGTCGCATGTTTGAGTTTAGGGGGATATTATGTAGGCATGCCTTATTTGTGCTTTCCCAGCAACGTGTGACTATACTTCCTGACAGGTATATACTAGACAGGTGGAGAAAGAATATCAAAAGAAAACACACTTACGTCTCCACTTGTACAGATGATGTACAACATAACCCTGTCTTGGAAAGGTACGAGAAGTTACATAGACTAGCAGTCGGTGTGCTTGAGATAGGGGCTGAGTCTGTAGAGAATTTTAATGTTCTAGAAAAGTTGTTAATTGATTTGAAAGACAACTTTTCTCGTTCATGTGGTAAACAACCCTCGTCTCAGAGAAAGAATAGTGTTGGAGCTGCTCCTGATGTTGTTAGGACTGAAGTTGTAAGGAGTCCTACGGTTGTGAAGCGTAAGGGTCGACCTAGGATGAAACGGCTAAAGTCATCAATGGAGGAAGCGGTTTCAAAACCAAAGAAGAAAAGGAACAATGCCGTTGCTAGGAATCTTGCTCATTCAACATCAACTACTGGGGTACATAATTAAAAGACCACACTTCTTTTAATATCCTAGTCTATTATTGTTTATTAATTTTGGTTTAATTGTGATTGGATGGCCTAGGTTGGAGGTAGTGCTTATGGAGATTGCTCTACATCAAACATGGTAAGTATAGGTGATTTGCACTGTTATTATTCATATGTAGCAAAGATGTTATTTTGGGGCTTATGGTTGAATATATATATATATATTTTTGTATTGTAGGAATATCCAGTGTCCATGCCACATTCACATGATGGAGTTATACACTTAACAAATCCAATGCCTTCCCAGAGTTTTGTGTCTGAGGTAAAGATATTTGTAATGTGGAAAAATTGGTTATTAAATCCTAGTTATTGCATACTTATTGTACCATGTTTTCTTTTACAGTCAATGTCACAGACTCAAGCTCATGGAAACGAAGACCAAGCCTTAAACCTTCCTTGATTAGATATATGTAAATATATATATATATTTTTTTGTTAAACGATCCTCCTTTTTTTGTATTACGGAAGGATGCGTTGGTAGTTAGTTTTTTTGTATCATGGAAGGATCCGTCTCAATCTTGTATATCCTCAGCGTTGTTGTTTTTGCAAGAGGAAAGAGAAAGTGTAGGCTCCTTTCATTTCATTAATATACACCCATTGATTGTATTGTTTTTAGCTAGAGTGGATAATTAATGTATTTTGTCGTTCCAATCAATGATAATGGAAGTGCATACGTATTTGAGTGATTGCTAGTGGGTTATTCTAAGTTTTTTATGTATTCAGGTCATGGTGAATTTCATGAATATAGTAATTTTATGAAAGTTATGTTAGTGGTATACTTTGAACCAAGTTTGCAGAAATTGGCTAAGTTAAAACAGGTTTCTGGGTTGGTTTCTGGGTAAAGGCAGGTTTCTGGGTAATATGGTACCATGCACCAAGTTTGTAGAAAGTGTGGACAATTTTGTCCACACTTTAACAAAATTGTCCACACTTTAACAAAATTGTCCACACTTTCAGGCCAATATGAACACTGTTCACGTAGACTGTTCACGTATACTGTTTACCATGCTCTTCAAGTGTGGACAATTTTGTCCACACTTTAACAAAATTGTCCACACTTGAAGACCAATATGAACACTGTTCACGTAGACTGTTCACGTTACTGCTGACGTGTACTGTTCACGTATGCTGTTTACCATGCTGTTCA
>OU015762.1:27043667-27085428 GCA_907173295.1 Fagus sylvatica | reverse complement strand
ATATACCAGCTGCAACTAAACAACCTCAACAGCATCAGATAGACTCAAAGTTTAAAGATAAAGATAGAAACAAACCTGATAGCTGATAATACTAGATTATCAAGATAAGTTGTATTTAAATATATCAATTATCTCTACCTGATTTTACTCTGTAAATTCTCATTTATAAATACAAGCAGAAGCTCCTGAGATATGCAGGCAGCCAGAAACTCAAACACTATCTTTCCTATAATTATTAGTCTCTTGAGAGTTTGACTTGATAGTTGTGTTGATTTGATTTAACCATTGGGTTGAGAATATTGTTTTAAGTATTTAAGTATTCATAGTATTGAATTGAATTGAGTTGAGTTGAATTTGAATTGAGTTGAGTTGAGTTTGAGTTTGACTTGATGGTTGTGTTGATTTGATTTAACCATTGGGTTGAGAATATTGTTTTAAGTATTTAAGTATTCATAGTGAATTGAATTGAGTTGAGTTTGAGTTGAGTTGAGTTGAGTTTGAATTGAGTTGAGTTGAGTTTGAGTTTGACTTGATGGTTGTGTTGATTTGATTTAACCATTGGGTTAAGAATATTGTTTAAATCAGGGAGGTTCAATGGCAGCAGCAGCACCTGCTGCATCTTCAGTGGTAACAGCAATAGGGGCAGCAGCATCACCTAGTGCAGCAACAGAGGCAGCAGCATCCTCAAGCAATACCAAAGCTAAAAAAAAGCAGAAAAAGAGAACATTTACAACAGTCACAGCAGAGACATTGAGAACTAGTAAGAATGTATCTAGGTATATGGGTGCATTCAAAGTTGTTGGCAGTCAAGAATCAGTACATGGACCAATTGCAAAACAATAGCTTACTGTTTTGTAGTTGATATTTTGTATAGATATTTTGTAAAGATATATAGAAATATTTTGTATGGATATTTTGTCATTGTAATGTACCATGAACAATTATGGTAATATATTTTGTATTGGTACAATTTGGTACTTGATATTTTGTCATTGTAATGTACCAAGAACAGTTATGGTACTTGATATTTTGTAATGGTACCAGGAACAATTATGGATACATATTGTGTTATATTTGTCATTCAAGTATATACTCTTTTAAGTAAGTTGTTTGTTGATTTAGTTATTTGAAAAACAGGTGCATAATAAGTCAAATGTAAATACATTGTCAATGTCACAAACCAGTGTACTAATGTAAATACATTGAAAAACATTTAGGCAAAAAGTACATTTCTTTCATTGATTAAGAGTACTAATACATTGTCACTGCCAAAACCTACACTGCATTAATACATTGTCAAAAATTACATTTCTTTCATCTCCTGGGCTACTACATTCCATTCCAAACTACACTAGGCTATTTCAGGTACAATCCCACCCCCCTTGTTTGAAAATACAACAATGGCAACAATCATAAGTATGTACAACCCAATTATCACCCAAGACAATGCCAAACACACTGAAACCACATTCAATTTCATCTTCAATTTCTCTGCCTTCATAGAAACTGCCTTCTTCCTGCTCTTGGACTTTGCAAGCTCAACATAAAGTATAGCAATCTTTTCCATTTGCTCATAGATAACTTCCTTGCCACACTCACAAATGACATCATCAGCCCATTCAAAATAGTTGCACCCGTTGCCAGACTGCACACAAAATGCATAAAACACATTACCAGACTGCACACAAAAGAAAATGATGATAAACACTTTGCCCATCCCCCAGTTTGAATCATTTCTTTTCTTACAATGGTTTTCAAGCAATGAATTGGCTTCACCTAATACATTCATAATAATGCAAATGCTAGAAATAAATGACTGATCAAAGAATTTTAATCTACAGAAACTAGGTGTTATGCATCCAACAAGTAATAATAGAAACCAGGTATTATGCATCCAATAAGGTTACTAATAGGTTCAAGGGGTGTTCCTAACAAAGATGTCAAATTCCATGGATAAAAGGAATTAAAATTTTGGTTCAGTAAATTTCACATACAAATCGGTTTGTAGCCATTAAGGTGGTTGGTGATAGAGCAATGACTTCAGCACTTGGATCTGCATATGGAATTATACAAGAAATATTGTTACTTCAAATTTTTCTTTGGCCAAAAGAAAAGAAAAAAAAAAAAAAACTAATAATGTGAGTTTCTTACATTAATTTCTATGTGTGGGTATGAATGTTCAAGGAAAGTGGAGAAGATTTGAAATTATGGAATCAATTTATGTAATGCAATGCAAACCGTGAAATATAATTCTTTTTTTTTTTTTTTTTTTTTTTTTTTTTTTGAATTAGAAAAAAAATTGTAATGCTTGGTATCTAGCCTATTTCATATTTTTATTTGGTTCATCATAGCATTCTTGAAGTGATTATTTTCCCATCTTTTTTCAGTTGAATTTTTAAACACATTTTGATCCAAATAAGACACTCAAAAGTTCTAGACACTCACGTTAGCAAAAAATTAAAAATTAAAATTAAAAAGAAAAAATCAAAAGCATTAGAATTTGAATAAACAGGCCTAAAAGAAAAAAGAAAAAACAGAAAAAAGTGAATCATAGATGTGGGTGTGTGTGAGTGAGAGAGAGAGAACAGAGATTGCAAATATTCAATGGGTAAGATTATTATGTGATTCTTTACCTCAAACAGTTAAAAACAAAAAACAAAAATAAAGAAAAAGGAGGAGGGCGGCCAAGTAAATCTGGTCTACAGTTTACTACAATTATTGAAATCCCAAACCAATAATTGAACCCCTTTCAACCACTTAGACCTCAATAATTCACCATTTCTGTAAGGCACTGACAAAATAAAATTAGAAAACTAGCTTCTTCAACATGATTATCTTGAACACAATGATATATCTATCTCCAAATACTTGGTTTTGGTCCTTAATTTGATTTCAAAATATATGGGCTTGACCATGAAATACTAAGCACATGCTAGCAATGGTAAGAAACGTGCTCAAATTTTATTCCAACAGTTTATAATCTTAACTTACAAGCAGTATCAATGATCTTGAATTGAAAAAAAAAAAATTCTTATTGCCTCCAAAACCATTTATAAGGAATTAAAGGCGAGTCAATTGGGGCTGTACTGGCAATACTGGTAATGTCTTATGAAGGAATGCCATGGAATGGAGAGATAATATCTTCTCTGACTACAACTCGCCTTTAATTCCTTCATAAGACATAACCATGTTTAACTACATAACATGGCCAAGTAGTTAAATCTAACAGTCTGTATTTTCATGACCAACCTGACTCCAAAAGCAGAAAACACCAAACTCCAAAGATCCCTCTACAACTCTTTAACAAAACAAAGAGAGAAAGAGAGAGAGAGACCTACCCAGTAATTCACGCACCCATAGAACCTTCTTCCAGGATTCTGTGCAGTCCATGAGGTTACCTTCACCAATTTTTCCCTACAATGGCAGAGCCGTATCCTCGAACTAAGACTGGAGGATGTCGAGTTGGAAGGCATTAGTCCACGAAAAGGGGAAATCAGATTGGAAGAAAGGTGATTTAGGGAATTGATTTGAAGAAAAGAGATTTAGGAGATTTGGGAGATTTAGGGATTTAGGGATTTCAGATTTAGAGATTCTCACGTGTGGTCTATCAAATGTCAAACCAAGCTTAAACCGAACTCGAACTCCCACCCCAGAAATGTTTTTCATCTTTGGCGCTGGCCATTCCTGCTATTTGAACACGATTGCGAAGCTTACAGCTTCTCACGGTCGCACAATTGCAAAGCTCGTACCAGATTCGTGTTCTTCTCTCTGACTTCGGTTTCTTCTCTTTCTTCTGCACTTTCTTCACTTTTTTCTTCTATTTCGTCTCTTTCTTCTCTGACTTCGGTTTGTCTCTTTCTTCTTCACTTCGGTTTCTTCTCTTTCTTCACTAACTTCGGCTTCTCTCTCTCTAACTTTACCGTTGGTTGCAAAGAAGGCATCAGACTAGATTTAGCTTCTCATGTGTGGCTATTGACCTCACACCCACGTGAGAGGCACGTGCTTCTAAAATGGGCGGGAAGCTGAGTTGGCCAATGGAGGGAAGCTGAGTTGGCCAAATAGTGTTGGCCAGCTCAGCTTTCCGTCTGCCACGTAGGATTAAACCTAACAGCGCTGACATCAAGGATAAAATTGAAAACAGGGACCCAATCGAATGAAATTAAAGGATAAAATTGAAAACAGGGACCCAATCGAATGAAATTAAAACACTAGGACCAAATTGAAAACACCCCCTAAACACAGGGACCAAAAGTGTATTTCTGCCTATTTTATACATAAAACTCCCCCATGGATGACCACTCACAAAGAATATGGCTTGTTAAAACCTTGCCAAAGAAAAACCCAGTGGGATAAAAACCAGTGGTAAAGGAAAAAGAGTACAGTATTCTTGTGAACCTTTAAGTGCCTTTAGATTGCCTCATTAAAACCTTGCAAAAGAAAACACAGTGGGAAAAAACCTTAGCAAAGGAAAAAGAGTACAATCAGCACATATCCTTTAGAGTATTTACTCCCCTCATGAGTACCCTTCATGAGTACATAGATCTTCAATTGTCAATGAAAAGATTTTTGATGCAGGCCAATATTATGAACAATCTTCTTAAATGTCGTAGTTAGCTAAGTTGTCACTTGATCGTATCTACTTGACATCAATATCACCGCTCTTCTGGAGCTTATGTGTATAAAAGAATTGTAGGTGAGATGTGTTTATATCATGAATTGCTACATCTTTGTTTGCTTGATAAATCTTCATGCAATAGCAGTTGTCACAAGTGAATAGTATTTTGTTTCTAATCGTTATTAGAATAGATCAGAAAGATATCATGCGTCTGTATTTCCTATTAACTATGGACAGGGGCGGATCCAGGAATTCAATCTAGGGTAGGCACCTTTTAATCCTAAAGTTTAATAGACATAATACAAAAAATACCAAAAGCCGATATACATTATTTATATAACCAAAAAGTAACAAACAAGAAGCTCATTATAGTCTTTTACAATTGATTTCGACATGTGTTTCATACTTTGAAACCGTTATATATATATAGAAAAAAAAAATTTAACAAAAAAATTAGGGTCATTCTACAATACTCTTTTTTTTTTTTGAATTTGGTACCCACTCAATTGTTATCATCAAATATGATGTAGTTGCTATCATATGTGATGGTAGTGCTATCCAATGTGATGTTGGTACTCTCCAATTTTATATATATTAAATTTAAATAAATAAATAAAAATTTAGGGTATCAAGTAATGTGATCATAGGTACCAACATATGTGGGGTAATTACCATCATGTGTGACACTAATACCATCAATGTGACATTTTATCTATTAAAAATACTACACGCACAAAAAAAAGTGTGGATATTGTAGAATTATCCAAAAAATTGAGGGTGGGACACTTTATAAAATCCAATTATTTTTTATATTTTATACCTAATAATTTTTTTTAATATTTGAGGGTGGGCACGGCCCTCAAGTGGATCCGCCTATGACTGTGGATTTGATTTAAAAGTTCTAGTGCAATTTGCAAAATACATCAGAGTATCAATTGCACTAATATATGGTACTTTAAGACCAAGAATTTCTTCATCCTTTTCTTGAGGGAGAAAATGGTCATTCTTAACATCAAATGACCAATCAACTATTGGAGTACTCAAAGGATAAGTTTTATTCATATAAAAGTGCTTCAAGACTTCCTCTGTGTATATTGACTGGTGAACAAGAATTCCATTTGGAAAATGTTCAACTTGCAAGTCAAGACAAAATTTTTGTTTTACACAGATTTTTCACCTCAAACTCATTCTTTAAATAATTGGTGGTTTTGTGAACTCTTCAGGAGTTTCCACAACATATACCACAATAGTAGCAAATCGGGATTCTCATTCCTTAATGCATGGACAAATATGGATTTTTCTTAAATCTTTCTTTAAATAAATATTCGTTAAGACAATTATACCACATGCACCCAGATTGCTTTAAACCATATAAGAATTTTTGTTACTAGGTAGGATATATGCTTCAGGCATTTTATATCCTTAAGAAATTATATGCTTAAGGTATTTTATATCCTTCAAGGATTTTAAATTTTATGCTTCATGCATTCCATATCCTTCAGGGATTTTAAATCTTATGCTTCATGCATTCCATATCTTTCAGGGATTTTAAATTTTATGCTTTAAGAATCTTTGTTACTTGGTAGAATATATCCTTCAGGGATTATATACTTCAGGCATTTCAAATCATTTAGAGACGTTCAATAATTCATATAGATATGCGCATATCCAATCTACCAAGTTAATCAAAATTCTGAATGAAATTGTATCCATTACAGGAGCATATATTTCTTTATAATTATACTAGATTTCTGCAAGAAACCTTATTACATAAGTCGTACTTTGTACTTCATAGTACAAATACCCACATGTATTTAAACAGGTATTACACCTTTAGGTGTATGGACTACAGGTTCAAATATTTCATATTTTACTCATGAGTTTAGCTTTATTTGAATTCCACATTGGCCAATGATTTCTACGTCGACACTTTTCGACAGTTTGTGATTCAAATTCACTATTGTTATTTCGGGTAATGTTAAGAGCAAATATATTGTTGACAACAAATTTATTTCTATCCCATATTTCTCCTGTATTTAAATAATATATCGAGATCTCGTAATTTCAAGTACATTTTCTCTTTAGGAGATTCCACTTCAGGGGATAACTCTTCAGGAGTTTCCTCTTCTAGAGGTTTATTTTCAGGAGATATTGTGCACAATTTTAGATAGATGAATTACCTTGTTGTTTGTTTTATGGGTATAATCTCTTCAGGGGCTGCGACTTGTTTTTCTTGTGTTTTCCTCTTCTCGGAAATCTTATCTTTAGCACAAACAGATCTTTTACACTCCAGGCGTGTCTTAGCACCACTTATTGCTATATCAATTAATTTACATTCAGGGATGTCAATTCATATTGGGGTATTAGCAGCTAGAAATTGGGATTTCAAATTTTCTTATTGTCAGTGAACACATATAGTAATTGGTTTGCAATACCTTACAAATGCATAATTCTTTGAATTTACAGTTCACATTGATTTGTGTAAGGATCAAGATAAGATAGTGTTGTCATGCTTCTGGCAATGAATTTTCTCCCCTTAATGGTGGGGAGACTATTTTAAAATTATCATGATTGTATACAATGAAATTCATATCAAAATATAATCAACCAAGTACATAAATTCGAAGCATGTAAACACATTATCAAGATACAATCATTACTATTATTACAACAAGGAAATTAGATCAATTTGAGATATGATGTTCCTTACCGTGTTCCTAAAGTGTAGATTAATTAAGCAATCAGGAAAGGATATGGGTGGACACCCATATACAAGTAGCTCTCTCTCTTCTGTCATACAAAGTCGCAAGAGTATTAAGATTGTATGCCAGAAATCTTTCCAGCGACTTAGGTGATGAGAAAAATACTTCACCTAAGAAGCATGATCAAAAATAATCTTGCTTCGTAGGAATTTGATCAAAAATAATCTTTCTTCAGTCTAAGAACATTAAATTATTGATTTTATGAATCAATTTGTGATGCTGCATCTTTTTAGAGTATAATCAGAAGAATTGATGAGAAAGTAAGATCTGAGAGGTGAGATATGTAATGGAAAAGAGAAGCAAATTTATAGGATAGACACGCGGGTGAATGAACGGTTTAGAAGGCGCTACGTGTTTAGCTTATCCAATCACACACGCCAGAGACACCGATGATTTAGGAAGTTTGGAAAATGATATCTGCTTTTTCAAAAAGAAGATCTTATCAATGCATCGAGTCCTGAGTCAGTGACTTTTCCATATACGTTAAATCTCGAATTTCAAACAAACGTTGAAATTTGAGGAAAAGGTGTCTCAGGAGTCGAATGATAGGTAATCGCACAGACCGTTCTCGTTTCATTAAAAAATATGAAGTTTATTTATCACACTTTGGTTTTCGATGAACTTCATTCATCATTTTCAAAAATTATATCTTAATTTCTCATTAGATTTTCTAGGATGGCTTCCTTTTCTTCTCAAAACAACCATAATGCAATTAATTTAAATGCTGCGCCTAGTGCAACGCCAGAGGTCTGGCGTCCATACTTCCTATCCCCGAACGGCCCTATCACGGTAACTGATTCAGTGATGCTAAGTGGTACAACTACAACTGCAGTAGCTGCGGGTCTCTTCACTCCAGAGGATGGAAGAGTATTGACTAGGAGGACAGATTCACAAACCATTAATGACTCAATGGCACTCACAATTCAGTGTGTTACCTCTTTTTCTAACATGGAACGACGTCTGCATGTTAGTAATCATGAAATTCGAGCGCTATGCTCCAAGTTACCATTCTGCAGCAGTTGCTCAAAAACAATAAGAAGAAACTAGAGGAGCTTAAACAAGAAAATAAAGGGCTGAAGAATCTCGTGGATTTTTATGCTAATGATTTAGTAGCACGGTAAACAGAACAGGATAAAACCACAATCGAGCTTCAAAAGCAGTACGAGAGGCTACTGGTTGAGGTGAAAGAATTGGCTTCTCGCCCAATTCCTTAAAAAAAATGTAGTGACCTATTTTTCTAATAAAATCATGTTTGTTAATGATGAGCTTATTTCACATTTCATGCATGAACATACACACATAAATACATATAACTGGGCATACAATCTAATCTTCAAAATTAAATGGATAAACATAAAATTTTTTCCAAGAGAATTAATTTAATCCGATTACTTTACACATACCGAGTTCTCTATGAATTGTATAGGAATGATCCTCTTGGAGAAGTTTCATGAGTATGTTAGCCCATTGATGTACTTAATAAACTCAAGTACAACATGCCCATCTTTTGCACATGATCTTTAAGAAGATGGTATTAAATCTCAATATATGCAATTTAATGAGATTCTTTAAATATAACAAAATGTAATAATATGATCAAGAAGAATATGTTAACTGGTATGGATATTCAATCAACAATCAAATTATTAATTATCCATTTGTATCCTAGAAGAAATCAAATGAGTAATATCCATTTTATTTAGGATATCAAAATAACTCATGTGATGTTCTGGATTAGTTTGATCTTCTGGATCAACAAATTTTATTGTTAATAATTTCACTTCAGGTTATAAGGTGTAATATCCCTTTTGAGAGAATATTTATGTACATCCTTCTTGATTTTGTTCATACAACTTCTATGTCCACGACCCTTTAATTATCAAATGAGGTTTCTTTCACTTCAGGGAATGGTATATAACTGGTCGGATAGAACTTGTGGATTTTTAGCAAAATCTTATTATTTTGCTTAACCAATGGAAGGCAATGTTAGTTCAGAGTTTTTCTTGAACTTGCGTTCTTGATATTGCTCCTTCAGGAGCACTTTTGAGATATAATATATGATTTCCTTTTTCTAACATGTCTTCTTCAGATATTTTCCCTCACATAATTTAATTGTGATCTGATTTAGAAAGTGCTGAATTTTACTCATTTACACCTTCTTAAAATTTTGCAACTTCAAGTGCATCAAGTGTAAAGTTGTATTCACTTGCACTTTTATAATTTTGCAACTTCAAGTACATCCATTTTATAGTGAGTTCTTGTAAGGTGCATCTTCTGGTGCATCCATATTTATAATGAGTTCTTGTAAGGTGCAGTTTCTGGTGCATCCATATCTATAAGGAGTTCTTGTAAGGTGCAGCTTCTGGTGCATCCATACCTCTCTCTTAAATCATTTCATTTGCCTCTAAGTGGATCTCAGCATCTAGGATCCATGATAAATAATTCTTGCCCGAAATATCAAGGGCAACGAATTCAAGTTTTGTGAGATTTGACATAATATATAGCAAAGATATCAAGATATTAATTAGTATTTAGATCAAGATATAGCAAAGATATCAAGATATCAATTAGTATTTAGATCAAGATATAGCAAAAATATCAAGATATCAAGATACTAAATATTTAAAGAAAAACTTACACAGTGGGTTGAAGACAAAGTGAGTACAACTCCTTTTTTAGGATTTGGTTAGAGCTTCGTGCTGATAACGTGTTATAAAATGAAAGAGATAGCAAGAGAAATAAAGAAGAGAAAGAAGAGAAACTCTTTCTTAGAACTTTCTTATAAGATGGTCAACCACTTCAAGAGAGAATTCTCTTATGGAATTCAAAGATTTCTTATATTTCTTACATAACTGAAACCACATATATATATATAGGGATTCAAGTTGGTACTATTCACATGGTACTGTGCGTCTAATAGTGCGTTCAATAATTCACATTTTGGCAGGCTGAATTATTCAAACTGACGACACAATAATTCATGCACAAGTCATGTACCATGTGTCATCTACCACTTGCATTTAGATTCAATGTTTCATAATATTTTATACATAACAGAAAATAAGTTGATTAATTTAAAAAAAAAAATCATTAGAATGTATACTTATACATTTGAGTTAGTAAAAAAGTTAGGTTTATGACACCTTAAATCTCAATTATATATATATATATATATTTTAAAGTATATAATTTTATATGAAACTCTAAGATTATTTATATTCATTTAAATAGTCACAATCTCATTAATCATAAGTCGTATATACAAAATACATCAATTAATTAAACATTCGTGAAATTATAATGAACACGTGGTTATCCTAACAATTATTATCTCGAATAATAACCGAAAAACAAATAAGGGTTTTAGCCTTTACGCTTTATGAAATGTAATTTAAATAAAGATGTTTATTTTGTGTATTATTGGTTACTTTTGTACTTTAATACATGTTTAAAATATCAAATCGTTTTGTCATATAAAATAAAATATATGTTTTGTAGTGGGTGAACTTAATTTATATTTTAAATTATTTTATAGTACTCTTTTTATTGATATGTTTAATAAATGATTACAGTGACCATGGAAGGCATCCATTAGACATGCTCAAGGAAACTAACAGTTGTGCAGACCATTTGGTAGACGCATGGACTAACCAACAATAACAGGAGATTTTATATGATTATTTTCTCGCTTTTTTGGTTCTTTTTTACTTTTGGGATTGCATGGGTCCCTCATTTGCGATTATTTTTGTTTTTCCTAGTCTGTAAATATTCTGTACTGTTACTATGCGCTATACTGTTTGTTTGCTTTTACCTAAAGTATTCCTCTTTTCATGCAAAAAAATTTAAAATTTAAAATTTAAAATTTGAAGACCAAATTTTTATTTAGCCCCAAGGACAAATTTATGAATCCATCACTACTCCTAACTAAATTGAAAAGACTTCCGAGACAGTATTGGCAACTTTGATTAGTTGTATAGACAAATGATGTTTAATAAAAAGAATCAAATGTATAAATAAACTTCAACATTGAATGTTATAATAAGTCTTGGATCACATAAATTTCCATAACTTTATACACAATTTGCTGAGGTGTGCTGTGCTGATAGGTGGAAAATAAGTTTGTACCAATGGCAGACCCCGATAGAATGATTGTTAACCCTAACAAGTTGTCGTAAAATTTGTGTCCAAAATTTGAAAGAAAATTCTAAAAATACTACTACTTTTATTATAAAAGATATACAATTGATATAATATCAATTATATTTAATGTCACATCAATCACGTAATAAATCACTTGATTATTATTTTAAATAATAAATAAATTTATTTATTATATTGTTTATATGACACCAATTATATTTGGTGTCAGATCAAATTATAAAATTTTAATTGTACAATTGATTGTATCTTTAACATACATCTTTTCTTGTTGGATTATACATAGATATTACAAAGTTTACTAGATAATTTTTACAAAATGATATATCATCAATCATAAAATCTATATATAAATTAAAGTAGAAGACATTGCCAATTTTCTGTCACGTGGTATTTTTGGCAACGTCTTCTGCTTGACAAGTCACACCTTATTTGGCAATCATAGCCACGTATTTGCCACGTATTGGATGTAAATAGGCTTTTAATTGTCCACTTATTTGGCCCGTTATGCCCTTAAATGTGGCCTAAATACACGACTTTTCCTTATTAAAAAAAAAAAAAAAATTGTCACTTACTTTTCTATAAATGGAACCACGTATTTTCCACGTATTGGATATAAATAGGCTTTTAATTGTCAACTTATTTGGCATGTTATGCCCTTAAATGTGGCCTATTAAATACACGATTTTCCCTTATTAAAAAATAATTGCCATTTTCTTTTCTGTAAATATAGTTATACAAGGAGAAATTATTCAGTCCACCAGGTGAACCACATCATCCGTCCACCACTCCATTAACTAAATGCCAAGTGTCATAATTTAATGACTCAGCTAAATAATACCCAACTCACAAAGATTGAAAAAACCCAAATACCCTCGATAGATCCAGTTGCCAATCACGGCAGACCCATTGCTTCCTCAACGCAACCCATCGTCTGCCACCAAATACTTCTCCATTGCCACTGCATCAACGCCGACTGGTAATTTATCAGAAAATTCCAATATTATTTGGATTTGGAAATCTAGATTACGTTTGTTTAAACTTAAAATATCAAGTTTCACGTTGTTCATTAGAAAAGCCGATGAGGAAAAGGCGTTGTTCAGTATTCATGGCTGTCTGACTGATGATGATTCTTGGCTGATCTGAACAATAATGGGTTTGGCTTTGGAGGTTTGTTATGGGTTTTGGGTTTATTTTTTGGAGTTGGGTTTGGTATATGTATCTATGGGGAGAACAGATTCAAAGGGATTTGTTGTTTGCAATGGAGCTTTCTTGTAGACAAAGTGCTTGATGTTGGGTCTCTGTGGATTGGAAGGGAGTTTTGTGGGATTTGGAGAATGAAAAAGACGGTGGGTTTTGGGTGGATGGAGATCGGTTTGTTTGATAAAATGGGTTTCGTTACTTATCAAGTTTGTTAATTTATCATTCATTTTAATTTTGTTATTTAAAAAATCACTCTAATCCATCAGAGTTCACTGAGATGGCATGGGAGTACTTCTTGGTGCAGTCAATGCTGCACAGATTAGCAAACAAGGAGTGGGGAATCCGAGCATTTGATGAAAGCCCTTGTGGACCAAAATGATGGATTAGCCAGGAGAATATTCACCAAGGATAAGGAGTGATAATCTGGTGTCGTTGTTGTAGCGGCAATGGAGAAGTATTTGGTGGCAGACGATGGGTTTCGTTAAAGCAATGATTCTGCCGTGACAGGTTGTAGTTGGATATGCCGAGGATATTTGGGTCTTTTCGGGTTGGATAATATGTAGCTGAGTCATTAAATTATAACATGTGGCATTTAATTAATGGGTGGTGGATGGATGACGTGGTTCACCTGGTGGACTGAATAATTTCTCTTATACAAGGCAGGTCCCAAAACGACGTCGTTTTGGGTATTTATGTTTTTTCCAAAACGACGCCGCATTTATGTCTCATATCCGTTTCCTTCCTTATTTTAAAAGTCACGAAGGATTTTTTTTTTTTTTAACATTCTTAAACCGTCCAACATATATATTTACAATTTTAAAATATTTAATCAAGATTGTTGCTTCTGATATATATATATATTTCCGTGGAGCTTAGTTTCTCTGTGCTCTAGAGTAAGACAAATGCCTCACTCCTAGCCGCCAGTGGAATTCATTGTCCTTGTCTTTGTACAAGGTTGTCTGTCCCCTTCAGTAGTTCTATACTACAGGTAGGGTTTGGTCTGTTTGTGTTCTCTGTGGGGTCAACTCGGGAAGGAGAAGTGGTTGTTTCCTTAAGGAGGTGTAGTGGGGTGCGATGGAGGACATGTCGGGGATGTGGGAAAATTTTCACTTAAATGATAGGGAGGAGGTTCCTTTCGAGTTTGGTCTAGAGGAAGAGATAGAGCAATTTTATTTAGCGGCTAGGTTCATGACTAGCTGAGTTCTCAACATAGAATCTGTGGTACGTACTTTTAAGCCGCTATGGCGAGCGGCACATGGATTCACGGCTCGTGATATGGGCAATAACATGTTGGTTTTTGCTTTTGAGGATGTATCTGTTTTGGAGAGAGTTTTGCAATCGGAACCATGGTCGTACGATAAACATTTAGTCTCTTTTCAACGTGTAGAGGCTGACACATCTATTTCTGAAATGGATAGTCAGTGGGTCTCCTTTTGGGTGCAAATACACAACCTCCCAGTGAGGCGTATGAATCATGAAACCGGATCGGCATTGGGTGGTACTCTGGGGGTGGTTGAGAAGGTGGTGGAAAGTGAGGAGGAAAGGGGTCGTGAGGGCTGCATGAGAGTCCGTGTTAAGGTGGACATCTCAAAACCCCTATGCCGTGGGAGGAAAGCTCGGTTATTGGCAGGGAAAGAGACATGGATTTCATTCAAATACGAACGCCTTCCAAATTTCTGCTACTGGTGTGGATTACTCACACACGGTGATAGAGATTGTGAGAAATGGTTACGTAGCAAAGGCACTTTACGCAGGGAGGATCAACAATATGGAGCTTGGCTTCGAGCTTCTGTGGAAAGACCAATACGACGTGTGGAGGTCAAGGTGATAGGACGGTCGGATGTTCCTCGATGGGGGAAATCACATCAGAAAAATGAAGAGCACGGCGGACAAACCTCCACACACGGCGGCAATGGGAGTCCTAAGGTGGTGAAGCCATTTATGGATTTTACACAACTTAAGGAAAACCTCCCCAATCCTCTCGGGAATGATTCTGCTACAGCTGTAAATGTGGAGCAAATTTTGCCCACAAATCCTGCTGCATCCATACTGTCTACTGACCCAAGTACAGCTGTAAATGTGGAGCAGATTTTGTCCACAAATCCTGCTGCATCCATACAGTATTCTAACCCAAATACAGCTGTAAATGTGGAGAAAACCTTGCCCAAAAAGTCTACAGCATCCATACCGTCTTTTGACCCAAGTATAGCAGCAAATCACGTGGAGAAAGCTGTGCACTCATGCGCAAAATCCCCACCAAATTTTCTGCAACAAAATGCCATGCACTCATGTGCAAAATCCCCACCAGATTTTCCGCAACAAAATGACGTGGGCAAGAAAGGTGATAAGATCAATCAGAGTGGTATTCTTCGAGACATTTCGGGATCCATTAGGAAGGGCAAAGAGAGTTAACTACGCAAGAAGAAAAGCATGGGTGGGCCCAAAAATTTACCAAATGGCAAGGAATATCCTAAAGAACACGAGTGGAGTCCAAAGCAGCCCAAATGGTCAGGAAAAAAATTCCACCAACATGTGTGATCTTAGTGGTTTGCATGAAGTGAAAATTCAAACAGAGCCTCGGGGCTCTTGGAAACGTGTACTTCGGGATAAGGACTTATCACAAGAGTCAGTTGAGTGCTCTCAATTTTTTGAAGGAAATCAAATACAAAAATTATCAGGAGTGAAAAGGAGTGGAGCTTTATCTGATGGGGATTCAAACTATTTAGGTTGGCAAAAGAAGGTGCGAGGAAATGAAGGGAATCAATCTACAATGTTGGATGGGGACGAGGCGGAGGCTGTGGTACAGCCCCGCCGTACCCAATGAATCTGTTAAGTTGGAACTGCCGGGGGCTTGGGAACCTCCAGGTAGTTCTGGTACTTCACAATCTAGTGAAGTCTGAAGGGCCCACGGTTTTGTTTCTAATGGAAACGAAACTGGACGTTCGTGGTATGGAATCAATCCGAGTCAAACTGGGTTTCAAGTTTTGCTTCTCAGTTCCTTGCTTAGGAAGGAGTGGGGGGTTGGCTTTATTGTGGAATGATCCTGCTCAAGTTACAATTTAGAATTTCTCACAAAACCATGTTGATTCTCATGTTCAGTTGGTAGATGGAGCTAAATGGAGGTTCACAGGTTTTTATGGCCATCCTGAAGGGCATAGGAAATGGGAATCTTGGGTTCTTTTGGATAACCTTCACAGTCTTGATAATACTCCATGGTTGTGCATGGGGGATTTTAATGAAATCTTGTCAATATCAGAACGGTCTGGTGAGGTTTTGGGGTCCACGAGGCGGATGCAAGATTTCAGTGATATGGTTAATCGGTGTGGTTTGATTGACTTAGGATTTAGAGGAATCCCATTCACCTGGGAGAATAGAAGAGACGGTGAAGCTCTAATCCAAAAGAGATTGGACCGTGCCTTGGCAAATGCTGCATGGTTAGATTGTTTTAATCTTTGCTCGGTATCTCATGTGGTTTGTTCATATTCAGATCATGTACCCCTTCTCCTTCATATGGACACCAGCACCAGACACTGTCAACCAAAAAGAAGACCTTGTAAATTTGAAAAGAAGTGGTCTCTCCATCCTGAATGTGAAGCTATTATACAGGATGTATGGTCTCGTGAGGAAGCAATTGGAAGCCCTATGTTTATCCTCTGTGAGAAAATCAAGCATTGCCGAGAAGCTTTATATAGATGGTACAAGGATGTTTCAGGCGAATTCCAAAATAAGATAAAGGTACACACAGCTTCTCTTACTTCACTCATCAGCTCTAATTTTGCAGGACAGAATAATTCAGCTATAGCTTCCCATAAAGCTGAAATTAATAAGCTACTCTTGAGTGAGGAGTTGCATTGGCGTCAACGGTCACGGATGACTTGGTTAGCTGCAGGAGACAGTAATACTAAGTTTTTTCACAGCCAAGCAAATCAAAGACATCGAACAAACTGTCTTTCGGGGCTGTGGAATTCGGATAACGTGTGGTGTACTGATGAAAGTCAAATTGAGGATATTGCAATCTCCTATTTTGATGATATTTTTCACACACCAACCCCTGTGAATTTGGAGGATAACCTCACTGCTGTAAATAGCAGAGTCACTTCGGAAGCTAATCAGCGACTCCTCCAACCTTTCACAGCTGATGAAGTCCGAATGGCTTTATTCCAAATGCACCCCTCAAAGGCTCCGAGGCCTGATGGTATGTCCAGTTTCTTTTTTCAAAAGTATTGGAATATTGTTGGTGCGGATGTTGTTGCAGCAGTTCTTTCAGTCCTCAATTCTGGGAAGATATTACGTAAAATAAATCTTACTCATATCTCTCTAATCCCTAAGAAGAAAAATCCTGAAAGAATGAGTGAGTACAGACCTATCAGTTTGTGTAATGTGGTTTACAAGATCATATCGAAGGTTTTGGCTAACAGACTGAAAGTGGTCCTCCCTTGCATTATTTCGGATTCCCAGAGTGTCTTCGTTCTTGGGAGATTAATTACGGATAATGTCTCAGTAGCCTTTGAATTCATCCATAAAATGAAGGCAAAACGAAAAGGAAAAAAGGGGGAGATGGCGATTAAGCTGGATATGAGTAAGGCTTATGATAGAGTTGAATGGGCTTTTATTGAGGGTATTATGCGAAAGTTGGGTTTTGTTGAAAGATGGATTTCTCTCTTAATGGAGTGCATATGTACAGTCCAATATTCAGTTCTCATTGATGGAGTTCCGAAAGGATACATCAACCCGACTCGAGGCATTCGTCAAGGAGACCTTTTGTCTCCCTATATGTTTCTCCTCTGTGCTGAAGGCCTCTCTGCACTCTTCCAGCAAGCCAATGCCATGGGTCATCTCAAAGGGATTCAATCATGTCGTGGTGGTCCTTGGGTGACACATTTATTTTTTGCTGATGATAGCTTATTATTCGGGCAAGCTAATATTTCTGAATGCAGGAAAATTTTGGAGATTTTGAATCTCTATGAAGGCAGCTCTGATCAAAAAATTAACAGGGAGAAGACAGCTATTTATTTTAGCTCCAATACTTCTTAAGTCACCCGTCAGCTAATCCTAGAGTTTTGGGGCTCTCAGGGAGCCAGTAATTTTGATAAATACCTAGGTCTCCCTGCTATGATTGGTAGATCAAAAAAGTCCATTTTTAATGGTCTTAAGGAGCGGATTGTTCAACGTCTCCAGGGGTGGAAGGAGAAATTTTTATCAAAAGCAGGGCGGGAGGTCTTAATCAAAGCTGTCGCCCAAGCTATCCCTACATATGCTATGAATTGCTTCCGTCTTCCAAAAGCTTGGTGTGAAGAAGTAAATGGTCTCATTGCTCGTTACTGGTGGGGACAGAAAAAAGATGAACGTAAACTGCATTGGATCAAATGGGATAAGTTGTGCATGGCCAAAGCTGAGGGTTGTTTGGGTTTCAGAAATCTCCATTCTTTCAATACTACTCTCCTTGAAAAGCAGTGCTGGTGGCTTTTTCACAATACTCAGTCTTTGTTCTACAGAGTGTTTAAGGCTCGTTATTTCCCTTCGTGCTCCTTTACTGATGCTCAAATGGGGTTACCGTCATTCTTATGGCGAAGCATTCTATCAGGCAGGGAAGTTCTCAATAAAGGTCTAAGATGGCATCATAAGGAGGGGAAGTTATCTCGGCCTCTTTGGAGTGAAACAAAGACGGGGGTTTTCTCAGTGAAATCTGCCTATGAGATGTTGGAGAGAGAGCGTAGCAGATCGATTACAGGGGAGTGTTCTTATTCAGTTCAGCTTAGATGGTTATGGAGGAAAACTTGGAAGCTGGCTATCCCGGGAAAAATCAAACATTTCCTCTGGAGAGCATACCACGAGACTCTCCCTACAAACCATCAACTTCATAGAAGGAAGATTCGTAGTAGCTCGCTCTGCTCTGTCTGTGATCAGAAAGAAGAAACTACTTACCACGCTATTTGGCAGTGCCCCCTAGCTAGAAATACGTGGGCTTTGATCCATGGCCAGTTGCAAAAGCTATCAAACCAGGATGGGGAATTCTCCAGACTTATGCAATGGATCTTTAAAGCTTTACCCAAGGAGGAAGTGGAAGACTGGGCTGTCACTGCTTGGTCCATATGGAATGCTCGTAATCGCTTTGTTCATGAAGACTGTCAAGTACCTGCTCAAACCATTAGAGCAAACGCTTTGGCTATTCGTTCTGAGTTCAATCAGGCACGGCTTTCCTTCCAGCATTAATGCGCAGGATTTTGCCTTTTCCGTGTCATGGTTAGATGTTTCTAAAGCTTTGCTATTTTCTTTTGTGTTGGTTGTTTAGTCTATGTGTTGGTTCACATGTTATCTGCTAGTGAAGACGGTCTAAACCGTTCCTAGCTTGATGCGAGGCTTCTGTTACTGGGAGTCCTCTTTTATACTTGTAAGTTTTCTGGTTTTCTTTAATAAAGATTCTCTATCTTCAAATCAAATATATATATATATATATTTTCCATTTTTTTACAAACGTTTAATTATAGAAAAAATTTATTCTAAAAAAAAAGTTATAGAAAGAATGAATGGAGGTGGAAAATATAGTACAAAATTCTATGACTATGATAGACATTTGACGTGGAAAAAAGAGATATTGCTCTTAAATATCTCCAATTAATCCCTTCAAATATGTCCAATTAATCCTTATTTAAAAAACGCCCCCACTATTACCTCTTTAATGCTCTACTTTACTACGCTTTATTTCCCTTATTAAAAAAAAAATTGCCATTTCCTTTTCTATAAATTGAATTATACAAGGGAGGTCTCAAAACGACGTCGTTTTGAGCATTTATGTATAAATTGTTGTTTATTAAGTGATATTGGTCCAATAAAATATCTCATTGATGCATTGAAATCATGTAATAACGTATGTTATTATTCTCTAATTGTTGATATCCACCAAACAATTCTTGGCAACCCGGTTATTCTTCCCATTCTCTATCTCTCTCCGACTCTTTCACTTCCCATTAGTAAATTAAGCAATCAAACACGTAAGGATGCATTTGTTTTTCTTTCATTGATCTTGAAGTGGCTCTATAATAATAGGTAGTAACTATTCATCTTCATCCCAAAATTTGAGATTCCAACAGTCACTTATACCATCCCTATATATAAGTCTGTATTGTATAGCAAAAACAACAAAATAAATATATAAATAAAACTGACAGCATCTATGAAAGTCCACAGAAGAATAACAAAAATCAGTTACTTGCTCTCTCCTATTTTATCGCTCATTGCCAAAAAAAAGTGGCAAAGTATTCCAAGAAAGGTAGGATCTCAAAGATTTTTAATAGAATTCTATATTATAGCATTTCCTTTACAAAGTTTCTAATTTGTCAAAGTTTTTCCACTATAAATGGATAGAAATTTATATATTAAGGTAGTGCAAGATTCTCAATTATCGGGTGCGTACTAAAAATTCTAAAACAATTAGTCAGATATATTCTCAAATCTGTCTCAAATATCTTTCTCATGTTTTAACGTTCAAAATTAACAAGTGTAAAGCTTTTATCATAATGTTGTTTGATGTGAATGGGCCTATACATATAGATAATTAGTTTGTGACTGAAGATGAACTTAAAGGAATAATTGTACTTCTAATTATATATATAATTTGTTTGTGGCCTTATTGTATACAAATTTTGGTTCTTGGATTGATATTTCGTCAGTACTCATGGTTGATTTTTATATTATGTAGCTATAGCATTGAGCTGTAATTCTCATCATTTTAAATTTATAATTTATAATTCCCATTATTTTAAATTTCCAAAAATACCAAAGTATATTATAGCATCTCATTTACAAATTTTCAAACCAACCAAAATAAAATATGAAATGAAAATGTTGTACCATAAACAACAACATCGAATAAACTTAATATAAATTAAATCGAAATAACAAAATAATTATATGTTCTGCGCATTGCACGAGTCCGCGACTAGTAGTAATTAAAATCATAGGTTGAAGTGACAGATGGATATCATAAAGTTTACAAGATCAGTTTTACGTGTCATCAATCATTGAAATTATACATTCAATATGTCACATGGATTTACTTTCCTTTATTGTTTTATATTTTTTAAAAGTATTAGTACAATCTAGTCAGAAAACCTTCGGTATAAGTTAAGTAAAACGCTTCGAATCTATATCTTATCCAAGTTTTCCTTAAAACGTAATCCGAATATCTATATAAATATAATTGCTCACTCAAAGTCTCTCACACTCAACATTCTTCTTCACTGCCAGTACAAACTCTCTCTCTTTCTATCTGTATGTGTGGCTTCAAAATGAGAGGCCCGAAGTGGATCTTGTTGGTTCTTAGTGTTGTTGTTATCCAATGTGTGGCGCATGTGTATGCAACGGATGAAGAAGCTTCACTCCCGGAGACCGTGGGTTTGGACACTGGTGGGCTGAGCAGAGAGAAGTTTCCCAAGGGCTTTGTGTTCGGAACAGCGACGTCAGCATATCAAGTCGAAGGAATGGCCCACAAGGCGGGTCGTGGGCCCAGCATTTGGGATACCTTCGTTAAAATTCCCGGTTCAAATCAAATCAAATCTTCATATTAATTTTATTTCACTCTGTTACTTCAATTCATTCTAGTTTTTTTATTTTTTTGATAAGTAAAAAAACAATCAATTCATTTGAGTTACCACTAATTATTATTATTATAAACATTTGGATAAAGTATGATAAGGTCAAATTGGACACAGGGCTCTTGGGCCTGACAGGGGTCACTTTGATTTGACCTGTTGTATGTAGAGAAACTTCTGTGTGGTTGGGTGGTCGGGGCATGCAACCGGGAATTTACTCTCTTAGAGCGAGTCCGATGTCATTTAAAAAAAAAGAAAAAAGAAAAAATTAGGGTATAATGAGCTATATTATGTTGACTGGTTCTCAGTGAGATTATTTATAAATCAAAAATTTGTAACATATTTAAAATCTGGTTCAATTATCTTATCAAAAAAGAAAAGAAAAAATCTGGTTCAATTTAGTAGTGCCAAATTAATCATTATGTTGCTTGTTTCAATTATTTATTATTTCGCGTGAATTTGAATCAGGGATTGTTGCAAATAATGCAACCGGAGATGTTTCTGTGGACCAGTATCACCGCTACAAAGTAAGTGGTTTTATGATTATAGCAACCGCTACAAAGGCAATTAGGAAACCAATGTTCTAGATAGGCAATGATTTGAAGCTTCCAAGCTTGATTATTATATGTTTGCCATATATTTGATGCACAGCTCCGTGTTTGCATGCACCGAACCATGTCAAGCATGCGTGGATAGGCTTTAAATTATTAAATCTATCAATAATGTCATATACTTGACCTCTTCATTGTATGACTTTCTTCATCGTAGCTGTTTCTGCTATAAGGGAAACTCTGAAATTTAAAATTTGTTTTCTATTGTTGCAGGAAGATGTGGATATAATGGCAAAGCTCAACTTTGATGCATACCGGTTCTCAATTTCATGGTCCAGGATTTTCCCAAGTAATTCATCAATCTCCTCAAGTCATATGGTATACAACATTATTCCTTGTCTTATTAAATCCTCTGTAACTCCTTGTTAATGTAGATGGAAAGGGGAAAGTAAATTGGGAGGGTGTGGCATACTACAATAGGTTGATCAACTACTTGCTAAAAAGAGGTAAATTTCAATGACAAGTAAAACATATTACTCAATGTTTTGGACTTTGGGCTTCATACTGTGTGATCAAAGAGGGATATGATATCTGAAATGTTTAACCACAATACCTCTAAATGTTCTGTAGGCATTACTCCATATGCAAATCTATACCATTATGATCTTCCCCTAGAACTTGAGAAGAAGTACAAGGGATTATTAAGTGACCAAGTGGTGTAAGTACCTCATAAATTTTTTATTATATTTTTTCTGCATACAGAATGAGATTGATTAAATCTCCACTTAAGCTTCCAGATTCTGAATGCATTAGTGTTATAATTCAAGAATTTATATTTATAAATATTTGGAGCTTGATAAATGTTTCAAACCCTACAGGAAAGACTTTGCCGATTATGCAGACTTTTGTTTTAAGACATTCGGAGACAGAGTGAAGAATTGGATGACATTTAATGAACCTAGGGTAGTGGCTGCTCTTGGATATGATAACGGGTTCTTTGCTCCTGGAAGGTGCTCCAAGGCATTTGGAAATTGTACGGTTGGAAATTCTGCAACTGAGCCATATATTGCTGCCCATCACTTGATTTTATCTCATGCAGCTGCAGTTCAGAGATATCGTGAAAAGTATCAAGTAAGATTAGCATTTTATTTTTTCAAATGGATGATCTCGTTTTCATTCACTAAAAAGCATTAACCTTAATTTAATGGATAAATGTATAAATTTTCAGGAAAAACAAAAAGGAAGGATTGGAATTCTCTTGGATTTTGTTTGGTACGAACCTCTTACCAGATCGAAGGCTGACAACCTTGCAGCTCAAAGAGCAAGAGACTTCCATGTTGGATGGTAAAAATCCTTAAGACCTACATTTCTCTCCTCATGTTTGCTGTATTTAATCAAAACTTTTGGCCTTCCTGATATGTTTACCATTGAGAAATTATTAGATAAAACTCATTTGTCATTGGTAATGAGTTGGGTATGGAACTTATTTTCAAGAATATATTATGTATAATTATAGAAAATTCCATAAATGAATATATGGTAATAACCATACTAAAAAAGAATAGAAAAGTATTTACATTTTCTATTAATTTTTAATAATTTGCAAGTAAATGTGAATAAGAAAATAAAATAGAATTTAAGATACTACTCAGAATTCTTTTATATAATTAAGAGCTTGGCTTTAATGGATTTTACTTCACATAGGTTTATTCATCCCATTGTATATGGTGAGTATCCAAGAACAATGCAAGAAATTGTTGGGGATAGACTACCCAAGTTCACAAAAGAGGAAGTAAATATAGTGAAAGGTTCAATTGATTTTGTGGGTATCAACCAATATACTGCTTACTACATGTATGATCCACATCAACCAAAACCAAAAGTTCTGGGCTACCAGCAGGATTGGAATGTTGGATTTGCTTGTAAGTTTTTCTCCTCTTCCTTTAAATTTACTATATGTAAGTAACTTTGTCACTCAATCCTGTTCTTTCTGAACAGTATTTTCTAATGAACTTTGTGCTTTTCATGAATTTTGCAGATGAAAAGAATGGAGTGCCTATTGGTCCAAGAGTAATTCCAATCCAATCATTCACGTCATTTCATGTTATGTCACTGCACGATTCAAAATTTTAATTTGATTTATGTTTAATTGAACATTTACAGGCAAATTCTGGTTGGCTCTACAATGTACCATGGGGTTTGTACAAAGCTATCATGTACATAAAAGAGCATTATGGAAACCCTACCGTGATTTTATCTGAAAATGGTAGGAGTCAGTTACATGTCTTCTTACTTCTTCCTATTCAACCTCCATATTTTGTTTATTATATGAGTTGAAAGAAAACACAAAAACCTGTTTGAATTAAACATTGATGTTTGGTTTGCAGGCATGGATGACCCAGGTAATGTCACACTTTCTAAGGGATTGCATGACACTACAAGAATCAAATTCTACAAAGGCTATTTGACTCAATTGAAGAAGGCAGTTGATGACGGAGCAAATGTTGCTGGTTACTTTGCATGGTCATTGCTGGATAACTTTGAATGGAGATTAGGTTACACTTCAAGGTTCGGAATTGTCTATGTCGATTTCAAGAACCTCAAGAGGTATCCAAAGATGTCTGCCTATTGGTTCAAGCGTCTACTTAAGAGGAACAAGCATTAAGCAGTCAGCTATGTTCTTGTTAATGAGAAAGTATTATGCAGTAAAACTATGACTAATATCGTTAATAAGCTTCCTACTTGGTGCTTATGTTCTTCACTTCTATTTAGTTTTACAGTAATAATGTTTCTTTTAAATTGTAATCAAATGGCTTAACGAAGTTAAAGAACTATAAAATTGCACAAGAATGGCTTTTGATGACTTCTACAGTAATTTGTGACGCACACATTAAGAAGGGTTAAATGCCAATACACTGCTTGGATTTGTAAATGCCAAAAGACTTTACAGGGAGATGCATGCTAACCTCAATTCTCAGATACTGATGGCCAAGGAATTGTCAAATCATTAACTTGATAAGAATCAAATTTCACACAACATTTGGCCCAGGACATTCCTTTTTGAGAAACTTCAACAAGATGTGCATTCCAAAAATACTCTCTTTCTGACTGTATCATCAACTGGAAGCCAATTTTTAATGCTAGTAAAGAGTCAATTTTTAATATTAATATGAATTCTACTTTCTAACTTCTAATCATGTAAGTTGTAACAGTTCAGTAATATTAATTTAATTAAAAAAGAAAAGCAAAAAATTTCAGCCATATATATTAATCAATATTGAAAATATTTCATTCTCCTACAACCAGTGGTGGACCCACACCCAATTTTTATTTTTATTTTCATAAATTCATCTTATGTATGCATAATTAAGAAAATGTTGTAAAATGAAAAAGATAGCAAGAGAAATGAAGAAGAGAAAGAAGATAAACTTTTTCTTAGAACTTTCTTATAAAGTGGTCATCAACTTCCAGAGAGAATTATCTTATGGAATTCAAAGATTTCTTATATTTCTTACATAACTGAAACCACATATATATAGGGATTCAAGTTGGTACTATTCACATGGTACTATGCGTCTAATAGTGTGTTCAATAATTCACATGTTGGCAGGCTGAATTAATTCAGCCTGCCGACACAATAATTCATGCACAAGTCATGTACCATATGCCACCTACCACTTGCATTCAGATTCAATGTTTCATAATATTTTATACATAAAACTCCCCCTTGGCGCTCACAAAGAATATGGCTCGTTAAAACCTTGCCAAAGAAAAACCCAATGGGATAAAAACCAGTGGCAAAGGAAAAAGAGTACAATATTCTTGTGAACCTTTAAGTGCCTTTAGATTGCCTCATTAAAACCTTGCAAAGGAAAATCCAGTGGGAAAAAACCTTAGCGAAGGAAGAAGAGTACAATCAGCACATATCCTTCAGAGTATTTACTCCCCCTCATGAGTACATAGATCTTCAATTGTCAATGAAAAGATTTTTGACGCATGCCAATATTATGAACAATCTTCTTGAATGTCGTAGTTGGCTAAGTTGTCACTTGATCGTATCTGCTTGACATCAATATCACCGCTCTTCTGGAGCTTATGTGTATAAAAGAATTGTAGGTGAGATGTGTTTGTATCATGAATTGCTACATCTTTGATCCCTTGATAAATCTTCATGCAATAGCAGTTGTCACAAGTGAATAGTATTCTGTTTCTGATCGTTATTAGAATATATCAGAAAGATATCATGCGTCTGTATTTCCCATTAACTGTAGACAGGGGCGGATTCAGGAATTCTATCTAGGGTGGACACCTTTTAATCCTAAAGTTTAATAGACATAATACAAAAAATACCAAAAGCCGATATACATTATTTATATAACCAAAAAGTAACAAATAAGAAGCTCATTATAGTCTTTTACAATTGATTTCGACATGTGTTTCATATTTTGAAACCGTTATATATATATATATATATATATATATATATAGAAAAAAAAAATTTAACAAAAAAATTAGGGTCATTCTACAATACTCACTCTTTTTGTGAGTTTGGTACCCACTCAATTGTTATCATCAAATATGATGTAGTTGTCATCATATGTGATGGTAGTGCTATCCAATGTGATGTTGGTACTCTCCAATTTTATATATATTAAATTTAAATAAATAAATAAAAATTTAGGGATATCAAGTAATGTGATCATAGGTACCAACATATGTGGGGTAATTACCATCATGTGTGACACTAATACCATCAATGTGACATTTTATCTATTAAAAATACTACACGCACAAAAAGAAAGTGTGGATATTGTAGAATTATCTAAAAAATTGAGGGTGGGCACTTTATAAAATTCAATTATTTTTTATATTTTATACCTAATAATTTTTTTTTTTTAATATTTGAGGGTGGGCATGGCCCTCGAGTGGATCCGCCCATGACTGTGGATTTGATTTATAAGTTCTAGTGCAATTTGCAAAATACATCAGAGTATCAATTGCACTAATATATGGTACTTCAGGACCAAGAATTTCTTCATCCTTTTCTTGAGGGAGAAAATGGTCATTCTTAACATCAAGTGACCAATCAACTATTGGAGTACTCAAAGGATAAGTTTTATTCATATAAAAGTGCTTCAGGACTTCCTCTGTGCATATTGACTGGTGAACAAGAATTCCATTTGAAAAGTGTTCAACTTGCAAGTCAAGACAAAATTTTTGTTTTACACAGATTTTTCACCTCAAACTCATTCTTTAAATAATTGGTGGTTTTGTGAACTCTTCAAGAGTTTCCACAACATATACCGCAATAGTAGCAAATCGGATTCTCATTCCTTAATGCATGGACAAATATGGATTTTTCTTAAATCTTTCTTTAAATAAATATTCGTTAAGACAATTATACCACATGCACCCAGATTACTTTAAACCATATAAGAATTTTTGTTACTAGGTAGGATATATGCTTCAGGCATTTTATATCCTTAAGAAATTATATGCTTTAGGCATTTTATATCCTTCAAGGATTTTAAATTTTATACTTCATGCATTCCATATCCTTCAGGGATTTTAAATCATATGCTTCATGCATTCCATATATTTCAGAGATTTTAAATTTTATGCTTTAAGAATCTTTGTTACTTGGTAGAATATATCCTTCAGGGATTATATACTTCAAGCATTTCAAATCCTTCAAGGACGTTCAATAATTCATATAGATATGCGCATATCCAATCTACCAAGTTAATCAAAATTCTAAATGAAATTGTATCCATTACAGGAGCATATATTTCTTTATAATTATACTAGATTTCTGCAAGAAACCTTATTACATAAGTCGTACTTTGTACTTCATAGTACAAATATCCACATGTATTTAAACAGGTATTACACCTTTAGGTGTATGGACTACAGGTTCAAATATTTCATATTTTACCCATGAGTATAGCTCTATTTGAATTCCACATTGGCCAATAATTTCTACGTCGACACTTTTCGACGGTTTGTGATTCAAATTCACTATTATTACTTCGGGTAATGTTAAAAGCAAATATATTGTCGACAACAAATTTATTTCTATCCCATATTCTCCTGTATTTAAATAATATATCGAAATCTCGTAATTTCAGGTACCTTTTCTCTTCAGGAGATTCCACTTCAAGGGGATAACTCTTTAGGAGTTTCCTCTTCTGGAGGTTTATTTTCAGGAGATATTGTGCACAATTTTGGATAGATGAATTACCTTGTTGCTTGTTTTATGGGTATAACCTCTTCAGGGGTTGTGACTTGTTTTTCTTGTGTTTTCCTCTTCTGGGAAATCTTATCTTTAGCACTAACAGATCTTTTACGCTCCAGGCGTGTCTTAGCTCCACTTATTGCTATATCAATTAATTTACCTTCAGGGACTTCAATCCATATTGGGGTATTAGCAGCTAGAAATTGGGATTTCAAATTTTCTTATTGTCAGTGAACGCATACAGTAATTGGTTTGCAATACCTTACAAATGCATAATTCTTTGAACTTACAGTTCACATTGATTTGTGTAAGGATCAAGATAAGATAGTGTTGTCGTGCTTTTGGCAACGAATTTTCTCCCCCTAATGGTGGGGAGACTATTTCAAAATTATCATGATTGTATACAATGAAATTCATATCAAAATATAATCAACCAAGTACATAAATTCGAAGCATGTAAACACATTATCAAGATACAATCATTACTATTATTACAACAAGGAAATTAGATCAATTTGAGATATGATGTTCCTTGCTGTGTTCCTGAAGTGCCTACAATGGCCAATGATGCTTCCGCAATCTCTGGCAGTAATGGCTCATCTCCTCTTCAACGAGATGAATCCATAAACCAGCTTTTCCTTCACCATGGCGACAGTCCAGACACGATACTGGTGTCTCAGCCACTTTCTGGTGAGAACTACAACACTTGGTCAAGATCAATGATCATGGCCTTCACAGCAAAGAACAAGATTGGTTTCATTAATGGAACAATCACCACACCAAATGATGAAACTCTTCCATCTTTCAATCTTTGGACTCGCTGTAATACAATGGTGATCTCTTGGATACTGAATTCAGTGATCAAGGATCTTGGATACTGAATTCAGTCTCCAAGGATATTGCTTCGCCAACACAACACTGTGAGAATATGTGGGAGGAACACAACACAAGAAATGTGGGAGGACCTGAAGGAATGATTTGCACAAGGGAATGGTCCACGAGTCTTTGAGATCCAGAAAGCTATCTCTTCTCTGACTCAGGATCAGTGCAATGTAAGTGTTTACTTTATCAAACTGAAGAGTCTTTGGGACGAGTTGAACAATTATAGGTCTTTTCCCCCTTGTTCTTGTGGAGCATTGAAGATTTTGACTGAGAATAAGCAGCATGAGAACGTGATGCAGTTCTTAATGGGGCTTAATAACAATTTTGCCTATGTCAGAGCTCAGATTCTGATGATGGAACCTCTGCCAGCTATGAATAAAGTTTTTTCATTAGTTGTGCAAGAAGAGAGGCAAAGAGGCATTCATTAGTTGTGCAAGCTCTTTATAAGAGAGGCAAAGAGGCATAGGAGTTCCATCCATGACTGCTAATGGTGACTCTATAGCTCTTTATACCAGATCTGAGATGCCTAGACATAACTATGGAGGTAGAGGCCAATTTGGGAAGAAGGATAGGCCAATGTGCAGTCACTGTGGTGTTACAGGGCACATTGTGGATAAGTGTTACAAGCTCCATGGCTTTCCACCTAGTTACAAATCCCGTGGCAATGCACATGCTGCCAATCAAGTTTCTGTGCTTGAAGAACCACACATGCCTATTACACAAGCTCAATGCCAACAGTTGCTTGCCTTACTGTCCTCCCAGGCTTCTTTAAATGCAGTACCTCCACCTCAAACACCACCACCTGCATCATCTCAGTCTGAGGCTTCTTCATCCACTCCTCATCAAGTTGCCACAGCTTCTTCTCAGTTCTTGTCAGGTATATACCATTCTTTTTTCCCAAATTTCATTCCTAGACATTCAGTTTTTTCTGTCCAGCCTTCACATCGACCTTTCTTGTCTCAAAATGAATGGATCATTGATACAGGAGCCACTGATCACATGGTGTACTCCTTATCAAGTTTCACTTCTATTACTTCCACGATTCACAGCTATATTCACTTACCTAATGGACAAAGAGTGTTAGCTACACACACTTGTCCCTGTTCTGCATTCTGCAATAGCAGATTAATTAAGCAATCAGGAAAGGATATGGGTGGACACCCATATACAAATAGCTTTCTCTCTTCTGTCATACAAAGTCGCAAAAGTATTAAAATAGATTGTATGCCAGAAATCTTTCCAACGACTTAGGTGATGAGAAAGATACTTCACCTAAGAAGCATGATCAAAGATAATCTTGCTTCGTAGGAATTTGATAAAAAATAATCTTTCTTCAGTCTGAGAACATTAAATTGTTGATTTTATGAATCAATTTGTGATGCTGCATCTTTTTAGAGTATAATCAGAAGAATTGATTAGAAAGTAAGATCTGAGAGGTGTGATATGTAATGGAAAAGATAAGCGAATTTATAGGATAGACACGCGGGTGAATAAACGGTTTAGAATGCGCTACGTGTCTGACTTATCCAATCACACACGCCAGAGACACTGATGATTCAGGAAGTTTGGAAAATGATAGCTGCTTTTTCAAAAAGAAGATCTTATCAACGCATCGAGTCCTGAGTCAGTGACTTTTCCATATACGATAAATCTCGAATTTCAACAAACGTTGAAATTTGAGGAAAAGGTGTCTCGAGAGTCGGATGATAGGTAATCGCACAGACTGTTCTCGTTTCATTAAAAAATCTGAAGTTTATTTATCACACTCTGGTTTTCAATGAACTTCATTCATCATTTTCAAAAATTATATCTTAATTTCTCCTTAGATTTTCTAGGATGGCTTCCTTTTCTTCTCAAAACAATCATGATGCAATTAATTTAAATGCTGCGCCTAGCGCAGGGCCAAAGGTTTGGCGTCCATACTTCCTATCCTCGAACAGCCCTATCACGGTAACTGATTCCTTGATGTTAAATGGTACAACTGCAATTGCAGTAGCTGCAAGTCTCTTCACTCCGGAGGATGGAAGAGTATTGGCTAGGAGGACAGATTCTCAAACCATTAATGACTCAATGGCACTCACAATTCAATGTGTTGCCTCTTTTTCTAACATGGGACGACGTCTGCATGTTAGTAATCATGAAATTCGAGCGCTACGCTCCAAGTTACCATTCTGCAACGGTTGCTCAAAAACAACAAAAAGAAACTAGAGGAGCTTAAACAGGAAAATAAAGGGCTGAAGAATCTCGTGGATTCTTATGCTAATGATTTAGTAGCACGGTACACAAAACAAGATAAAACCACAATCAAGCTTCAAAAGCAGTACGAGAGACTACTGGTTGAGGTGAAAGAATTGGCTTCTCGCCCAATTCCTTAAAAAAATGTAGTGGCCTCTTTTTCTAATAAAATCATGTTTGTTAATGATGAGCTTATTTCACCTTTCATGCATGAACATACACACATACATACATATAACTGGGCATACAATCTAATCTTCAAAATTAAATGGATAAACATAAAATCTTTCCCAAGAGAATTAATTTAATTCGATTACTTTACACATACCAAGTTCTCTATGAATTGTATAGGAATGATCCTCTTGGAGAAGTTTCATGAGTATGTTAGCCCATTGATGTACTTAATAAACTCAAGTACAACATGCCCATCTTTTGCACATGATCTTTAAGAAGATGGTATTAAATCTCAATATATGCAATTTAATGAGATTCTTTAAACATAACAAAATATAATAATATGATCAAGAAGAATATGTTAACTGGTATGGATATTCAATCAACAATCAAATTATTAATTATCCATTTGTATCCTAGAAGAAATCAAATGAGTAATATCCATTTTATTTAGGATATCAAAATAACTCATGTGATGTTCTGGATCAATCTGATCTTCTGGATCAACAAATTTTATTGTTAATAATTTCACTTCAGGTTATAAGGTGTAATATCCCTTTTGAGAAAATATTTAAGTACATCCTTCTTGATTTTGTTCATACCACTTCTATGTCCATGACCCTTTAATTATCAAATGAGGTTTTATTTACTTCAGGGAATGATATATAACTGGTCAGATAGAACTTGTGGATTTTTAGCAAAATCTTATTATTTTGCTTAACCAATGGAAGGCAATGTTAGTTCAGAGTTCTTCTTGAACTTGCATTCTTGATATTGCTACTTCAGGAGCACTTTTGAGATATAATATATGATTTTCCTTTTTCTAACATGTCTTCTTCAGATATTTTCCCTTCACATAATTTAATTGTGAGCTGATTTAAGAACGTGCAGAATTTTACTCATTTACACCTTTTAAAATTTTAAAACTTCAGGTGCATCAAGTGTAAAGTTGCACTTGCACTTTTATAATTTTGCAACTTCAAGTGCATCCATTTATAATGAATTCTTGTAAGGTGCATCTTCTGGTGCATCCATATTTATAATGAGTTCTTGTAAGGTGCAGTTTTTGGTGCATCCATATCTATAAGGAGTTCTTGTAAGGTGCAGCTTCTGGTGCATCCATATCTTTCTCTTAAATCATTTCATTTGCCTCTAAGTGGATCTCAGCATCTAGGATCCATGATAAATAATTCTTGCCCGAAATATCAAGGGTAACGAATTCAAGTTTTGTGAGATTTGACATAATATATAGCAAAGATATCAAGATATTAATTAGTATTTAGATCAAGATATAGCAAAGATATCAAGATATCAATTAGTATTTAGATCAAGATATAGCAAAAATATCAAGATATCAAGATATTAAATATTTAAAGAAAAACTTACGGGTTGAAGACAAAGTGAGTACAACTCCTTTTTTAGGATTTGGTTAGAGTTTCGTGCTGATAACGTGTTGTAAAATGAAAGAGATAGCAAGAGAAATGAAGAAGAGAAAGAAGAGAAACTCTTTCTTAGAACTTTCTTATAAGATGGTCAACCACTTCCAAAGAGAATTCTCTTATGGAATTCAAAGATTTCTTATATTTCTTACATAACTGAAACCACACATATATATAGGGATTCAAGTTGGTACTATGCGTCTAATAGTGCGTTCAATAATTCACGTGTTGGCAGGTTGAATTATTCAAGCTGCCGACACAATAATTCATGCACAAGTCATGTACCATGTGCCATCTACCACTTGCATTCAGATTCAATGTTTCATAATATTTTATACATAACAAAAAATAAGTTGATTAATTTAAAAAAAAAAAAAAAATCATTAGAATGTATACTTATACATTTGAGTTAGTAAAAAAGTTAGGTTTATGACACCTTAAATCTCAATTAATATATATAATATATATATATATTATATATATATATATATATATATATATATAATATAAATATATATATATATATATATATATATATATTAAGTATATAATTTTATATGAAACTCTAAGATTATTTATATTCATTTAAATAGTCACAATCTCATTAATCATAAGTCGTATATACAAAATACATCAATTAATTAAACATTCGTGAAATTATAATGAACACGTGGTTATCCTAACAATTATTATCTCAAATAATAACCGAAAAACAAATAAGGGTTTTAGCCTTTACGCTTTATGAAATGTAATTTAAATAAAGATGTTTATTTTGTGTATTATTGGTTACTTTTGTACTTAAATATATGTTTAAAATATCAAATCGTTTTGTCATATAAAATAAAATATATGTTTTGTAGTGGGTGAACTTAATTTATATTTTAAATTATTTTATAGTACTCTTTTTATTGATATGTTTAATAAATGATTACAGTGACCTAACCATGGAAGGCATCCATTAGACATGCACAAGGAAACTAACAGCTGTGCACACCATTAGGTTGACGCATGAACTAACCAACAATAATATGAGATTTTATATGATACTTGTCTCGCTTTTTTGTTCTTTTTTACTTTTGGGATCGCATGGGTCCCTCATTTGCAATTATTTTTGTTTTTCCTAATCTGTAAATATTCTGTACTGTTACTATGCACTGTACTGTTTGTTTGCTTTTACCTAAAATATTCCTCTTTTCATGCCAAAAAATTTAAAATTTGAAGACCAAATTTTTATTTAGCCCCAAGGACAAATTTATGAATCCATCACTACTCCTAACTAAATTGAAAAGACTTCCGATACAGTATTGGCAACTTTGATTAGTTGTATAGACAAATGATGTTTAATAAAAAGAATCAAATGTATAAATAAACTTCAACATCGAATGTTATAATAAGTCTTGAATCACATAGATTTTCACAACTTTATACACAACTTGCTAAGGTATGTTGTGCTGATAGGTGGAAAATAAGGTTGTACCAATGGCAGACCCCGGTAGAATGATTGTTAACCCTAACAAGTCGTAGTAAAATTTGTGTCCAAAATTTGAAAGAAAATTCTAAAAATACTACTACTTTTATTATAAAAGATATACAATTGATATAATATCAATTATATTTAATGTCACATCAATCATGTAATAAATCACTTGATTATTATTTTAAATAATAAATAAATTTATTTATTATGTTGTTTATATGACACCAATTATATTTGGTGTCAAATCAAATTATAAAATTTTAATTGTACAATTGATAGTATCTTTAACATACATCTTTTCTTGTTGGATTATACATAGATATTACAAAGTTTACTAGATAATTTTTACAAAATGATATATCATCAATCATAAAATCTATATCTATATATAAATTAAAGCAGAAGACATTGCCAATTCTCTGCTACATAGCATTTTTGACAACGTCTTCTGCTTGACAAGTCACACCTTATTTGGCAATCACAGCCACATATTTGCCACGTATTGGATATAAATAGGCTTTTAATTGTCCACTTATTTGGCCCGTTATGCCCTTAAATGTGGCCTATTAAATACACGATTTTCCCTTATTAAAAAAAAATTGCCATTTTCTTTTCTGTAAATATAGTTATACAAGGCAGGTCCCAAAACGACGTCATTTTGGGCATTTATGTTTTTTCCAAAACGACACCGCATTTATGTCTCATATTCGTTTCCTTCTTTATTTTAAAAGACACGAAGGATTTTTTTTTTTTTTACTTAAACCGTCCAACATATATATTTACAATTTTAAAATATTTTATCAAGATTGTTGCTTCTGAATATATATATTTCCATATTTTTACAAACGTTTAATTATAGAAAAAATTTATTCTAAAAAACAAAGTTATAGAAAGAATGAATGGGGGTGGAAAATATAGTACAAAATTCTATGACTATGATAGACATTTGACGTGGAAAAAAGAGATATTGCTCTTAAATATCTCCAATTAATCCCTTCAAATATGTCCAATTAATCCTTATTTAAAAAACGCCCCCACTATTACCTCTTTAATGCTCTACTTTACTACGCTTTATTTCCCTTATTAAAAAAAAATTGTCATTTCCTTTTTTGTAAATTGAATTATATAAGGGAGGTCCCAAAACGACGTCATTTTGAGCATTTATGTATAAATTGTTGTTTATTAAGTGATACTGGTCCAATAAAATATCTCATTAATGAATTGAAATCATGTCATAACGTATGTTATTATTCTCTAATTGTTGATATCCACCAACCAATAAATACCAAACAATTCTTGGCAACCCGGTTATTCTTCCCATTCTCTGTCTCTCTCCGACTCTTTCACTCCCCATTAGTAAATTAAGCAATCAAACACGTAAGGATGCATTTGTTTTTCTTTCATTGATCTTGAAGCGGCTCTATAATAATAGGTAGTAACTATTCATCTTCATCCCAAAATTTGAGATTCCAATAGTCACTTATACCATCCCTATATATAAGTCTGTATTGCATAGCAAAATAAACAAAATAAATATATAAATAAAACTGACAGCATCTATGAAAGTCTACAGAAGAATAACAAAAATCAGTTACTTGCTCTCTCCTATTTTATCGCTCATTGCCAAAAAAAAGTGGCAAAGTATTCCAAGAAAGGTAGGATCTCAAAGATTTTTAATAGAATTCTATATTATAGCATTTCCTTTACAAAGTTTCTAATTTGTCAAAGTTTTTCCACTATAAATGGATAGAAATTTATATATTAAGGTAGTGCAAGATTCTCAATTATCGGGTGCGTACTAAAAATTCTAAAACAGTTAGTGAGATATATTCTCAAATCCAGGGGCGGAGGCAAAAAAAAATTTTAGGGTGGGCTAATTGCAAAAAAAAAAAAAAATCTTGACTGGGTTAATTACTTAATTTAAGGTTTTTTTTTTATATAAAAAAAATATAGGTAAAAAAAAAAAAAAAAACAAAACCTTGACTGGGCTATAGCCCAGCCAAGCAAGCTTGGGCCTTGGCTACGCCACTGCTCAAATCTGTCTCAAATATCTTTCTCATGTTTTAACGTTCAATATTAACAAGTGTAAAGTTTTTATCATAATGTTGTTTGATGTGAATGGGTCTATACATATAGATAATTAGTTTGTGACCGAAGGTGAACTTAAAGGAATAATTGTACTTCTAATTATATATATAATTAGTTTGTGGCCTTATTGTATACAAATTTTGGTTCTTGGATTGATATTTCGTCAGTACTCATGGTTGATTTTTATATTATGTAGCTATAGCATTGAGCTGTAATTCCCATCATTTTAAATTTATAATTTATAATTCCCATTATTTTAAATTTCCAAAAATACCAAAGTATATTATAGCGTCTCATTTACAAATTTTCAAACCAACCAAAATAAAATATGAAATGAAAATGTTGTACCATAAACAACAACATCGAATAAACCCAATATAAATTAAATCTAAATAACAAAATAATTATATGTTCTGTGTATCTCGCGGGTCTACGGCTAGTAGTAAATTTTTTTTTTGATAATTAAGAAAGACTTTATTAAAAGAAAAACAAATTACATAACCCTACAAAGAGGGAGACAAAACCCTACATTAGAGGGCAATAAAAAGTGACATACGTCACGGCAAAAGACCCTACCAAGAGGGCAGCAAAACAGAACAACATAACTACTACAACATTACAACAACAACAACAACTACTACAACAACAACAAACACAATAACAACAATAACAACAACAACAAACACACACAACACAACAAAAGTAACACCAATCGGCACATAATTTGACCACCATCCAGAAAAGATCAAGAGCAACCACGACTATCAATGTTCGGAGCAGCAAAAGATTTGGAGCCGTAATCCCAGCCAAGCAAACTACTGAGTCGAATCGATTTTGCCATGGCAAGAGATGCCATGCGATTCGGTTGTGGTGGGGGCTCTTTAAAAAGAGTTTTAAAGGATCAACCCCAAAGGTAGGGTCAATAAAAGGACGGATTGGAAGAAATCCCCAAATACGATACCCACCGAACATCCATTGCCGTAAGAGGGTCTCGGCGCCCACTGGAATGACAAATTCGTGTCGACAAAAGAGAGAGAGGCCGATGGAGATTCGAGCCACTCAGTGTCTCCAGCAGATCTCCCCCGTACATAACCAAATCGGAAGGATGAGAAGTGAAACGAAAAGTAGGAAATGGTAGGGGTGGTGGCGGCGACTCAAATCCGTCCGATCTGGTAACCAAAAAAAGAAAGAAAAGAAAACTAAAATAGGACAACGAAAAGAAAAGAAAACAGGCTACGCAACCGAGATCGGACCATCTCTGATCACGATCTTCCTCACACGGAGGAGAAAGGTTAGCTGGGTTCAGAAGGTTTGGGTCTCTCTAGAAGGTTCTCGGTTATTTTATTTTTATCGGCTAGTAGTAATTAAAATTATAGGTTGAAGTGACATATGGATATCACAAAGTTTACTGGATCAGTTTTACGTGTCATCAATATTGAAATTATACATCAATATTGCATTTACTTTCCTTTATTGTTTTAATTTTTTAGGGTCCTGTTACAGTGCCCTTAAGGCAATGGTTAAGGAAAATATGTCACATGCTTTTAAGGGTATTTACGTTATTTCCTTTATTTAATGCTCCTTAACCATTGCCCTAAGGGCACTGGTTAACAAAATCCTTTTTTAAAAGTATTGGTACAATCTAGTCAGAAAACCTCCGGTATAAGTGAAGTAAAGCAAAATCCACGACGACGCTGACGCTTCGAATGTATATCTTATCCAAGTTTTCCTTAAAACGTAATCCGAATATCTATATAAGTATAATTGCTCACTCAAAGTCTTTCACACTCAACATTCTTCTTCACTGCCAGTACAAACTCTCTCTCTTTCTCTCTGTATGTGTGGCTTCAAAATGAGAGGCCCGAAGTGGATCTTGTTGGTTCTTAGTGTTGTTGTTATCCAATGTGTGGCGCATCTGCATGCAACGGATGAAGAAGCTTCACTCCCGGAGACCGTGAGTTTGGACACTGGTGGGCTGAGCAGAGAGAAGTTTCCCAAGGGCTTTGTGTTCGGAACAGCGACGTCAGCATATCAAGTCGAAGGAATGGCCCACAAGGCGGGTCGTGGGCCCAGCATTTGGGATACCTTCGTTAAAATTCCCGGTTCAAATCAAATCTTCATATTAATTTTATTTCACTCTGTTACTTCAATTCATTCTAGTTTTTTTATTTTTTTGATTAAGTAAAAAAACAATCAATTGATTTGAGTTACCACTAATTATTATTATTATAGACATTAGGATACGTATGATAAGGTCTAATTGGACACAGGGCTCTTGGGCCTGACACAGATTACTCTGATTTGACCTGTTGTATGTAGAGAAACTTCTGTGTGGTTGGGTGGTCGGGGCATGCAACCGGGAATTTACTCTCTTAGAGCGAGTCCGATGTCATTTAAAAAAAAAGAAAAAAGAAAAAATTAGGGTATAATTAGCTATATTATGTTGACTGGTTCTCAGTGAGATTATTTATAAATCAAAATTTTGTAACATATTTAAAATCTGGTTCAATTATCTTATCAAAAAAGAAAAGAAAAAATCTGGTTCAATTTAGTAGTACCAAATTAATCATTATGTTGCTTGTTTCAATTATTTATTATTTCGCTTGAATTTGAATTTGAATTTGAATCAGGGATTGTTGCAAATAATGCAACCGGAGATGTTTCTGTGGACCAGTATCACCGCTACAAAGTAAGTGGTTTTATGATTATAGCAACCAAACAAAAAGGGCACTCTGTCTGTACCACGGAAAAAGATTCTCTTCATTTTAAATGAAGTTATTTCATGGTTTACATTAACTATTGCAAATCTAAATATGTGTCTAGTACTATATATATTTTAAATGACGTGATATACACTCTTAGAAATCTCATCGGGATTCTGATTCTGCAATCAATTAATTAAGTGATCGACAAATCATTTATTAGTAATTGGATTACAAATTTCTCAATCATTTGGTTAATTGGTTTCCAATTTCTACCACTCTAGCTCCAATATATAGAGTGATTCTAGGGGTGCTCATTTTATTATCATTTAGTCACAAACTGAAATGGTTACTTGTGATGGTGTCAAAATGCATTCGATGAATTAGCAATCACTTAAATTTGTATTAAATTTATTGTACTTGCATTTTCCATATAAATGAAATCAAAGCTAACATGTAACATCTTAAAATTCGAAGCATGTATGTATCCATGGATATTGTACACAAGCCAGGAAACCAGTACTGCCAAAGGCAATTTGGAAACCAATGTTCTAGATAGGCAATGATTTGAAGTTTCCAAGCTTGATTATTATATGTTTGCCATATATTTGATGCACAGCTCCGTGTTTGCATGCACCGAACCATGTCAAGCATGCGTGGATAGGCTTTAAATTATTAAATCTATCAGGAATTTAAAATTTGTTTTCTATTGTTGCAGGAAGATGTGGATATAATGGCAAAGCTCAACTTTGATGCATACCGGTTCTCAATTTCATGGTCCAGAATTTTCCCAAGTAATTCATCAATCTCCTCAAGTCATATGGTATACAACATTATTCCTTGTCTTATTAAATCCTCTGTAACTCCTTGTTAATGTAGATGGAAAGGGGAAAGTAAATTGGGAGGGTGTGGCATACTACAATAGGTTGATCAACTACTTGCTAAAAAGAGGTAAATTTCAATGACAAGTAAAACATATTACTCAATGTTTTGGACTTTGGGCTTCATACTGTGTGATCAAAGAGGGATATGATATCTGAAATGTTTAACCACAATACCTCTAAATGTTCTGTAGGCATTACTCCATATGCAAATCTATACCATTATGATCTTCCCCTAGAACTTGAGAAGAAGTACAAGGGATTATTAAGTGACCAAGTGGTGTAAGTACCTCATAAATTTTTTATTATATTTTTTCTGCATACAGAATGAGATTGATTAAATCTCCACTTAAGCTTCCAGATTCTGAATGCATTAGTGTTATAATTCAAGAATTTATATTTATAAATATTTGGAGCTTGATAAATGTTTCAAACCCTACAGGAAAGACTTTGCCGATTATGCAGACTTTTGTTTTAAGACATTCGGAGACAGAGTGAAGAATTGGATGACATTTAATGAACCTAGGGTAGTGGCTGCTCTTGGATATGATAACGGGCTCTTTGCTCCTGGAAGGTGCTCCAAGGCATTTGGAAATTGTACGGTTGGAAATTCTGCAACTGAGCCATATATTGCTGCCCATCACCTGATTTTATCTCATGCAGCTGCAGTTCAGAGATATCGTGAAAAGTATCAAGTAAGATTAGCATTTTATTTTTTCAAATGGATGATCTCATTTTCATTCACTAAAAAGCATTAAGCTTAATTTAACGGATAAATGTATAAATTTTCAGGAAAAACAAAAAGGAAGGATTGGAATTCTCTTGGATTTTGTTTGGTACGAACCTCTTACCAGATCGAAGGCTGACAACCTTGCAGCTCAAAGAGCAAGAGACTTCCATGTTGGATGGTAAAAATCCTTAAGACCTACATTTCTCTCCTCATGTTTGCTGTATTTAATCAAAACTTTTGACCTTCCTAATATATTTACCATTGAGAAATTATTAGATAAAACTCATTTGTCATTGGTAATGAGTTGGGTATGGAACTTATTTTCAAGAATATATTATGTATAATTATAGAAAATTCCATAAATGAATATATGGTAATAACCATACTAAAAAAGAATAGAAAAGTATTTACATTTTCTATTAATTTTTAATAATTTGCAAGTAAATGTGAATAAGAAAATAAAATAGAATTTAAGATATTACTCAGAATTCTTTTATATAATTAAGAGCTTGGCTTTAATGGATTTTACTTCACATAGGTTTATTCATCCCATTGTATATGGTGAGTATCCAAGAACAATGCAAGAAATTGTTGGGGATAGACTACCCAAGTTCACAAAAGAGGAAGTACATATAGTGAAAGGTTCAATTGATTTTGTGGGTATCAACCAATATACTGCTTACTACATGTATGATCCACATCAACCAAAACCAAAAGTTCTGGGCTACCAGCAGGATTGGAATGTTGGATTTGCTTGTAAGTTATTCTCCTCTTCCTCTAAATTTACTATATGTAAGTTATTTTGTCACTCAATCCTGTTCTTTCTGAACAGTATTTTCCAATGAACTTTGTGCTTTTCATGAATTTTGCAGATGAAAAGAATGGAGTGCCTATTGGTCCAAGAGTAATTCCAATCCAATCATTCACGTCATTTCATAATTATGTCACTGCACGATTCAAAATTTTAATTTGATTTATGTTTAATTGAACATTTACAGGCAAATTCTGGTTGGCTCTACAATGTACCATGGGGTTTGT
>OU015762.1:26982600-27043567 GCA_907173295.1 Fagus sylvatica | reverse complement strand
GAGGACAGTTCAGGTGATGGGATTGGCACAAAGTGTGTTTAGAAGAGATCACATCAGCCGGTCTTTAACCAGCTAAGATTGGGCTGGCTGGCTGTTGTTAGAGTGATACTGTTCAAGTCTTTAGTTAGGAGAAGTATATCCATGCCGTGTCCCATGAGAGAAGTTGATTTAATGTTTTTTTTATTTAATGGACCCACATTGATGTGTCCTTGTGTTCAGAAGATCACATCTTCTGCTCAGAAAATCACATGAAAACAACGTGTGCTGTGTAAAAAGTCTGGTCCAAAGTTCCTTGGAAGTATCTGCCGTGTAAGAGCATTCTCAATGGACATGCTAAAATTTAAGCTAAAATTTAGTTTAAAACCCTACTTTTTCTATTTTAACTTACCATTTTAAAAAACACTCACATCCGATTCTCTGTTCTCAACTCTATTTCAATTAAATATTCATTATTTATTTATTTTTTATTATTTCCTCTAAAAGTCATATATATATGCCCATATATAATCATTAATAAAACTAGTTTATTAAATTTTATAATCTATATTTTCTATAGTATAATATATATTAAATATTTTTTTAATAAGTCTCATTTGATAAATTTTTAATTTTTTCATGAATGAGTAACTACCCATAGCATTCATTGTGAAAGAAAAAATGAAGTTGCAACATTCATTGTAGCAATACATGTATTATTAATGAGGTCCAAGACAAAAATATATATATATATATATCTTGACAAAAAGAAGAAAGGAAAAAAGAGCTTGACAGCCACGGGAGAGAGGAGCGGAACAGAACAAAGGAAAAAAAACAAGGGAAAAAAGGAAGAGAGAGAAAGGAGCGGAACAGAAGATAAAATAATAAAAAATAGAAATGGCAAATGAACAGTGCAAGGCATAAATGCCTTGCAACTATAGCAAAAACTTATTTTAGCTCACGTGAAGCATGTCCGTTGGGAGGCCTTTTTTGTGGTTGTGGGCTATATTTGAGTTTGTTTTACCTTTTAGCACGTCCATTGGGAATGCTCTAATAACAAACAAATTGCTAGTTCAATTGCAATGCAAATTTGCATTTAGATTTAGTATTGTGTGTTGATTTAATATTTTATTTATTTATAAAATTTAATGGATATTATTTATTTATAAAATTTAATGGATAAGATTAAAAGTGAATGTTGAAACTTTTAATCTTAACCATTCAAGTCATACAAGAATTATGAATACATTTTATATGTTTAAAAATGTATTTTATTTATTTATAAAATTTAATCTTAACAAACAAATTGTTTAAAAAACTTTGCTGGTATTAATACAGTTCATACAAGAATTATGATAAACATTTTATATGGTTTGCTTTTGTGGTTATAAACACAATTTTATGTTAGTATTATAAAAAGAACATTAGTAGAAGATACATTTAATAATTATTGACAAAAGTTGCATTAAATTTGTTATAAAGATTTCGCAGAAATTTTTAACATTTAATAATTATTGAGAAAAATTGTAAATATTCATTCAAATATTATTATTAATAAAAAGATTGCAAATAATACAGTTAATAATTATTGACATCAAATGTAAAAAATAAATTAAGAAAATGTGACTTCAAAAAGTATGTATAAGTTAGGTTCAGAAGTTGTAATTTTAAAATACGTGAAAAAAAATGTATTCAGAATGAGAAAATGAAAAAATAATTTGAAAAAAAGGTACAATAATGTATTTTGTGTATGTTAGATTCAGAAATTGTAATAATCATGGTTGAATATGTTAGATCAATATTTGTTGTTAACTAATTTATGAATTTCTTCATTACAATATATAACTTTTTTCATTTATAAATGATAAAATGTTAACTTCAATTAAAATGGAACTTTAGAAAGTATTCTTAACTTATACAAGTAATATAATGTAATTTAGCAAAAATAATAATAACATAACAATTTTTTTGATATTATGCATAGAGTATATTTGGAAAACATGTGTCATCTTAGTCATCCACCTCTTCTCCATTAGAATAACCTCCTATCATGTGTCGTCATCATCAATTATATCTTATATATTCAATGGTTAAGTTATAGTTAGCTACAAGGGAAGGTATAAATCGTGTGTTGGTCTCTTCCTCGGATCAACCCTAACCGTACCATCCGCTATAGATCGGGTGTTAATTGGAACCATAAGAAATATCCAACACTTTCCTGTTTGGATCAGATTTGCTGTTCACATAGAAGATGACCATCAGTATACTGTCGTATACTTTAACTATACGGGTTTGTTCAAAAACATATATGGTGAGCCAGAACGAAGTAGTACTAGTGTATAGACAATTCTTAGTTATATAGTACTGTATGGAGCATTACTATATGGATGATTCTAAGTAGAAAAATATTACAATTTGTTGTTTAAATATGTTACTCAAATGTAATCGTACTACCAAGGTGGTTATCAAATGTAAACACAAATACTAATAACATTGTATGACATACGTTTTTAATACGTTAGTTTGTATAATTAAATTACATAAAATATCAATGTTACTTTTCCATAACTAAGTTCTAAATTATTGAATTCCAATGTTCTACTTATATTTTTTGAATTTTAATATTTTTATTATAATTTTTTAATTTTTTGTCTTTACTGATTTTAATATAAAAAAGTTATTAGATCTTATTATATGTATGTATGTTAGTGTCGAGTGTCGAATTATAATTTTTTCCCCCTAACTAAAATTTAGATATTATATATATATATATATTTTAATTTAAAAAAATAACATAACTATTTTATTCATTAATATGTACATTTTTTTGGTAATTTATTGATTAATATTTACATGTAAATTAATTTAATTGATTAAATATTTAATTACTTAATATTTTAATACATACATTAATATATGAGGTTACAAAAAAAGCCCAAACCCAATGTCATATAATAACCCATAATATATATATTAATATTATCTGATGCTGAAAAAAGCCCAAACCCATTATCATATGATAACCCATAATATAAGGTTATTAAAAAGCCTAAACTCATTGTCATATGATAACCCATATTATACAGTAAAATATAAGATTACTTAAAAAGCCCAAACCCATTATTATATAATAACCCAATATATAATATATTAACATGCCAAAAACAAAAGCCCAAACCCATTAATCCACTTAAACCAAACCAAAAAAGAAAGAAGAAAGAAAGCAAACCAAAAAAAGAAAGAAAGAAAAAAGAAAGAAAGAAGGCGGGTCCAACGTGGGCAATTTGGTGGGAAAGTTGGTCCCCAAAACGGCGTCGTGTGAGCTTTTGGGGGGAAAAAAAATGGCCAATACGGCGTCGTGTGGGCTTTTGGGGGGAAATTAAAATGGCCAAAACGTTGCCGTGTTGGGCTTTTGGGGGGAAATAAAACATTACAAAACGCTGCCGTGTTGGGCTTTTGGGGGGAAATAAAAATTCCCAAAACGGTGCCGTGTTTGGGCATTTGGGGGAAAGTGGTCCCCAAAACGGTGCCGTGTTTGGGCATTTGGGGGAAAGTGGTCCCCAAAACGGTGCCGTGTTTGGGCATTTGGGGGAAAGTGGTCCCCAAAACGGCGCCGTTTTTGGGCTTTTGAGGGGAAAGTGGTCCCCAAACGGCGTCGTTTCTTCGAGCCTGCATGTCAGAAGCTTCCTCAACACGAGTACACGACGCCCTCTCTTCTGTCTCTTCGAAACTGAAACAAACAAACAACAAACAAAAGTGTAACTGTTAGAAACTGAAACTGAACCTCTCCTCTGTCACAGTCTTTCCTCTCCCTCTCTTCACGTGCAAACATTCCCAAGAACAAACTACACTCCTATCAAACACTCAAACTTCCCCAGCGTGACCCATTCCCTTGCACCCGTAGACACAAAAGCAAAAGGAAGTAAGAAACAATCTTCGAAAGAGAAAGGTGAGAGCCCAAACTCATTTTCTTCTGTCATTTTTTAATTTTTTGTGAGTTGATACTATGCTTGCCATTTTGTGAAATATTTTGACTTTGGTTGAGGAATTTGCTAAGTGTGGACAATGTTAGGGTTTTGTGGACAATCTTAGGGTTTTGTGTAGTCACTTTGTTAATTTTTTTAAATTTCATTTATGTGATCTGTTTTAGTTTGATTCTCAATAATTATTTCTGTCCATTAAATTCATTCTAGTGGAAGTTTTTACATTTGCTAGCTTGTCAGTATTAGAGGGTGAAGAAAAGAAACTTGATTAGCATCATACAAGTAAGATTCTTAACAGCAGTGTTGCAAATAAACTTAGATGGTTATATATTCTTTTTATACAAACAACTATGTGGAGGATTGAGGAGCTTTGTTCTGCTTGTGGATGTTTTTGTGGTTCTGGACCTCTGGTGATGATTTTATGGTTTACAGATCATCATTTTAAATGTACATGTTATTGAAGCTCAAATCCATCCAAAAAATTTACTTCTGAACATGATAGCTTAGTCTTGTACTTTCTGCAATCACTTTTTTCTGTCTCCTGCCTTGCTGTCAACATGACAAACTTGGTGTTGCATTGTTTGCTGGAAATTGTTAAGCTTGTCCTTGATATTTGTTTGTCTTTCTTAATATATGTGCACAGTTTGGCTTTACATGGTTCATACAAGTAATTGCTATTCAAATACTCAAATCTTATTCTTAATATATGTGCACAGTTAGACTTTACATGATTCATACAAGGTTTTAAATATTAAAATACTCAAATCTAAATGCAGGCCCTAGCTTAGAATATTGCATTTCTTGGTTGGACTATGAAATTTACAACCTTACTCATGAAATAAAAAATGTACAGTCCTGTTCCACCTTTATCGGATGTCCCCTAAAGAGACAATCAACCTTAATTATCTCTATCTTTCAAGACCCAAAGAACAAAAAATCCTATCTTTTATGAAGGTGAGATTTGATCTGTCTATAGTTCCACTTCAAGAGATGAGCATATTCTCTTTGTGATGATGTAAATGATGTGGTATAAACCATGCCACAGGTCAGACCTACATATTGAATTGAAGCAGAAATTAGTTAAAAGCTATTACTTTCTTAGCCAGTGGCAAGTTCCTTACTGATTTCAGTTAATGGATATTGTTGTATGAGCATATATAAAGGAATAAGAGAGTTCCATGAAGAAGATAAATAAAACAAAACATGTTTAAACTGTGATTAAAATGTGGACAATGTTAGGGTATTCTGGACAATTTAAGGGTATTCTGGACAATTTTCACTTAATGTTCTCTTTAGAAGGCACTTGCACTTGCACTTTGCACTTGACTGCACCTCACACTTTCACCAACACTGTTAATGTTAATCTTTATGATATCTTAGACACTATCAAGAGCCTTACATCTACACTTGTGGCTTTCTGATCCTCTCTGCTGTAATGATTTTTGCTGTTATATCCAATTCTTTTAAGCAATGATTTTGCTGTTATATATATAACCAATTAGCTAAGATCAATCATTTGTAATATGTGTTTTCTCTTTCTTATATGATCAAACAGCTTCTGTTTATGTGGTGCAGGAAAATATAATTGAAATTGCATTTAGTGTGAATTAAGCGGTTTATTGTTGGATTTAGTCTATATTGGTTATATATATAAACATACACAACATTTATATGGGTTAAGAGACTGGCACTGATTTGACTTTGGGGGTCAAATTAGAACCAAAATTGGTTTATGCAAGTTGGGTTAGCTCAATCTGATTGAGTTGGAAATTACTGTAGAACCAGCTGAGAAACATGGAAAGAAAAACAAACCCAAATGAGTTAACTAAGAGAGAAGACAAATGAATACCTGTCCAGCCATGTGTGCCAAGTACTTGTATAGTAAATATAGTACTAGTGATGACTGATATTGTTTTTTTATTTTTTATTTTTTTTGTGTGTGTGTGGTCATAGGTTGACTTGAATGTGACAAATATGTTTGGAATGGCCACAAGTTTAAACTGTGATTAAAATGTGGACAATGTTAGGGTTTTCTGGACAATTTAAGGGTATTCTGGACAATTTTCACATTTTCTGTATAATAGTGCTTCAATTGGCATACATTTTATACAGCATCCTTGTCTTGGCATTACTACTAGGGTAAAGATGATTAGAGTGCCAAAAACAGAAAGAATAAGAATTTGTTACATGTACAACACATGAAACTTGTTACTACATAATGGAATAGTGTGAATCCTACAATAAATCTATTGGTATCTTTGTGTGACATGCTGGCTTCAAGACATAGTGTCTTTGGATGAGCTTATTCTTGTTAGCATCTATCCTCTATATCTTCTTGTTTCTTTTAAAGTGAATGATTTTATGAGATATTCTAATTCTATGGATTTCCATTTTGCATGTGGCCAAGGCAATGGCGAGTATTGAAGCTGCACCTCGTATTCGCCATCAGTGCAGTGTTACCAAATTGATGGAGGTTAACAACACCTTAGCTGAAGAATGCAAGAGCCAGCTGCAAACCACTCCATTTGGGTGGTTGCTGAATCTCCACTGCAACATCGAGGCAAGTGGACGGATCCTTGAAGTGATGGCTACAAGGTGGAATGCCGATGCACGTGCATTCCAAGTGGGTGATAGGCTCATACCTTTCACCCTATATGACGTTGCCCTCATATTGGGGTTGCCTGTGAGGGGAGAGCCAATTGATTTGAACCAAGCTCATTCTGGGGGGTCTATGGTGGAGAAATTGTTAGATAGGCATTTGAAGACAACTTCACCAGACCGAAATAAATTGGTGACATTGCTCACCAAAACTTCCATACAAGTCCCAAATAGGGTTAGGTTGTACATTGCCCTAGTCTTTAGTTATTTTTTGTTTCCCACCACCTCCAAAAAAGTCAACCCAAGCCTCCTACCATTGCTTGATGATAGAGCCAACCTAGGTACATATGCATGGGGGAAGGCAGTGTATGACTTCTTGGTTAGTGGTTTAAGCCGCGCAGCTTCATCGATGCAAGCGAAAAAAGGTAGAGGCAACTTGCACATTCAAGGTTGCACTGCCTTGCTTCAGGTAAAATTTTTTTTATCCTCATTGTTTACTCCACAACCATTCTAAATTTTGTTTTATTCTTAAACTTGCCATTGATGTCATGATTTTTGCAGATATGGGCATGCGAGCACTTGGGGGTTGGTTCGAAGAATGCTGAAATTAACCAACCTTTCCCAAGATTTTTAGCATGGACGCACCAAAGAATGTATACTAAGAAGGCAAGCGAGGCCTTTAGTAAGAGTGCCAATGTAAGTATCTTACACTAAAGTTGCATACTAGTTTAATAAACATGTTAATATCTTATAAAGATCTTATATGTTAGTATTTTAGCGTTCTAATTCATATATCTTGTTGTTTGCAGGTGCTGTCCGTGCTTGTAGCAATGCCGTGGGAGCAAGACTTCAACGTGGTAGAAGAAGCCATGGAGACCTTGCAAGAATCCCATGGCAGCTCGCACCCAATCATAGTGAGGGCTGATGGGGCTGGACCAAGCTCAATTCCTCAAGCGCCGTCCAATGAATTGCAGCTAGAGCTCCAAGCTGAGAGGGCTGAACGGGAAGCTCTAGCACGACAAGTTCGGCGCTTAAAGGACGAGCTTGACCATGTGAAGGGTTTGGTGGCCGCGGTCCTAGAGAATAGCCCCACTATTCAACAAAACCAGGCCGCAACCTCACAAAACCAGCCCCCACCCTCACCCTCACAAAACCAGCCCCAACCCTCACCAAACCAGCCCCAACCCTCACCCTCACCAAACCAGCCCCAACCCTCACCAAACGAGCCCCAACCCTCACCCTCACCAAACGAGCCCCAACCCTCACCAAACCAGCCCCAACCCTCACCAAACCAGCCCCAACCCTCACCAAACCAGCCCCAACCCTCACCCTCACCAAACGAGCCCCAACCCTCACCAAACGAGCCCCAACCCTCACCAAACCAGCCCCCACCCTCACAAAGCCAGCTGCCCATTCAAGCCCCCATTGTGGACTTGCCAAGTTCACCGTCCAAGGCTGCCAAGAGAGGCAAAGCTGCCAAGAGAGGCAAAGCTGCCAAAAAGAAGGCCAAGGTGGCGGTGGTGGACGTGGCAAGCTCACCATCAAAGCAAGACAATGCAGGGGAGGCAGCTGCAGCTATGGTGGATTTGGTGAGTTCACCATCAAAGGGGGCTACTAGTGTGACGTATGCAAGGGCGAAAACACGAGCCCACAAGAATCTAATGATAGTGGCCCCCCATTCGGAACCAGTTATAAATGAGGTACGTGTGTTGTGTAATGATAAACTTAATTTATGTACTCCATATGAAAATCACATATGAAACACTATGAATGACATATGAAAATCACATGTGAACTAACTTTATGTACTCCATATGTTGTTGCTTTATGTTGGATTCATATGTCATTTAACTTTATGTTGGGTTAAATGCTCATGCTTACTTTATGTTGGGTTAAATGCTCATGCTTTAACTATTTTTTTGATTAAAAATCACATATGAAATAACTTAATGTACTCCATGTTGAAAAATCATGAGCAGTGGGTGGATGCTCATTTCCTATACCAGCCAACAGCTGCTGATGAGGCTGTCTTGGCTGATTTTAGGAAGAAATGGGGGGCTCCGAAAAGGCGGGGCACTAGGAAAAGGTTGTAACAATCTCTTCTTTCAATTATGTAATGATTTATGAAGTGATTATCAATATTACCTCATACTGGTTTATAACACGTTTAAAATTTTCTAGGCCCAACGAGGTTGATAGCAATGAGATGGCAATCTCGACCGACACATATGAGCTCACGGGTCGAGAGGTGTCATCATTGTTAGCTGATCAAGCTCAGGACGATGGTTCTAGGTGGATATCCACCGCGGTAATTACATATTCATTTTGCATTTTAGATCCTTTATTTATTGCATATTTGAGACATGAGTTTTACAATTCCACATCGTTTACTAAGCAAGTGTGACACACGCAGGTGGTGGACGCTTTTAGGGATGTCCTTATGCAAAAACTCACCCAAACCGGCCATCCTCCACCGTACATCAACTTCGTAATAAGCGTCCATGGCGGGGTAAAATAACAAAATTTCAACCTTGGCCAATACTTGTTCATACTTTTACACTATGCATGATGTCAATACAGTGAGCTCTTTCAACAAATAACTAACTATGATTTATGCAGACTACGATCTTGGGTATGGCTCCATCAACCTCAACACAAAGAGGGAAAAGAACAAGAAAGGGTAAACAACCCATCCAAGATGACCAGCCTCAACCAGAAGCCGTGTTCCGCCCTAGTTGGGTACGCTCAATGCCGACAAATTGCAACCGGGTAATTATAGAGACCTCCAACTTTCATTTTGTCAAAAACTGTTGTTACATATCTATTTTCATGTGTATGACCTACCCTTTCGTGTTTCTTAATGCAGATTTTTGCCCCAGCATGGCACAATGGCCATTTTGTTATGATGGTTGTAGATTGTCTACAAAAAGTTTTCTATTTTTTTGATTCTTTGCCTACTGCAGCCCGTAGAGCTTTGGCACCAACATTGGTAAACACTTGTTTTTCATTTCAGTTTTCTTGCTAACCCAGTATTATATCCCACTGATACTACTTTTTGCTGCTTGCATCATAGAGAAAAGCTTTGGAGCAGATATGCATGGAGAACTTGAAGCATACGGATGTCCATACATGGCTCCTACAATACAAGGATGACATACCAACCCAAGATAAATATGCGTAAGTACCAATATCTATCATGACCTCAAATGTAATTGTTGCTATGTTGGTTCTGGGTTCACTTCAATGTTATTACCATTTACCAGAAAATGTGGACAATAATGTCCAAACTTAAAGATAATTGTCCACACTTTCTATGGATGTTATGGATGTTACATAGGTTGTTGGTACATGTTGGTTTCTATGGATGTTATGAAAAATAGTTACAAAAAAATATAAATAGCTTGTTGGATGTTATGGTACATGTTGGTTTCTATGGATGTTATGGTACATGTTGGTTTCTATGGTACATGTTGGTGTCAATTGAGAAACAGTACAAGAATCCAAAAACAGTCCTAAATAGCTTCATTTCAGAACATGGAACATGAAAACAGTTTTAGGGTGTACCTGCATCTTCATGATATCTTGTTTACTCATCCTTTCTGAGAGAGAGAGAGATAAATTTAATCAAAAAAGAAAGGAAATGGGTCTTTAGGGCTGAACCTGTAAGCTGAGAATAGTGAGACTTAAGAGGTGGGATAAGAGAGAGAGAGAGAGTGAGAGAGTTCAAGGGCAGTTGGTGAGCATTAAAACACTTATCTTTAAGCTTTGTCTTTCTGTTTCATGGTGTTTCATGGTTTTTTGAACTTTATTTTAACATGTTAGTTGCTCAAGCTACAAGAAATATCTTATAGTATATATAAACAATTGGAAATGGTTTTGCTGGACATTACTTTTTGGCTTAAAGTGGTTCATAGCCTAACTTGGCAATAAGGAAAGACATAATTTCCATAAATTATGTTGATCAATGCTGATTTTTATGTACTTTTGCCTCAATTTTTCCAGTTCCGACTGTGGCATTTTTATGTTGACATTCATGGAATCCTTGATTTTTTCAAACAAGATAGTCCAGTTCAAAGAGGTATGATTTCCACACCTTCATTTCATGATGCATTAATGCATTCATTTTAAGTCAAAACAACTAACCAATAATTTCTAAATCTCTTTTATGTTTTGTAGGCTGATTGCCCAAGAATAAGGGAACGCATTCTCCTAGAATTGTATTACACTTCCTTGCTGCCCAAAGCTGTACAAAGCTGAAACTGTGCTTGCGGCTGCCCAATTCTTTACCGGCATATAGTTGTTATGTTTTGACACATTTGTTATTTTTGTATTTACGTTTATACTTTTTGTATTTAAAACTCTATTCTTCCTATACTTGAGATTCTATTAAAGGTAGTGAACAGAAACAATATCTTTTTTTTTTTTTGTAAATGGAGTAAATAAATAAATGAAATGGTGGAATTGGTTGGATATTTTAGGTTACCCATGAGTTTCTTTTATATTTAATGTTACCAGGAGCAACCTATTGCCATTGGAATCTTCACATTACTTGTTGTGAAAGATATAAAAAAAGGATGTCTAAAAATGTTTCCCAAATTGTGGTGAAACTACATATGTTCAAACAAATACCCAGGAGCAAACTATTGCCATGTCTACATTGGAAATAATAAAATTTGGTTTTTTTTTATTTTGAAGTGATTTTGGTTGGTTGAGATAGAAAATGACAAAATTGTTACAAAGATGCTAAGAAACATGTTTAATAGATGCCAAGAAACATGACCAATTCATATGAACATGTTTAAACGTTCATACAATTTTCTGGAAAATGTGGACAAAAACATGAAATTATGGACAAAAACATGACATTGTGGACAAAAATTTCGAATCTACTTATGAACATTAAAGTGAACCTCATACAATTTTCTGGAAAATGTGGACAAAAACATGAAATTATGGACAAAAATATGAAATTGTGGACAAAAATTTCGAGTCTACTTATGAACATTTAAGTGAACCCAGAAATGTTCATACAATTTTCTGGAAAATGTGGACAAAAACATGAAATTGTGGACAAACATTTCGAGTCTACTTATGAACATTCAAGTGAACTCAGAAAGTGTATTTCATGTTTTTGTCCATAATTTCATTTTTTTTGTCCATAATTTCATGTTTTTGTCCACATTTTCCAGAAAATTGTATGAACATTTCTGGGTTCACTTAAGTGTTCATAAGTAGACTCGAAATTTTTGTCCACAATGTCATGTTTTTGTCCATAATTCCATGTTTTTGTCCACATTTTCCAGAAAATTACATGAACATTTAAACTTGTTCATACGAATTGGTCATGTTTCTTGCCATCTATTAAACATGTTTCTTGGCATTTTTGTAACAATTTTATTAATTTTTATCTCAACCAACCAAAATCACTTCAAAATCAAAAAACCAAACTTTATTATTTCCAATCTCAACCAAAATCAACCAAACCCTCAAAAAAATATTGAACCCGACCAAACCTTTAACTTTTATTATTTCAAACCCTAACAAAATCATCCAAACCCTCATAAATACAATCAAACCCCAACTTCAAACATCAAAACTTCGTTATTCCCAAACCCAAATAAAACCCAAATCAAATCTTAAAATCCAAATCAGATCACGTCAAATCAACACTTTCAAACCCCAAATCTTTCAAACTTCAAACTTCAATACATGAAAAACCTTCGGGGGAGAGAGATCCATGGCTTCATGAGGACAGATCGGGGAGAGGAGGAGCAGAAAATTCGGGAGGAGAGAGCAGAGCAGAGCAGAGCAATCGGGAGGAGAGAGAAAATTTCAGAAAAAATGAGGAAAAATGGGTGTTTGGTTACACGGATAGTGGAACTTGGAATAGCAAACCGGGGATAGCGGGTTTGTCTTTTAGTGGGGGTGTGAAACAGTAACTTTCACACAGGGTGTGAAAGAAACATTTCCCTTTAACTTATGTTAAGAATATTCCACGTATAATGTTGGCATGAAACACATCCCCTTACAAGTTTTTTCCTTAAAATAATACAACCTTATAATTTAAATTACGTTGCCAAAAATTAATCCCTACTACAAAAGGATCTAATTTACATTAAATTAAATGGGAAAATGGGGATGTCACGTTTCACATTATACCTCATTGAATATTCTTAAGCCATACACGCAAACAAGAACATAAGCTTAAATAAATTGTCAATTTTGCCCATCCATTAATCCTAGAACTAATATGCTTGCACATCAACAAAAATATTGGTCTTTTAATGGATGGGACGGTCCAAAATATTCTTTAGGGTAGCAAGCAAAAGACAACACATATCATGCTTTCAATCAATACAAAAGGATTGTAATTGCTACACTAAAATTTTCAGATTTCAATCAATTTTCCATGGTTTTACAGAAAATTATACATTGTTACATAAATCTGGAAAATGATATATTTTGCTCTAGAGATGTATACAGAAACATATAAAATAATTTGCTAAATATACATCCGCAATTTTTTAAATAGGCCGTGTGGCCCATTAATTAGCAACATAGTTGTAAACTAGCATTCCAAGATGCACTTAGTCTAGCAAATGGTCTATAGTAACAAATCACATGCACTTAATCAGCAACTAATGCTTATCCATCATATAGGAAGAATATTCATACCTATCATACTACATTCTTTATATATGAATTCGGCATGGAGTGTAACCTTATAAAACTAATAAGATCACAACTTTAAAAGACTTCATATTCAAGAAGAGTCCGACCAACTAGATGATAATCATCTGTGATATGTTAACTTTTAAGTGTCAGACTCATATTAAAATTACTGCTACCTCATACTGTTGCTTTAACGTGGTAACTTTAGATTAAACTCCTCTTCAGCACGACAACATTAATTTTGTTTAACATATGGTGATTGTCATATATGACAAACATATAGGCATTCGTACGTTTACATATAATTGTAAACACCAAACATAATACATGAACATAAAACATTTACAATTCCCACATTTTAATGCGTACGGCCAGGGTATAACTCTTACGGAATAACATTTTTATTCCAAGTTTTCTGTTAAATCTTTGATCCGTTTTAAACAAAAGTTTTATTAGATTATTCCTTTACTCATAGGAACATAACCACATAAAAAGTTTTACATAAAAAACTTTACAATTTTAACAATTGTTTAATCCAATAAAATATAGCATCAAAGAACATCATAGCATCAAAAAAATAGCGAAGCAAGCCAAACTATAGCTCTGATACCAATGTAAATCATATTTCATATGACCGGGTTTAAGATACTTACTCGTTGCAGAAGACCCAGATCGATTTGGTTGGCTTGTTACACTGCTTTTCCTTTTTGATCTTATGAACCCCTCTATGCTCTCGTGTTCGTCCTTGTTCTCGTGGGTTGAGGTTGGCTACTAGAGTTGCCCTTTCTTCCACAAACTAAATCCTAAGAGATTAATTGAGAGTTTCACACTTGTGAATAGGAGAGCTTTCTCTCTGTATAATATAAACTGTTATATCTCTCTCTGTATTTTTGGTTTTCTCTACGTATAATAAATTATATTCAAAGAGAATATAATATATTAGATAAGAGCACATCCCTTCTTTTAAGGGATTTGATAACCACTATCCCATGATTTGATCCAATTCAAATCATGGATAGTTATTCTTATCACATGACCAAATGGGACCCGCAACCCATAGTGGGCGGATCATGGATTCGGGTCCATCCCAACCCATTAAATTATAACACTAATCATGTCAGAAACCAATTTGGTCATTTGCCATGCATGAATCATGATGAACAGTTATAGCCATCTATGTGTTTAAACTTACCATTGCAATTGACAAAGAATCTTACAATATCAAAACGCCTAGCATCTGTGGCTCAACCAAATGGCTTATAATAATGACATGGTTAGCAAAAAATTATTTATCAATTAAGGCAAGAGAAATTATTGTTTCATAATTCTTTTAACAGATAGAAATTAGAGCTCCTGACGAAATTTCAAGTGGGTGTCCCTTGAAGTCTTTCAAGTTTTGTAAGACAAAAAAAGTTTCCGCTGATTCGCCTCATCTCAAGAATTGCTCTTTGAATACAAGAACTCCTTGGTGGTAAGTAATTTTCAAAGTACTGACTCTTACTATCATAATAATTGCATATATATGTTGGTTATAACTTATTCAAATTTATAATTTTAATCAACATGTTTAAACAATTTCACATGTGATCCCCCTGTGTCCGGAGGCAGAGAAAATGATTTTTTTGGGGAAACTAATAACAATAAATTAGACCGTAGGATTTGAAGTTCTCTTTTCATTCCTCCTTTCTCTCAGTAACCGAACAAAGCCTTACGACAGGATTATCCATATGCAAACAAAACAACATATTATAAATTCTTATAAATAACTAATAACATTTTATCTTCAAATAGTTATCCAAAAAAAAAAAAAAAAAACACGCTAATTCTTCAGATAATTACATTAGAACTCCAAATCGCAAGCTGATGGTTTTAAACAATGTTGAATGTTCCAACTGGCTTCATTTGTCGGCATGGATAACATTTTGAGGAGTACAATATATAACAGTCAATGGATTTGCTGGAGACCACATGTAACTTCTGGTTTTCCTCTGTGGCTAGTTTACAGTTGCTGTTATGTAGGCTTGTAATCAAGAATGTGTTGTGGGGCAATCAACTAGACATGAGCTTTCCGTTGTATCCCATTTGTCAATACTTTCAAATTTTCTAGGTTAGTAAAAACAAGTCATTAGAAAAGAATTTGTGAATTTTTTAGAATTGATTTTTTTTTACTTGACTAGGGATGGGAGTGTAATTTATGGGAATAACAAGGAAGGCATGAGAAGAGTGAGGGCATTCAAAGATGGAAAGTTGAAGATCTCAGAAGACGGGCTGCTTCAGCATGATGATAAAGGTATTCCTATCTCAGGTGACATTCGAAATTGTTGGGCTGGCTTTTCCCTCCTACAAGCCTTATTTGTCAAAGAGCACAATGCTGTATGTGATATGCTAAAAGTAAGTTGTTTTTGTTTTAGTTTATATTTCTGTGATTATTTTTCCCCATGGTGAAGTTGGTGCTATGAACTTGAACATTTCTGGCATCTAATTTCAATTGAATGGTTTTGCACCAGTTTCAGAAAAATTGCAATATTGTTGCATAAAATGTCTTATTTTATCTGGTTAGCAATTGTAGAATTTTATGCTATAATTTTCCTCATATGCAAGCAGCTAATGATTAAGTTGATTGCTCTTTGTTTTTAGGTACATTACCTAGATTTGGATGATGAGCAGCTCTATAGGCATGCAAGATTGGTGACTGCAGCTGTCATTGCTAAAATCCACACCATTGATTGGACTGTTGAACTCCTGAAGACCGATACCCTTCTGGCAGGAATGAGGGTTAACTGGTAAGATAGTTGAGACCTATTAAAAAAGTCAATGAAACATAGTGCTCAAGTTTGAAGTAGTAACAATAAAATGTTTGTTTTAATTTGATGAAGTAATGATAAATCATAGAGACCCTTTTACAAGATACGAGAAACATAGAAAATCAGCAAAGATGAGATTAACATTTGATGCAATAACGATGTTGTCTATGCTTCACTGAAAATCAAATATATAAACCTTTTTTTTTTTTTCCTGCAGGTATGGACTTCTGGGGAAGAAATTTAAGGATTTATTTGGACATATATTGGGACCACTACTAAGTGGATTGGTTGGTCTTAAAAAGCCAAGAGATCATGGAGTTCCGTATTCACTAACTGAAGAGTTTGTAAGTGTCTACAGAATGCATTCACTTCTACCTGATATATTTGTCCTTAGGGACATCACGTCTTCAAGTTCAGAAGAAAAATGCCCTCCTATACTAGATGAGTAATTTCCTTTCTCTCTTCTCACACTCTATTTGCATCACCAAAATATTAGGCACTGGTAGGAAAAATATATTCTTGACATCTTGTTTCACCTTTTATGGGTTTTCTGCATTTTGATGCAAAGTAAAAGTCAAGCATTTTTTAGAGTTTGTTTTGGAAACATCGCCACAAATGTATTGGGATTTGGGAGCAAAGAACCTCCTTGTATGCAGGGGCAGAATCAGGACTACAGAATTGGGGGGGGGGGGGGGGGGGGGGGGGTTTCAAATTAGAGAAAACAATATTAATAGTTTCTGATTGTGTATCATGTATGATGTGTATCAGTGGTGGTGGTGGCATGTGGTGTTGATGTTTGTGCTAGTATAGCTAGTATTGCCATTTTATAACTTGTTAATCATTTGTTTCTGATTGTGTTGTTACTAGTTACTGATGTGAGGGGTAAAAAAACAAAGGCCTTTTCAAATATAAAAATAGTGTCCAATTTTCCTCAATTAAAGAAGCAACATTGCAATTTTTTTTCTTTGCAAGATAATATTGCTTAGAATTGATTTTGAAAAGGCAACTAGAAGGGAGAAAAAAGGAAAGTAGTTTGAGATAACAATTAAAAGTTGGCTACTGGAAACTCTACATGACTAACTGCAGTGGTTATAAATCCAGGGTGCCTATGAGGGAATTGGTAGGTAATGAAGGAGAGCGAAAACTATCAGCAATAGGAATGGAGCAAATGCTGGTATCATTGGGTCATCAGGCTTGTGGGGCACTCACATTATGGAACTATCCATCATGGATGAGAAACCTTGTAGCCCATGATATTAATGGAGAAGATAGACCAGATCCAGTTGATATGGCCACCTTGGAAAGTATGTAATCTCATTCTTCAATTCTAGTGACTACTTCCATTTTTTTTTCTACCACTTTCATAGTCCTAATCTAATTTGACAATGCTGGACCATTAGTTTACAGAGATAGAGAGAGGGGAGTTGCTAGGTACAATGAGTTCCGGAGGAATTTGATGATGATTCCTATTAGCAAGTGGGAAGATTTTGATAACACCACACATTCAAATGAATAGCTGGAGACAGTTGGCATAGCTGGACATAGCTGGCAGCAGTCTATCAATACTGCAAAACGTGATCTCATCCTTGAATTATGGTGATACAGATTCAAACAAAGTCAAATATATGTCCATCAATGACATACGTGATCTCCTCCTTTGCTTTTGTACATTCCTAATATTGATACTTGCATAGTCAACATCTTGTAACATTTTTCTATATAAGTAAATACAAAGAATCCTCTCTCACTCACTGTGAGACAGAGTTTCTCAAAAGTCTTTATGGTATCAGAGCCACCAGTGAGCTAGAGAGAGTTTTCTTTTCGTAGCAGAGAGACCTTTCTTTTCTCTACAATTTTTTTTAGTATGTCAACCTCATCAAATTCATCCCTTTCCTCCACCCAACCTGATGAGTACCCCTATCCAGTAACACAAAATGTTGCTAATTTTGTGTCACTCCGTCTCTCTTCCACAAACTTTCTTCTTTGGAAAACACAAATGCTAAACATCCTTGAGAGTTATGATCTTCAAGGATTTATTAGTGGTGAAACAAAACCACCACCACAGTTTATTGTGGATAACGAATCCAATCCACAACCAAACCCAGCATTTGTGAAGTGGCGAAAATCTGACCGCCTTGTCAAAGGGTGGCTGACAGCCACTCTTTCTGAAGAAGTCCTTGGCATTGTTGTTGGTCTCAACACTTCAGTTGAGGTCTGGAACGCACTTGTACATGCCTTTGCTCGAGTTTCTTCTGATCGTAGCCTTGCACTGAAGCAACGGCTCACTTCTATGACTCGAGGTACTGACACTTTGACTGCGTATTTACGCCGATTCAAAGCTGTTTGCGATGATCTTGCTGCCATTGGCAAACCAGTTCCGGATAACAAGAAGTCATGGTGGCTTCTCAACGGACTCGGTAAGGAGTATGCAATGTTCACCACCACTATGCTTCGACCCCCTGTTCCACCATATGCAGAAGTGGTTACACTCTTAGAGAGTTATGCTGAACGCCATAGCCTTGATGCACAACCAGCCCATTCAATGGTCTTCTATGGCCAACGCACCAACAAAAATAGAAGAAATAATGGAGGACAAATATCATTCAACTCAAAAGGACGTGGCTTTGCTCAAAGTCACCACACTGCTCCAAAGAATTCAAATAATCCACAGCCCCGTAACCAGCCTGTTGCCAACAAAGATGAGTTTCCAGTTTGTCAAATCTGCAACAAACGGAATCATACAGCTCTTAAGTGCTTTAACCGATTCAACCATTCCTTCCCTCCTGATAATATCCCAAAGGCACTTGCAGCACTAAAAATTGCTGATAATCAAGATTCTGACTGGTTCCCAGATACTGGAGCTACTGATCATATCACAGACAATCCAGGTAATCTTGATTCCTTAACTCCCTATCATGGATCTGATGGTGTAATGGTTGGAAATGGACATACTTTGCCTATTACTCATATTGGTCAAGCAACTGTTGGTACTGGTACTTCTTCCATCAAATTAAATGATGTTTTATTGGTCCCTGACATAAAGAAAAACCTGCTATCTGTTAGCAAGCTTACAACTGATTTTCCTTTCACCTTTGAGTTTAATGGTCTTGGTTTTGTGATAAAGGACATGACAACCAACCAGATAGTGGCGAAAGGGCGTAAGCGAGATGGACTGTATGCTCTTGATGGAGGTGGACTGCATGGAGATCCAAAAGTTTTTTTTCTCATCTCGATTTCGACGGGTTGATAATGATTGCTGGCATCACCGTCTTGGCCATCCACACCAAAGAGTCATAGATCATTTGAATTCAAGCAATCTTATTTCTTTTAGTTCCAAGTGCAAGTCTTCCAAAATCTGCACTAGTTGTCAGATGGGAAAATCTTGCAGGCTACCTTTCTTGCCTGTTGAAAATGAAATAAAGGTTCCATTTTATAAGATTCATTGTGATTTATGGGGACCAGCCCCAGTTAAGTCTAAGGAGCATTTTCGTTTCTATGCTATCTTTGTTGATGAATATACACACTTCACATGGTTTTTTCCTCTACGCAAAAAATCAGAATTGTTTGCTTGCTTTGACCAATTTTACAAATATGTAAAATGTCAGTTTGATGCTAAAATTTGTGTTTTTCAAAGTGATGAAGGTGGAGAATTTGCAGACCGTGGTTTTATACAGCTTCTGGCCAACCTAGGCATCCACCATCAATCTGCATGTCCCAAAACACCAGAACAAAATGGGAAAGCTGAGCGAAAGCATCGCAATATCACAGAATTGGGCCTAACTATGATGTTTCACGCTCGGCTTCCACCTCGGTTTTGGGTAGATTGTTTTTCAACGGCTGTTTTTTTAATTAATCGGTTGCCATCTCAGCATCTTGGAATGAACTCCCCATTTTTTCGACTTTATGGAAAGCATCCTGATTACTCTACCTTTCGTGTGTTGGGTTCCAAATGTTTTCCTTATCTTGGTGAGTATCGAACTAACAAATTACAACCAAAATCTCTTCCTTGTGTATTTATTGGTTACAGCACAAAGCATAAAGGCTACAAATGTCTATATCCACCAACTGGACGTGTGTATATCTCTAGGCATGTTGTATTTGATGAAGCGGTCCTACCTTACACTGAGCCTACTAGACTTTATGACAATGATTCAGTTGAGGGGGAGTTGTGCACTTTTTCAGATTGGGAGGTAAATACCAGTAATGCAGATAGCACTTCTCCTACAAAAAGCTCAACACTACCTATCTCTGCACTAGCACCACCCACCACCACAGGGCCCTCAATTTTTGATTCTATCATGGATACAAATCCCATTGTGCCCATGTCATCTACTCCAGACACTTCACAATGTGCTCTAGCAACTCAAAGCCTAGACTCTCACAATGAGTCAAGCTTGGACCAAGCATGTCAATCCAATGTTCCTCAAGTATCCAACTTGCCACCTGCGCCGACTTCATCAAACAACCATACCATGATCACTCGGTCAAAGACTGGAATCACTCGGCCTAATCCAAAATATCTTGATTTTCATGTTGCACGAGTTCCACATGAAATCCCACCAGAACCACAGTCTATCAAAGCTGCAAAACGCCATCCTAGTTGGGTGGTTGCCATGAATGAGGAACTCTCTGCTCTTGCAACAAACCGCACATGGACTCTTGTTCCCTATCGACCTGATATGAATGTTGTGGGCTGCAAGTGGGTTTACAAAGCTAAGCTCAAACCCGATGGGTCTCTTGAACGTCTCAAGGCTCGCTTAGTAGCCAAGGGCTTCAGCCAAGTAGATGGTGTTGATTTTTCAGAAACTTTCTCCCCAGTCATCAAACCCGCAAGTATTCGCCTTGCTCTTACCATTGCTGCTGTCAAAGGCTGGGAAATACGTCAACTTGACGTAAAAAATGCATTCCTTCATGGGTATCTCTCTCAACCTGTGTATATGCAACAACCACCTGGATATGTTGATTCACAATTCCCAACACATGTTTGCCAACTAAGTCGTGCTTTATATGGTCTCAAACAAGCTCTTAGAGCTTGGTTTGATCGACTTAGTGAATTTCTTCTCGCTCTTGGTTTCTATTGCAGCACAACTGATCCAAGTTTGTTCATTTGTCACTCCCCAGATGGTATCCTTATTTTACTTCTCTATGTGGATGATATGGTGGTCACAGGTGATAATCCTTCACGAATCACATGGCTTATCTCTACCTTAGCAAGTGAGTTCTCTATTAAAGACCTTGGATTTCTTCATCATTTTCTTGGAATAGAAGTCCATCGGCTTCCTATGGGTCTCTTTCTTTCACAACACCGCTATGCATTGGATCTCTTAGAACGTGCTTCTATGAGCTCTTGTAAACCAATGTCCACACCCATGCCTTCCAAAGGTCGACAGTTGCCTACTTGTGATGAATTGTACCCTGACCCCACTCATTATAGGAGCATCGTTGGTGGTCTTCAATATCTCACATTTACAAGACCTGACATCTCCTACAGTGTTAATTTTGTATGCCAATACATGCATGCTCCTACCATGGCTCATTACAAAATTGTTAAGCGTATTTTGCGCTATGTCCGTGGTACTGCTCACTTTGGCATGCGCATTTTAGCTTCCAGCACCCTTGATCTTTATGCCTTTTCAGATGCAGATTGGGCTGGCTGTCCTACTAGTCGTCGTTCTACAACCGGTTTCTGCACTTTCTTGGGTGGTAATTGCATATCTTGGAGTGCTAAGAAACAATCAACGGTGGCTAGGTCTAGTGCTGAAGCTGAGTATCGTTCCATGGCATCAACGGCTGCAGAAATCACATGGCTTTCCTTTCTCTTGCGTGATCTTGGCATAGCTCTCTCACGACCTCCAATTCTGCACTGTGATAATCTAAGTGCTTTACACATGACCATCAATCCTGTCTTTCATGGTCGCACCAAACACATTGAGCTGGACTACCACTTTGTTCGTGAAAAGGTTGCTCTCGGCTCTCTCGAAACTCGCTTTGTATCTTCCACCAACCAGCTTGCTGACATTTTCACAAAGCCTTTGCCCAAGGCTTCATTTTTACATTTACGAACCAAACTTGGCCTTTGTCCTAACCCCCAGCCTAGTTTGAAGGGGAGTGATAACACCACACATTCAAATGAATAGCTGGACACAGTTGGCATAGCTGGACATAGCTGGCAGCAGTCTATCAATACTGCAAAACGTGATCTCATCCTTGAATTATGGTGATACAGATTCAAACAAAGTCAAATATATGTCCATCAATGACATACGTGATCTCCTCCTTTGCTTTTGTACATTCCTAATATTGATACTTGCATAGTCAACATCTTGTAACATTTTTCTATATAAGTAAATACAAAGAATCCTCTCTCACTCACTGTGAGACAGAGTTTCTCAAAAGTCTTTAGATTTGACGGATGATGAAGAAGTTTTGGAAGCTCTCCATGAAGTGTATGGAGATGATGTGGAGAAGCTTGATCTGCAAGTCGGCTTAATGGCAGAGAACAAGATCAAAGGCTTTGCCATCAGTGAGACTGCTTTCTTTATCTTCCTATTAATTGCTTCAAGGTATACTCAAAATCATACTAAGAATAAAATTAGAAATTTAATTTGTTTTTAGACACTTATGCTTCTTTTTGCATGATGATATATTGTTGTTTAGGAGACTAGAAGCTGATCGCTTTTTCACAACCAATTTCAACTCCAAAACATACACAGAGAAAGGCCTAGAATGGGTTAGCAAGACTGAGACATTGAAGGACGTGATTGATCGGCATTTCCCTGAAATGACAAGGAAATGGATGACGTGTTCGAGTGCATTCTCAGTGTGGGATTCAATGCCAACTCCAGCTAACTACATACCCCTGTACCTGCGACCATTCCACCTAACTTTGATCTATTTAGTACTTCCAATAAGTATGGTAATCTTGTTGTACTGCCGTCTTATCATAAACAAGAGCATTTAGTACAGGCTCAAGTCAACCCGTATATACTAAACAGAAGTACGCATATCCCACTGGGTTTGTCATATGAACTGATAATAAATTAATAATACGACTGCAAATGTCATAGTTTGTGTAATCTTTTTCAGTGAGTGTATTATATGTTTTGAATGAAAAAATATTTGCAACAACACCAGATATTAAATCTCGAATTTGATATGACTACTAGCTATACGTGTGCTTTCAAGTAGATACCACAGAGCCTTGAAGTTTAGTGGTATTGCCTGCTCTTCCTTCTAAAGGAAAAAAAAGTCTGCAGTGCATCTACTACGATCTACTAACATTTCATTGGATCTTACTAGAACAACTGTAAGGTTGCTACCAATGTGAAGAATATAATTACTCTTTTTCATAAATGGTGCTTGATGCTATGGAGAGTAAGTCACATTAAAGTCTTTTCAACCTCCATGGCAACATGGTGGGGGCAGGCATTGGTGTAAGGGGAGGGCAGTAGTGGTGCTGGTAATAGCAAGACAATGACGACAACGAAAGGAAATGGCCAGTTGCTAGTGATGCTGGTTATGGGCCTTGGCAATTGTATAATGGCAGAAATGATGTTGGAATTGGTAACAATAATATCCATCCTATGTTATCTAGCAATGACAGCTCCAGTGACCAGCAATATAAAAGACATGACAAGAATATCCATCCTTTGGTAGCTAGTTCAACTCATTATTATCAAAGCCAGAAAAACCAAAAACCGATCACATATTGACTGCATCACATCCAATGGGCAACGCTAGAACAGTAGAACTTCTGTGCCCCTTATGCTCAAAATTTTTTTTTCCCCTTAAATAGGACACGCGTAAATACTACATAGGAAACACGATATTCCTCTTCAATAAAATTACAGATACAATACTTTCATAACAATATTTAAATGTCAAGCTGTGAATGGTAAATAAAAAAATGACGTTAACAATGAATCCATATGAGAATTAATAACAACCTGCCAACTCAGTATTGTCGTGAAAGTATTATGCGAATTTGCTCATTGCTCATTGCTCTTTGCTCCAAAATCACAGCATTTGATTTTGATGATGACAAAAAATGTAACCCAAAGAGCAAAGGGCAAAAAACGGAGGACAAATGCACGCGCCAAAAACGAGCGTGGGGGATCTGCGTTGAAAAGAAATTCGCGCGCGAGCATTTCCTTACATGTCCTAAAATTCAAAAGGCTACCTAGAAAGACAACATTACCCTCTTCGCATATAAAAAGTCCAAAACATGAACCAATAAAAAAGCGCCACAATACCATCAGCCATTCTTTCAAACACGTGGCCGTCTTCCATTGGACTCATTTACAATATTGTAAAATTTTATAACATTGCCTCCTTGCTCTTTGACATTTGCTTCCCTTCCCGCCATTTTCTCCCCCTGATTAATATAATGCATATAAAAGTTTCTTCATTCCTTTCACTTCTCCTATTTTTGAAACCCAAAAAAAAAAAAAAAGTTAAACCCTATCAAAACCCAGAATTTTTTTGAAGAAGCAGCAAATGGGTATCAAAGATCTGCTCAGATTCATGAAGCCCCACATTGAACCCATTCACATCAAAAAATACGCCGGCAAGCGCGTAAATATCCTACACTCTTTCGTTCTAATATATATAATTTTGAATTGGGCAATTTTTATTTAATAAAAATAAGTTTTTTTTTTTTTTGATTTGTAGGTGGGTATTGATGCGTATTCATGGCTTCACAAAGGAGGTGACTTTCTTCAGAGTTTATTTAATTTAATGTATTGGGTTTTTGTGGTTAGAAAGAAATTAATTAAAAAATATTGGATTTTTCTTTTGGGGGCCAGCTTATTCATGTAGCATGGAGCTTTGTCTGAATTCAGATAGCAATAAGAAAATGCGGTACATAGAATACTTTATGCATCGAATCAATCTTCTTCGGCATTATAAGATAACGCCTGTCGTGGTTTTCGATGGCGGGAATATTCCGTGTAAGGCGACTACCGAGCAAGAGCGACACAGGCATGTATTCACATCCCCTCTCCACCCTTTTTGTCAATGTTATAATGTACAATCTTTATTTATAGAATGCGGAATTTGTTTGTTTATTTGAGTTATTTTTTGATTCAGGAATGTTTGGATTTTTTTCCTTCTTAAGAGTTGATAATTGTGTGATTGATTCAGAAAGAGGAAAGATAATCGTGATTTAGCAATGGCAAAGCTTAAAGAAGGGAATGTTAGTGCTGCCTCTGAGCTCTTCCAGGTATTATTAGCTGCTGCTATTTTCTGGAATGGGTGTAATGGCTATCTAGTATCTACCTTGTAAATCACCATACATATCATGTCTCTTATTGTAGCTAAATCTATGTTCAGAAATTATTGGGTTACTGAGTTAGTACAATTAGCTTTAAGTTAGCTAAATCTATGCAATTTGACCTTGCTGAAGCTTGTTCAATTTATGAACAATTTGATTTTGTTTGTTCTGAGAAAATTACCCAGATTCAAATTTGAGCAACTATTTGTGATTGTTCGGAAAAACAGTGATGTATCATGTAAATGAAGTTCACATTTCACTGCATTAGCAATTATGGATCTTCTTCTTTAATATTTTCATGCTATTTTTCGTATGTATGTTTTCGAAAACTATTGAAAATTTATAAATTTCTACCCGTTATTAACTTGTAGAGAGCAGTGAGTATCAATCCATCCATGGCGCATCAAGTGATACAGGTACCTAATTGTCATATCTCTATTAGCTATATGCATCTTCTAGGTCTAGGCATTGCCAAATTTATAGAAGCCTTTTATTTGTTAGAAGTCCCATTTCTTTGACTATTACTTGGATTTTAATCAACTTTGGGACCTAAGTCACTGCTAGTAAATGTGTCCCTGGTGACCTTTCAGGTCCTTAGATCAGAGAACATTGAATATGTGGTAGCTCCATATGAAGCTGATGCACAGTTAGCATATCTGTGCAGTCTTGAAGCAGAAAAGGGTGGTATAGTTGCAGTGATTACAGAAGATAGTGATCTAATGGCATATGGTTGCCAAGCTGTAAGATCTCCCACAAATCTTTGATATGATGCAAATGGAGGTTTACTGCTCTCCTGATGACTTCATTTTTACTGTCATTGAAAATGTTCATGTTGTTTTGTTTTGTTTTGTTTTGATTTGCATTGGTTACAAACAGGTTGTATTTAAGATGGACCGGTATGGCAAAGGTGAAGAGATAGTGCTAAACAAGGTTTTTGATTCTGTGGCCCGTACACCTTCCTTTCGAAATTTTGATATGGAATTGTTCAGAGGTGGGTTCACTGTGACAAAGTTTAGTTTGTATGTTTTTTATGGCAAAAAGAAAAGTTGTATTCGTGACAAAAATTTAAAGGGAACTGGATTTAATTGAGGGCATCCAGCATACCATCATTAAAAGCATTGAGAAACAATAGATCTCCCTATTTTCATTGTAAAGTATGCTTGATAAATGTGAAAGCAGAAATGAGTTCCTTTTTCTATCTGATGAGTAAGACAAAATATTAGATTCTTAGGGGTTTCTATAGATGAATTTGAAACAATAACCACATTAAATTGTGGCATTTTTTACAGGTATGTGTGTTTTAGCCGGCTGTGATTTCCTTCCATCTGTTCCTGGAATTGGGATTGCAAAAGCTTATGCCTTAGTTTCCAAGTACCGGAATTTAGACCGTGTAAGTATCCTTGACTTGCTTCTGAATAATGTTAATAGAATTAAGTACATAATTATGAAATAATTTGGTTGTTGGCTTGTTGTCATCAAATATTCTTCCTGAAGAGATCGCTCGTTTTTCAGTTGGCTGCCTCTTTGAGGAAGTCTACATGACAGGTGCTAAAACTTGTTCCATTAGAAAGGTCTTCCACATCTGTCATTTGTTCTGTTAACGTCTATTCTTTTTTTTTTTTTTTAAGAAAACTGGTAAAGCAGAGAAGAAATTGAAGGTCTCTTAATTTCTGATTCCTGGTTTATAAGCAATCGAAAACTCCTAAGCCCACTGATGGTATATTGCTCTTTTGAGTTTTTATTGGAACCAAAACAAGGAAAGATATGAGTTTAAAATAATTGTTTAGATACTTTTCTTATGGTATCTCAGCATCCAAAGCAAGGTTAAACTAAATTTCCATAAAAGTTTGGACCTTGGTTCTCCACATTTTTGAGCTCTGAACCACTTCATTGTGGCTGATTCAGCTTACCCCACTATTGTATTTCAATTACAACAAATAACAAAGCCTCGCAAAAAGAAAGGCAAGCTAGAAAAATAGATTTATATTCAAAGAAGTAAAAATTGTTTTTACTCCATCTAGAATAGCTTACATTTTTGGAATGCTTATTTCCACCCATTGCTCAACTTTGATCAACCTCGAAACTGATACAAGGATTTAGTAATATTACTGAATTGGTTTCTGGATTTGGGTTGAAACCAGATTCTATATTGTGAACTGAGACAGCTGGTAAGCTTTTGATCACATTTGAGAGTTTCTGTTTCTTTTCAATTTAAAATTAAAATACGCCTTCAAGTACTGGGACACTGGAACTTTGTGAATTTTCATAAGAGCTTTAATCGGTTAAAAGATTAGTAGATTTTCATAAGGACCTAAACTGTTAAAAAACTTATAACATTTCCAAATGGTATTTATTGTATTATCAAGAAACTCTTCAAAACATCCCTGTGTGTATGATTCCATGTCTATTTTTAACTAGGTAGATTTAATACTGTGGTGTTATTTTTGTTTGTACTTTGCCTTATTGATTTATAATTTAGAAATGCGGGTAATGTAAATAATTCATACTATTATGGCATTGGTTCACTAATATCATGTATGGCATGTTTACAGGCTCTATCAGTTTTGAAGCTTGAGAAGGGAAATCAAATGCCTGACGATTACTTCAAATCTTTTAGAGAAGCAGTTGCAGTTTTCCAGCATGCCCAAATGTATGTAGTTTGTGGAAATGAAATATTATTTGAATAACTGATCATCCATTCCTCATTATCTGTCTTTGCATGTTTGCAAATGCATACTGGATTTTTCCCCTTTAGTTATTGATGCTGACTTTCTTGTTTATCTATATGCAGATATGATATTGACACTAAAAAGCTCAAACATATGAAACCGCTTCCAGAAAAGCTTCTACATTTTCTAAATGGAGAGCTTGAATTCTTGGGACCGTATCCTTTGTTTTTCATTTAATTAATCTTTTCCTTGACTTCCAATATATTGCAAAGCTATCTATCAAGGTAACTCTGTCAGACACCATAAACTATAGACCATTAGCCTCCATTCTTAGTCCTAGGACATGACATAGGTATCCAAGTTCAATTTGTTTGAGGTTTGAACACTTACAAATTTTTTTTTTTTTTTTTAAGGTTTGAACATAAGAAAGTTTGTTCTATTTGACATGATTACTTGTGCAAGTGTTTTTGCTAAATAGCTCAGTGTTTAGGCAACTACTAGTATTTAAAAACCATTGGAACTGTGAAATTGCAAGTAATAACTATAAGTCCCAGTGTGGTTATGGGTAGGTGGGGATAGGGACGCAAGACAGAAGCTTTAATGGGTTCTAACTTCGAATACCAATTTTGACGTAGGATCTTTAGGAAATTCAACACTAACTTAGATTCTTGACGAGATCATGAAGGGTTTTTGAATAGCTTTTGATGTTTGAGGGTTTATGTAAGGTTAGGTAAATAAAAGATTTAATTTTGAATGGATTTAGATGGTTGTTTAGGGTTGAAACAGTAAAAGTGAACGAGAAACAAAGAAAGATAAACTCTACGCAATCACATCTAGGTTCTTTAAGCAATCACACTCTCAAAGCTTCTTTATAATAACATGCCTCAAAGCTTATAATTGGAATTTTTTCCGTTATTAATTTATTCAAAATCTTTAAATTTCAATTTTATTCTTGACCACATAGAAGCCTTTATACCTGGGTTATTATCAAGGACTTATATGGGTTACTCCTAATAACAAACAATGGACTCAGTACTTATAGAACATCACAAAAGTACTTAAGAACATCTAAATAAAAAATAAAAAAATAAAAATAAAAGGAATCAAAACATAAAATAAGACACATGAGCCTCCAGTACAACCTGTTACAATACATTCCAGAAAATCTAGAAATTACCAAACTTCCCATATTTTAGTAAAACTTCATTAAAACTGAAACAACTTTCTAACCTAAAGAAACTTAATACTAAGACTCAATAATAACTAAAGTAGCCTATGAAAGGTGCCCCACATCAAAACTGAACCACAATTCTTGAATCTTTTTTTGATCTTGTTTTTCCTTGAACTCTTGTTGGCTGCATCAGGGAGTCATTTCAGATTTTCATATGTTTCCTTGATCAATTATAAATGCAATCAGAGAAATGCCTCCATCAGTTGCTACTGCCATTGCTCAAGGAAATTTAGACCCTATAAGCATGGAGGCCTTTAATCATTTCCCCGAGTTCTGGATGTCATCCAGATCCGGTTGTGATCCAAACCTCTTGTCAACTTCCAAGACTGCTAAAGTGTCAATACACAAGACTGCTTCACAATTCTTTTCCTCCCATAAAACCAAGCTGCTGTGTTATCTACACAGAAGAGCTGCTTCACAGTCTTTTCCTCCCATAAAACCACAGAACATGAAATTGCAGGCAAGTTTTTTGATTTTGGATAGCTCCTATGCCAGTTTCCAATTATTTTATTTTTGGTAAATAGACAATTTTTTACACACAACAGATGCATACATTAATGTAAGCATGTGAATGAATGAATTTATTTATATATGCATGCATGCATTGATGATGATGTATCTGTTTTATGTACTATGTATGTGATGCATGTATATATGGGCATACACATATGATGCGTGTATATGAAATCCTGTGGATAAAAAATGGTTTATAAACTAAATGTATTCGTTATACTTTGATGGATTTACAGAGAACCAGATATCAGTTTCAAATGAAAGTAAATATTTGAAGGAAGCTACAGCACTAGAGAAGCTAGTAGTGCCATCGGAAATTCTTAAAACAGTAGAATATTCAACAGTTCAGAACAGAAATCCATTGAAAGTTCCTGACAACAATCCATTCAAGAAGATGAAATGCGATGAAATCCAGTTGGATCAAATAGAGAGCATGACTGAAGAAATTTCAGTTGTAACTGATGTTGATAATTTGGATATCTTGTGTGTTACACCTTATAACAGTACTCCATTAGAGGTTCTTGACAAATCTTCTAGGAAAAGAAGGCTCAGTGATATTCACTCAGATCAGATAGCTGAACAAGTTTCAGAGATAACTGAGGTAGAAGACTCAGACATCTTGTGCATAAATTTGGAATCCCAAGAGAGTGTAAGTTCTAAGCCTAAAAAGGTCACTGATGGAAAAACGAGAGGGAAAATTGAGAAGTCAAAGAGAAGTAATAGCAAAAGTTCAGAGAATAAAAAGAACAGTATCTTGAATTTTTTTTCTCGAATTTAATCTTTTGATTTTTCTGTAAGTTATATTTTATTTCCCCTGATCTTTAGGGAGTTCCGTGAATCATTTATTCAGTTCAAAGGTGAAGATTGCTGGAGCAGCTCATATATGTTTTTTTTTTTTTTTTTCCTTTTTTTAGTCTGCTCTTAAAATTACAGTTTGGAAGTGGATGGACTGGAGACAATATGGAAAAGGTTAACAGAACTTGACTTAAAAATATAGCTTATGGCTAAGAGCCTTGTAGTTCATTTAAGATTGCTTGCTAAGATGAGGAGATTCAGATTTCAAATAGTTCAATTTCCCATTGATTGTAAATACTTCAAACACAGTTAAAGTCTGGGGTAAGAATCCTTGAAAACATGCCAATGAGAAGAATATGCAGATTTGAAAAAACTATGCAGAAAAGAAAATTTGCAATCAGCTATAGGTTTGCCTTGGTTGAAAATAAAAGCAATTGGGAAGGAAGACTTTTCCCATTATCGTGTAGCATTGCCAAATACCATAGGTGAAGCCATTTTTTAAACAAAGATAATTTGCACAGTTAAAGTTGAAGATGTATCTCTGTTATCAACAGCACACATACTTTACAAAATCCTTTTTTTTGACTCTTTACTTACAAGGTTAAAAAAGAATGAGTTGATTTAATTACTTAGATCTAAAAATTGATTTCATATCATTTGAAATGACATTAACCAATTAGAAGAAAAAAACATATGCAGAATTTGAAAAAACTGGATGCCATAAAAGAAAATGTGTGCCAGATCAGCTATAGGTTCTGCCTTGGTTGAAAAAATATTCTTGGCCAAATCAGATTCATCATTGAGAATAGAAGGAAGACCTCCACCCTCTCATATCCTTGATAAATGACTCATACTGAGGTAGCATTTGCCAAAGAATTCAGATAGTGATAAGATAGGTGAAGCCATTTTCTCAGAAAGTGTTGCTGTCCTGTTATTTGCTGAAGATGTTATAATTGTTATCAACAGCACACTACTTTTATCCTTTTTTTTGACTCTTTACTTACATTAAAAATTGGCTTCCAGTTGATGATACAGTCAGAAAGTGGGTATTTTTGGAATGCACATCTTGTTGAAGTTTCTCAAAAAGGAATGTCCTGGGCCAAATGTTGTGTGAAATTTGATTGTTATCAAGTTAATGATTTGACAATTTCTTGGCCATCAGTATCTGAGAATTGAGGTTACCATGCATCTCCCTGTAAAGTCTTTTGGCATTTACAAATCCAAGCAGTGTATTGGCATTTAACCTTTGCTTAATGTGTGCGTCACAAATTACTGAAGAAGTCATCAAAGGCCAATTCTTGTGCAATTTTATAGTTCTTTAACTTCGTTAAGCCATTTGATTACAATTTAAAAGAAACATTATTATTACTGTAAAACTAAATAGAAGTGAAGAACATAAACATAAGCACCAAGTAGGAAGCTTATTAACTTAACGATATTAGTCATAGTTTTACTGCATAATACTTTCTCATTATTACAAGAAGAACATAGCTGACTGCTTAATGCTTGTTCCTCCTTAAGTAGACTGAAGTAGACGCTTGAACCAATAGGCAGACATCTTTGGATACCTCTTGAGGTTCTTGAAATTGACATAGACAATTCCGAACCTTGAAGTGTAACCGTAACCTGATCTCCATTCAAAGTTATCCAGCAATGACCATGCAAAGTAACCAGTAACATTTGCTCCGTCATCAACTGCCTTCTTCAATTGAGTCAAATAGCCTTTGTAGAATTTGATTCTTGTAGTGTCATGCAATCCCTTAGAAAGTGTGACATTACCTGGGTCATCCATGCCTGCAAACCAAACATCAATGTTTAATTCAAACAGGTTTTTGTGTTTTCTTTCAATTCATATAATAAACAAAATATGGAGGTTGAATAGGAAGAAGTAAGAAGACATGTAACTGACTCCTACCATTTTCAGATAAAATCACGGTAGGGTTTCCATAATGCTCTTTTATGTACATGATAGCTTTGTACAAACCCCATGGTACATTGTAGAGCCAACCAGAATTTGCCTGTAAATGTTCAATTAAACATAAATCAAATTAAAATTTTGAATCGTGCAGTGACATTATGAAATGAAGTGAATGATATGAAATGACGTGAATGATTGGATTGGAATTACTCAGGCACTTGGACCAATAGGCACTCCATTCTTTTCATCTGCAAAATTTCATTGAAAAGCACAAAGTTCATTGGAAAATACTGTTCAGAAAGTGACAACAGGATTGAGTGATAGCAAATTTATAACTTACATATAGTAAATTTAGAGGAAGAGGAGAATAACTTACAAGCAAATCCAACATTCCAATCCTGCTGGTAGCCCAGAACTTTTGGTTTTGGTTGATGTGGATCATACATGTAGTAAGCAGTATATTGGTTGATACCCACAAAATCAATTGAACCTTTCACTATATGTACTTCCTCTTTTGTGAACTTGGGTAGTCTATCCCCAACAATTTCTTGCATTGTTCTTGGATACTCACCATATACAATGGGATGAATAAACCTATGTGAAGTAAAATCCATTAAAGCCAAGCTCTTAATTATATAAAAGAATTCTGAGTAATATCTTAAATTCTATTTTATTTTCTTATTCACATTTACTTGCAAATTATTAAAAATTAATAGAAAATGTAAATACTTTTCTATTCTTTTTTAGTATGGTTATTACCATATATTCATTTATGGAATTTTCTATAATTATACATAATATATTCTTGAAAATAAGTTCCATACCCAACTCATTACCAATGACAAATGAGTTTTATCTAATAATTTCTCAATGGTAAATATATTAGGAAGGTCAAAAGTTTTGATTAAATACAGCAAACATGAGGAGAGAAATGTAGGTCTTAAGGATTTTTACCATCCAACATGGAAGTCTCTTGCTCTTTGAGCTGCAAGGTTGTCAGCCTTCGATCTGGTAAGAGGTTCGTACCAAACAAAATCCAAGAGAATTCCAATCCTTCCTTTTTGTTTTTCCTGAAAATTTATACATTTATCCGTTAAATTAAGCTTAATGCTTTTTAGTGAATGAAAATGAGATCATCCATTTGAAAAAATAAAATGCTAATCTTACTTGATACTTTTCACGATATCTCTGAACTGCAGCTGCATGAGATAAAATCAAGTGATGATGGGCAGCAATATATGGCTCAGTTGCAGAATTTCCAACCGTACAATTTCCAAATGCCTTGGAGCACCTTCCAGGAGCAAAGAGCCCGTTATCATATCCAAGAGCAGCCACTACCCTAGGTTCATTAAATGTCATCCAATTCTTCACTCTGTCTCCGAATGTCTTAAAACAAAAGTCTGCATAATCGGCAAAGTCTTTCCTGTAGGGTTTGAAACATTTATCAAGCTCCAAATATTTATAAATATAAATTCTTGAATTATAACACTAATGCATTCAGAATCTGGAAGCTTAAGTGGAGATTTAATCAATCTCATTCTGTATGCAGAAAAAATATAATAAAAAATTTATGAGGTACTTACACCACTTGGTCACTTAATAATCCCTTGTACTTCTTCTCAAGTTCTAGGGGAAGATCATAATGGTATAGATTTGCATTTATGGAGTAATGCCTACAGAACAAACATTTAGAGGTATTGTGGTTAAACATTTCAGATATCATATCCCTCTTTGATCACACAGTATGAAGCCCAAAGTCCAAAACATTGAGTAATATGTTTTACTTGTCATTGAAATTTACCTCTTTTTAGCAAGTAGTTGATCAACCTATTGTAGTATGCCACACCCTCCCAATTTACTTTCCCCTTTCCATCTACATTAACAAGGAGTTACAGAGGATTTAATAAGACAAGGAATAATGTTGTATACCATATGACTTGAGGAGATTGATGAATTACTTGGGAAAATTCTGGACCATGAAATTGAGAACCGGTATGCATCAAAGTTGAGCTTTGCCATTATATCCACATCTTCCTGCAACAATAGAAAACAAATTTTAAATTCCTGATAGATTTAATAATTTAAAGCCTATCCACGCATGCTTGACATGGTTCGGTGCATGCAAACACGGAGCTGTGCATCAAATATATGGCAAACATATAATAATCAAGCTTGGAAACTTCAAATCATTGCCTATCTAGAACATTGGTTTCCAAATTGCCTTTGGCAGTACTGGTTTCCTGGCTTGTGTACAATATCCATGGATACATACATGCTTCGAATTTTAAGATGTTACATGTTAGCTTTGATTTCATTTATATGGAAAATGCAAGTACAATAAATTTAATACAAATTTAAGTGATTGCTAATTCATCGAATGCATTTTGACACCATCAAAAGTTCAGTTTGTGACCATTTAATAAAATGAGCACCCCTAGAATCGTTTCTCTATATATTGAGCTGAAGAAATTGGAAATGAATAATAAAAGTGAAATTTGTAATCAATTACTAATACCCTGAATTTGTCGATCACTTAGAATCACTCTATATATTGGAGCTAGAGTGGTAGAAATTGGAAACCAATTAACCAAATGATTGAGAAATTTGTAATCCAATTACTAATAAATGATTTGTCGATCACTTAATTAATTGATTGCAGAATCAGAATCCCGATGAGATTTCTAAGAGTGTATATCACGTCATTTAAAATATATATAGTACTAGACACATATTTAGATTTACAATACTTAATGTAAACCATGAAATAACTCCATTTAAAATGAAGAGAATCTTTTTAAAATGAAGAGAATCTTTTTCCGTGGTACAGACAGAGTGCCCTTTTTGTTTGGTTGCTATAATCATAAAACCACTTACTTTGTAGCGGTGATACTGGTCCACAGAAACATCTCCGGTTGCATTATTTGCAACAATCCCTGATTCAAATTCAAATTCAAATTCAAGCGAAATAATAAATAATTGAAACAAGCAACATAATGATTAATTTGGTACTACTAAATTGAACCAGATTTTTTCTTTTCTTTTTTGATAAGATAATTGAACCAGATTTTAAATATGTTACAAAATTTTGATTTATAAATAATCTCACTGAGAACCAGTCAACATAATATAGCTCATTATACCCTAATTTTTTCTTTTTTCTTTTTTTTTAAATGACATCGGACTCGCTCTAAGAGAGTAAATTCCCGGTTGCATGCCCCGACCACCCAACCACACAGAAGTTTCTCTACATACAACAGGTCAAATCAGAAGTGATCCCCTGTCAGGCCCAAGAGCCCTGTGTCCAATTTGACCTTATCATACGTTTATCCTAAATGTCTTATAATAATAATAATTAGTGGTAACTCAAATGAATTGATTGTTTTTTTACTTATCAAAAAAAAAAAAAAAACTAGAATGAATTGAAGTAACAGAGTGAATTGAAGTAACAGAGTGAAATAAAATTAATATGAAGATTTGATTTGAACCGGGAATTTTAACGAAGGTATCCCAAATGCTGGGCCCACGACCCGCCTTGTGGGCCATTCCGACTTGATGATGCTTGACGTCGCATGCTGACGTCGCTGTTCCGAACACAAAGCCCTTGGGAAACTTCTCTCTGCTCAGCCCACCAGTGTCCAAACTCACGGTCTCCGGGAGTGAAGCTTCTTCATCCGTTGCATGCAGATGCGCCACACATTGGATAACAACAACACTAAGAACCAACAAGATCCACTTCGGGCCTCTCATTTTGAAGCCACACATACAGAGAGAAAGAGAGAGAGTTTGTACTGGCAGTGAAGAAGAATGTTGAGTGTGAAAGACTTTGAGTGAGCAATTATACTTATATAGATATTCGGATTACGTTTTAAGGAAAACTTGGATAAGATTCAAGCGTGCGTCGTCGTGGATTTTGCTACATTCGAAGCTGACAGATTGTCCAGCGGATCGTCGTTTAGGATGGTTTGCTTTACTTCACTTATACCGAAAAGTTTTTTTGTAGGAAGCATTTGGAAGAAAATTTTCCTTACCATTGCAACAATACTTTTAAAAAATATAAAACAATAAAGGAAAGTAAATGCATGTGACATATTGAATGTATAATTTCAATATTGATGACACGTAAAACTGATCCAGTAAACTTTGTGATATCCATATGTCACTTCAACCTATAATTTTAATTACTACTAGCCGATAAAAATAAAATAACCGAGAACCTTCCAAAGAGACCCAAACCTCTTGAACCCAGCTAACCTTTCTCCTCCGTGTGAGGGAGATCGTGATCAGAGATGGTCCGATCTCGGTTGCGTAGCCCGTTTCCTTTTCTTTTCGTTGTCCTATTTTAGTTTTCTTTTCTTTCTTTTTTTGGTTACCAGATCGGACGGATTTGAGTCGCCGCCACCACCCCTACCATTTCCTACTTTTCGTTTCACTTCTCATCCTTCCGATTTGGTTTTGTAAGGGGGAGATCTGTTGGAGGCGCTGAGTGGCTCGAGTCTCCATTGGCCTCTCTCTCTTTTGTCGACACGAATTTGTCATTCCAGTGGGCGCCGAGACCCTCTACGGCAATAGATGTTGGTGTTCGGTCGGATATCGTATTTGAAAACATGGGATTTCTTCCAATCCGTCCTTTTATTGACCCTACCTTTGGGGTTGATCCTTTAAAACTCTTTTTAAAGAGCCCCCACCACAACCGAATCGCATGGCATCTCTTGCCATGGCAAAATCGATTCGACTCAGTAGTTTGCTTGGCTGGGATTACGGCTCCAAATCTTCTGCTGCTCCGGACATTGATAGTCGTGGTTGCTCTTGATCTTTTCTGGATGGTGGTCAAATTATATGCCGATTGGTGTTACTTTTGTTGTGTTGTGTGTGTTTGTTGTTGTTGTTATTGTTGTTATTGTGTTTGTTGTTGTTGTAGTAGTTGTTGTTGTTGTTGTAATGTTGTAGTAGTTATGTTGTTCTGTTTTGCTGCCCTCTTGGTAGGGTCTTTTGCCGTGACGTATGTCACTTTTTATGCCCTCTATGTAGGGTTTTGTCTCCCTCTTTGTAGGGTTATGTAATTTGTTTTTCTTTTAATAAAGTCTTTCTTAATTATCAAAAAAAAAAATTACTACTAGCCGTAGACCCGCGAGATACACAGAACATATAATTATTTTGTTATTTAGATTTAATTTATATTGGGTTTATTCGATGTTGTTGTTTATGGTACAACATTTTCATTTCATATTTTATTTTGGTTGGTTTGAAAATTTGTAAATGAGATGCTATAATATACTTTGGTATTTTTGGAAATTTAAAATAATGGGAATTATAAATTATAAATTTAAAATGATGGAATTACAGCTCAATGCTATAGCTACATAATATAAAAATCAACCATGAGTACTGACGAAATATCAATCCAAGAACCAAAATTTGTATACAATAAGGCTACAAACTAATTATATATATAATTAGAAGTACAATTATTCCTTTAAGTTCACCTTCGGTCACAAACTAATTATCTATATGTATAGACCCATTCACATCAAACAACATTATGATAAAACTTTACACTTGTTAATATTGAACGTTAAAACATGAGAAAGATATTTGAGACAGATTTGAGCAGTGGCGTAGCCAAGGCTTGCCTTGGCTGGGCTATAGCCCAGTCAAGGTTTTGTTTTTTTTTTTTTTTTTTTTTTACCTATATTTTTTTTATATAAAAAAAAACCTTAAATTAAGTAATTAGCCCAGTCAAGATTTTTTTTTTTTGCAATTAGCCCACCCTAAAATTTTTTTTTGCCTCCGCCCCTGGATTTGAGAATATATCTGACTATTGTTTTAGAATTTTTAGTACGCACCCGATAATTGAGAATCTTGCACTACCTTAATATATAAATTTCTATCCATTTATAGTGGAAAAACTTTGACAAATTAGAAACTTTGTAAAGGAAATGCTATAATATAGAATTCTATTAAAAATCTTTGAGATCCTACCTTTCTTGGAATACTTTGCCACTTTTTTTTGGCAATGAGCGATAAAATAGGAGAGAGCAAGTAACTGATTTTTGTTATTCTTCTGTAGACTTTCATAGATGCTGTCAGTTTTATTTATATATTTATTTTGTTTATTTTGCTATGCAATACAGACTTATATATAGGGATGGTATAAGTGACTATTGGAATCTCAAATTTTGGGATGAAGATGAATAGTTACTACCTATTATTATAGAGCCGCTTCAAGATCAATGAAAGAAAAACAAATGCATCCTTACGTGTTTGATTGCTTAATTTACTAATGGGGAGTGAAAGAGTCGGAGAGAGACAAAGAATGGGAAGAATAACCGGGTTGCCAAGAATTGTTTGGTATTTATTGGTTGGTGGATATCAACAATTAGAGAATAATAACATACGTTATGACATGATTTCAATTCATTAATGAGATATTTTATTGGACCAGTATCACTTAATAAACAACAATTTATACATAAATGCTCAAAACAACGTCGTTTTGGGACCTCCCTTGTATAATTCAATTTACAGAAAAGGAAATGGCAATTTTTTTTTTAATAAGGGAAATAAAGCGTAGTAAAGTAGAGCATTAAAGAGGTAATAGTGGGGGCGTTTTTTAAATAAGGATTAATTGGACATATTTGAAGGGATTAATTGGAGATATTTAAGAGCAATATCTCTTTTTTCCACGTCAAATGTCTATCATAGTCATAGAATTTTGTACTATATTTTCCACCTCCATTCATTCTTTCTATAACTTTTTTTTTTTAGAATAAATTCTTTCTATAATTAAACGTTTGTAAAAAAATGGAAATATATATATTCAGAAGCAACAATCTTGATAAAATATTTTAAAATTGTAAATATATATGTTGGACGGTTTAAGTATGTAAAAAAAAAAAAATTCCTTCGTGACTTTTAAAATAAGGAAGGAAACGAATATGAAAAATGCGGTCGGACATCTAACTTATACACCAGAATATAAGGGCATCACTGCAATAAATAATATCATTAATTAACTAATAAACGAATACTTCCTTTTTAAGTTCCAGCGTTATCTTTTAATGTTTATCTAACGTTTAATTTATTAATTAATATAACATCACCATTGTTATTGTAGCTTTAATTACTATATAAGATTTTTGTTGAAGAGTATCATCTCTTTTAATGTTAAAAAAACAAAAACAACTGTATTAATTTATGTGTTTATTCATTCATTACAGGAGTTTTAGGCTATGTTTGATAACAGTTTTTTTTTTCATCCCATTGCCCATTTTCTTGTCAGTTTTCAAGAACAAATTTCTGTTTTCCAGACAAAAAAGATTGTTTTGTAACTCTTAATTCAGTTTCCCAAGAAAAGATTTGAAGATTATATGTACAATTAAAATTTTATAATTTGATTTGACAAAATATAATTGGTGTCTAAAACAAATAATAAATAAATTTATTTATTATTTAAAATAATACTCAAGTATTTATTACTTAGTAATGGCTGAGACACCCAAAATAATTGAATTATATCAATTGTATATCTTTTATAATAAAAGTAGTAGTATTTTTAGAATTTTCTTTCAAATTTTGGACACAAATTTTATGACTTTTGGGTTAAAATCATTCTACCGGGGTCTTGCCATTGGTACAACTCACCTATCAGTCCAACACAAAAGAATGGCTCACCCTGAAGAATTGGAAGCTCTCACCAAGGCTTAATCAAATGTCAAGTAAGCATGTATTTTCTTTTCCTCTTAATTTTATGGCATATTAATACTTGGAACTTTCCTTCAATCAAAAAGGAAAAAGAAAGAAACTTAATCAAATGTCAAGTGCATGTATTTTCTTTTCATTAATTTTATGGCATACAAACTTGGATTAATCTAATGAATTAATTCTTGTGGTTTGTTTCTCTCCCATAACACATTATGTGTTTATTACTAGCTTAATTCCATTTATTACTATCTTTCTTTCCGGAAATGAAATCCATTTTCTCCTTCGAAGTGAGGGAAAACATTTTCCTAACAATTTGATAATGTTGTTTCCATTTATTTATTAATTTTCTTTGTTTCCATCCATTTGATAATGCTGTTATACTTAACCAGGACATGGAATCCACGAGCAGTCATTAATATCAATATTGGGAAAATGGCAGCCGGAGGAAAAGAAATCCTTCCGGAAAGGAAGTCCACACTTGTTCATAGAGGACGAACGTAATTTTGAGCGATGGGATGATCATTGTGTTAGACTTCTCAAGCATGAATTCATGCGTTTTAAGGTGATTTTGTTTGGTAACAATATATTGTTTCATAAAAATTCAGATATCGATTTATATATCTTTTATTTTACGAACAATAATGTATTCGTTTCCATCATTTATCGAAGTCATATTTTTTTTTGTAACTTTCTTAATTCACATGTCATCTTTTATTTTTACATTGACATGTCATTTTAAAAACAAAACAAGATAACATTTATTAAAAGAATCAAAGTAAATGTTATCATAAAAATAGCAAACGTTGAAACATCATACATAATGGTTTCATCACACTTTACAAAATCGCAATTAATTAATAATCATTTTTTAAATTTAGTTTGCTTAATTATATCAATATATGTCAATCAAAAAGTCTTCCACTTCAGTAATATTATAATAAGCTCTCATTTATGAAAAGAATTATGATTTAAATTTTCCCTTCCTATTATTAATAAATAAATATGTGATGGTCTAAAAATGGTTTATAAAGCAAGTGACATGTGAGTCCTGTTGTATGATTATCAGAACGCTGTGGTGCTTTGGACCACGCATCCATGGGAAAGGGATGCTCGTTTAGCAAAGAAGGCCTTGAAGAAGGGGCCGGAATCGTATGGTATCCTTATAGAGATTGCATGCACCAGATCAGCAGATGAGCTATTGGGAGCAAGGAGGGCCTACCATTCTCTCTTTGACCACTCCATTGAGGAAGATGTTGCCTCCCACATCAATGGCAGTGAACGTAAGGTAAGTATTAGTAGCATTAACTTTATATAAACCATTTTTGTATGCCCACTCAAGAGCCCAAAGTTTTATTAGGCTTAAACTACGTTTGGTGTAAAAATCTCAAATTTATAAGGTTTCAAATGAGTTGAGAGAGAGAGAGAAACTCAATTTGGTCAAAAAAAAAAAAATGAATCTAGTCGTTTAGAATATGTTAGTCCATCTCCTTCCATTCCAAATATACAATAAAATTCAAATCTCGACTGTTTGTATTTTTTATAAAGTCGTATTCAATTTTTTTAAGAACTACATACTTAATTTGCTTACAACCCTATTAATTATCGACCGACTACACCAACTTTAATATTTGACATATAATTTTGATTTCTGAATTCATTTTGATCTCAAAACATGAGATCAAAACCATATTCAAAAAATGCATTTATTTTTTTAATTAAAAGAAGGACTTTGTCTTGATCTATTTCAAATACTAAAAAACATTGAGAGTTGGTAGAATATAGAGGGAAATAGATTAGCAAAAAAAAAAAAAAGAGTTGGTCAAATATAAAATGGGCCTAAACTCAATTTTCTTACCAAGTAATGGGCCTAAATTTGTAGGCTTAAGCCTAAAAGCTAGCATGCAAAAAGAAATAACCGAAACATTTAATAGATCAGAAGCCCGATGGGTCTAATAAATCAAGTTTCATCTCAACATCATCAGCTGAATTAGTTTGTACTAGGAGCAAAGCATGGAATTATGAACATAAAAAGGCATCTAATTACTTCTTATGTACTTTGAACAGCTCTTTGTTGCACTTCTGAGCGCCTATAGGTATGAAGGATCAAAGATTAAGGAAGATGCTGCAAAATCTGAGGCTAACACACTTTCTAATGCTATAAAAGATGCCGATAAGAAGAAGCCTATCGAGGACGATGAGGTAATAAGGATACTAACAACAAGGAGCAAGCCCCATCTCCAAGCAATATATAAGTACTACAAGGAGATTTCTGGCAAGAACATTGATGAGGTATGAGATGCAAAAAGCACCATTGAAGATATTATTCAATAGTAATGGTCTAATTAAGGGCTTGTTTCCTAACCATATGCACATGTGAAGCTAAGGTATTCAACTAAATTGTGTACTAATTGAGACTTTGACAATATTGTCTTGATCATGTAGCACAACAATTTAAGTACTAACTTCTCAGCTTTATCAAATAGCTTTTATAATACATTTCCTTGTTTATAAGGATACAAATTTTTTTTTACAACTGTGATCACTTTCACTTAAAGTAATGCCAATGTTTTTATCACTCATTTCAAAATTTCAACCTTAACTTTTGTGTTATTGTGTAGGAACTTGATGTTGATATGAGGTTAAAGGAGACAGTGCAATGTCTATGCAATCCTCAGAAATATTTCAGCAAGGTAATGAAGCCACAACCAGATTACTTGGATACCCAATTCGAAAATTTTCTTATTTTTAATTTTAATATTTCTTTTTTCTTTTTTCTTTTTGAAGGTCTTGGACACAGCACTGACAAAGGATGCTGATAAGAAAATCAAAAAAGCACTGACTCGAGTAATTGTAACTCGAGCTGACACAGATATGAAGGAGATTAAAGAGGAGTACAATAGCCAATTTGGAGCTCCTCTATCCAAGAAAATTGAAGATACAACTAATGGGAACTATAAGGATTTCTTGCTTACTTTAATTGCAAGAGGTGGCTAATAAAAAATGTGGGAATTAAACTTGGGTTTTAGTGGAATGATTAAAAATTGTTGGGTTATTAATATGCTCTTTTTTCTAGTTGATTGTTGATCTTTTTCTTTTTGCGGCGTGTGCTCTTTGCCTGAGTGAGAATTATATATGTGATCATCAAGAAAGACACTAATAAATCAAACATGGTTACATTTGTTACCTTCCATATAATAATTTCCACTTGTATTTAGTTGATTGTCCATTTTGAATTTTGACACAATATATAAGCCTATAAAATTATAACACTTTTACATAGAGAAGTTTTTAGCTAGTCCACCAAAATTTGGAAAAGCAATTTTGTGAGAGAATTTCAAGATTATTGTAAATTTGACATCTAAAGTATAGATGCTAACCAATGAAAAAACCGGGTAGCAATCCACCTGCAAGCCAATAGCTATACCTAATAGGGCAAATGTCTCATGCCACACACCACTTAGGTACAAACATATATGATATATCTACAAATCGTGGATATCAACGTATACAAATATTTACAAAGTAAATATATAGTGGGTAAAATAGTGTGAAATATGACGCTATGAAAAAATTATTTTCCTACTTAATATGCTTAGCACCACCTAATGGATCCAACAACATATAATTTTGATCAGAGACTATATCGAATATGGAGTAACCATGACACTTAAGCATAATAAAGAGTTTGGTGTATAATAAAAATGGTATTGGTGTTGGGTCTATATAAAAATGATATTACTTCAATCACAACTTACTATTTTAGTGAGTTATGAAAAATTTTATATCCTAACATTGTTCAAAAAGATTAGTGCTTAAATTTACTAGTCCTAAAAATGCAGAAATCGTTTGACATTGTAATAGAAGAAGTGGATTCTTCTAAAAATATTATGAAAACGTGCATTTTTTTTCATTAAATGATATGAGAAATCTAAGTGCCTCCAATTTTATTACAAAACTAGCTAGCAAGGGACTGGTAGGGACTATTCTCATCCAAAAAATTTGGGCTCAAAACCTTTAATTCGCTTAATATTAGTTTTGGGAAAATTATTCAGTAGTCTCAGATTATCCATAAATAAATGTGTAATCCTCTTCTTACATGGTAATGGGCCCCACTAAATAATCACTCTTAGTTTTGAGGAATGGGTAAGTCATATTAAACAATATTTATAACAAACAATATTATGATTATATCATATTCTCCTCTAATTCAAAGCTAAATTATAATCACTCTTAGAATGAGGGAGAATTGTTTATTCAGAGCAAAATTACTTTTAAAGAGTTTGTACAAATAGATGCTAAAAGCAAAATCAAGAGTTTATTACATGCATAGTCGGTATCAATTATCATCATATCTCTACTAAAACACAGTAAAAAAAAAAAAAATCTCTCTACTAAAACCCGACTATAAAATCCGAACCCATCCCCGACCCGACCCATCTCATATATGGTATTTCTCTCTTGTTTCTTTTCTTCTGTTCTCACTTCTCTGTGCTCTGTCTCGTCTCGTTTCTGTCTGCTCTCTGCCTTCACCGAAATTGTCTCAGCCTCCAAACCTCAGGTAAGCATTGGATATGAATTTCTGGATATTCATTGTGAAATTTCTTCCTCTATTGTGTCTTTTTTTCTTTTAAATAAATATCGGATATGTTGCTTTTACTTGCTTCTTCAAAAAATGAAATTTCAAACCTGTTCAATGAAAACTAAAGCACTAATATTCTTATGTGGGTCTGAATATTAATGGGTATAATTTTCTTTCGTATATTTTAAATGAGACATAGTTATTTTGGAGCTCACTGGGATTGGTGCAGTATTGCGATTTTTACTTCACAAAGAATTTTATTAGGAATGTTTTCAACAGTGTTATGAACTATATGTCACTTGTGATTCAATGACAAAGCAAGGTTTTTTTTTTTTTTTTTTCCCCTCTTGCTGCAAATTAGACTTTGGACAATGAACAGTTTTTGTAAACAATTCATCATTGATTTTAAGTGGTATCATTGTGGTGTGTGTTGATGCAAAGTTTCCATCTTTACTAATGAGGGTAAAGGGTGTGACACTAAAAGTCTAAAAGATGGATGCTTTGAGTAACTTCGTCTGTGTCTATGCTTAGTGTCATATATTTTTTTACATGCAGTGTAAAATTTAGTGACTTTATTATGAATGGATAGCTTGAGTGAAATAATGTGATCATGGGTCATAAGTTTGTGTGTATTTATGCTTGATAGTGAACATATTGATTGGTGATTACTAATTAGAAAACAACTTACACAAGCATTATTACATTGATCTTCCTTGACAGGTCTCAAGTTACTTCTACTCTTTTTCTCCTCTCTTTTACAAAGTAGTACAACAACTTAGCCAATTGGAAGGTCACAAAAATTAAAGGTTGTCCATAACCAAAAGAGAATAAAAGGTGTTGCCAAGTGGTAATGGCAAAAGGGAAAGTAAGGAACATGAAATGGCTCCAGAGTCCAGGCTTGGTTCCTCTATCTGTGTTTGCAATTCGCAGCTTTCAAATGAAAAAACCAATCTAGCAGCTCTTTCACTTTTAAATGTCTACTCAGCGGCTACTTTTCCAAAAACCCACTATCAGAGTCAGAACTGTCACAGCCTACAAAAAACCTTCATTTTATGCCCAAACTTATTCTCACAGTCCTCACTCCTTCTCTTCTCCTCCAAACCATGGCCTCAGAACCCTCCAAACCCAGGAAGAACCAACTTCATCAACTCCTTCTGTATCAGATTCTTTCTTGGTGGAAAAGATTTTTTTCAGCTTAAAGCAAGGTAATACCAATTCTTTGCGTAACTATCTCTTTCGGTTAAACCCTTTAGTTATCATTGAAGTACTTTGTCGTTGCCGTGAAAATTTGCAACTGGGTCAGAAATTTGTTGACTTGATTGTGTTAAATTGTCCAAATTTTAAGCATTCATCGCAATCTTTGAGTGCAATGGCTCATGTTTTGGTGCGTAGCCGGAGGCTATCAGATGCACAATCTTTGATTCTTAGAATGGTTAGGAAGAGTGGAGTTTCAAGGGGTGAGATTGTTGAGTCTTTGGTTTCAATATGTGATAATTTGGGGTGGAATTCATTAGTTTTTGATTTGTTAATTAGGACTTATGTGCAAGCTAGGAAGTTAAGAGAAGGGTCAGAGGCATTTCGCGTGTTGAGAAGTAAAGGGTTTTGTGTTTCTATCAATGCTTGTAATAGTCTTCTTGGTGGGCTTGTGAAGGTTGGGTGGGTTGATTTGGCATGGGAGGTATATGGGGAAGTTGTTAGGAGTGAGATTGATTTGAATGTTTATACACTCAATATTATGGTTAATGCATTGTGTAAAGACCAAAAAATTGATAATGTGAAGTCGTTCTTATTGAAAATGGAAGAGAAGGGGGTTTTTCCAGATATTGTGACTTCTAATACACTAATCAATGCATATTGTCGTGAAGGGCTTTTAGATGAAGCTTTTGAAGTAATGAACTCAATGCCAGGAAAGGGGTTGAAACCTGGCCTTTTTACTTACAATGCTATCATAAATGGTTTATGTAAGAAGGGAAAGTATGCGAGAGCAAAGGAAGTATTGGATGAGATGTTGTGCAATGGGTTGAGTCCTGATACTGCTACTTATAACACATTGCTCGTTGAGATTTGTAGGAAGGATAATATTTTGGAAGCGGAAGAGATTTTTAATGAAATGTTGTGTCGTGGTGTTATTCCTGATTTAGTTAGCTTTAGTTCAATTATTGGGGTTTTTATGAGGAATGGGCATCTCGAACAGGCATTAGTGCATTTCAGAAGTATGAAGAAAGCTGGCTTGGTTCCGGATAATGTGATATATACTATTCTTATTGATGGGTATTGCAGAAATGGCATTATGTCAGAGGCTTTGAAGATGCGGGATGAAATGCTAGAGCAGGGTTGTGTTATGGATGTGGTTACATACAACACCATTTTGAATGGGTTGTGCAGGGAGAAGATGCTAGCTGATGCAGATGCGCTCTTCAATGAGATGGTGGAAAGGGGTGTGTTTCCTGATTTCTACACTTTCACCACTCTCATTCATGGGTATTGTAAGGATGGGAATATGAATAAATCACTTAACTTGTTTGAGACGATGACTCAAAGGAATCTCAAACCTGACATAGTGACATACAATACATTAATTGATGGGTTTTGCAAAGTGGGTGAAATGGAGAAAGCTGAGGAGTTGTGGGTTGATATGATCTCTAGAGGGATTTCTCCCAGTCACATTTCATATGGAATTCTCATTAATGGATTTTGTAGTTTGGGACATGTATCTGAGGCGTTTCAGGTTGTGGGATGAGATGGTTGAAAAAGGTATCAAACCCTCTCTGGTGACTTGCAACACTGTTATAAAGGGCTATTGCCGGTCAGGTAATGCATCAAAGGCAGATGAGTTCTTGAGCAAAATGTTGTCAAAAGGAGTTGCTCCTGATAGCATTACATATAACACTCTTATTAATGGCTATGTAAGAGAAGAGAATATGGACAAAGCTTTTGTTTTGATTAACAAGATGGAGAAACAAGGGCTGTTTCCTGATGTTATTACATATAATGTAATTTTGAGTGGGTTTTGTCGACAAGATAGAATGAAAGAGGCCGAACTGATATTGTGGAAGATGATTGAGAAAGGTGTAAATCCTGATAGATACATGTACACCTCATTGATAAATGGACATGTGAGCCAGGACAACCTGAAGGAGGCGTTTCGGTTCCATGATGAAATGCTACAAAGGGGATTTGTGCCTGATGATAAATTCTAGTTGATAGTGTCATACTGAGTTTTTGGCCGCATGCCAAATAAATACTAAAGGTGGGATGTGTTCTCTTTACATTTTTCATTCTTGTATTATCGTAAATCTAGCTATATCGATCCTTGAAGTCTTGTGGTTATGTTTATCCTTTTGTTTATGTCTTGGTCAAGGAGTGTCAACAGGTTGTCAACAGGGTATAAGAAAGCAGAATTGGAATCCATGGACATGAGCATAACATAATTGTTTATGATGAAGGTGAGGTTACTAATATCTTGGATAAACCTTATGATTGTTTTAGAGATGAGGATCTGAAATAATGAATGTTTACACATTTAGTTTGTCTTGCTGGTGAACTAGAGAATTCAACCACATTGACTTGCACTCAGTAATGAAGAGTTGAATCATGCAACTGTAGAGGTATGAATTTATGTCATTGTTGCCAAATATTAGATTGCAGTCTTTGCCCTTCTAATGTCTAATATTCTGATGTAGGTGTTCTTTTATCCTTTTTTTCGCCGTCTATCCACATCATTTATCACTATCCAATATGTTTTTTGACTTAACAGTGACACTCATATGTTTGTGATTTTGTAGTCTCACAGCTTCAGTTTTCCAATTGCTATTGCTATATTCTTTATGCAAGAAGTATTCAACTAAAATGGATACTGATTGACACTTGACAATATTTCTTTGATCATATGTAGCACAACATTTTTAGTAATAAATTCTCAGCTTTAGTTATAGTACAGTACCTGTTCTTTGAAGGCAGGTGCACATATATTTTCCATTATCAATAATTGAAAGTAATGTCAATGTCTCTGCAGTGTCCTCAAAAATATTTCAGCAAGGTATGAAGCCACAATCAGATAACAAGGGTATCAAATTTGAAAATTTTCTCTTTAATTTTTTTGTTATTTATTTTTAATCTGTATTTATCATATTGTTTTCTTAAAAGGTGTTGGACGTGACACTGAGAAAGGATGCAGATAAGAATACCAAAAAAGCACTCACTTGAGTAATCGTAACCCAAGCTGACATAGATATGAAGGAGATCAAACAGGAGTAAAATAGCCAATTTGGGGTACCTCTGTCCAAGAAAATTACAAGAGGTAGCTAATCAAAAAGATGGGAATTAGAATGAGTCTTTAGTGGTTTGAATAAAAATTATTGGGTTATCAATATATCTGATTTTCATTAAAAAAAAAAGGTCTTATTATCATCAACTTTCTTTGCTCTTGTAATTGTTAAAAATTATTGGGTTATCAATATATCTGATTTTCATTAAAAAAAAAAAAAATGGTCTTATTAGCATCAACTTTCTTTGCTCTTGTAATTGGATGTTATGAACATTTATGAATTTCATTCTTTGCTTTGGAGTGTGAATGACAAATAAATGAATTAAACTCTGAAATCATTTAGTATTCAAGGATGACTTATAAACATTATTCACTTCAACTGCTTAGGATTTTTCTTTTTTCCCTTTCTTTTCTTCTTTTTTAAATGTCGTATGACAATTATTTTCCTTATGAAATTTTATTATGATTGCTTGGTTTGAATTTGGAGATGGTAAAGGAAAAGTATAAAATTACACAAGTATTAAAGAAAAAACCTTAGCTTTTAAGCAATTTCAAAGTCTCTGTTTCATCAAAAGCATTTACTATTGCTTAGTGCTGAGGTCAATAAGGTGACCATGTAACCGATTGGGATTAAGTTGGTCAGAGGTATGTGGGATTAACTACATGTGGATGCATTGGCTGTTGGTTTGTCCATGTTGGAATGGAGTCAATCTCTGCACACTCCTCACCCTCGGTTTGAAGGGCCTCCTCCCATCCATTATGGATGGATTCTATCCCACACTAAAAAATTGGAATGTAGGAGCATTGTGTTGATCCATTTATAGGAAGTTCAATTGTGACCAGTCCTTTGAAGGTAGATCTGGGTAAAGTATTCTCAGTTTCGATATGGAGTTCATGACAAGTTCCCCCACCGGTCAAGAAAGAAAAAAAAATTACTATTGTTTGGTTAAATGAGTGAGAGAGAGAGAGAGAGAGGAAAAAGTTTCACCCATTTGAGGTCTATGGTTGTGTTAGAGAAAAATATTAGAGGGGGAAAAAAGGTGCATCAAATGGTAAGAAGGTTAAGGAAATGGAGGATCTTCACTGAGGAAACAAGTTTGTTTGGTTTTGGAAAGAAGGGAAAGAAAATGGAGGATCTCCATTTTATTTGTTGTCAAGGACATTTAATCATAAAAAGGTGCATCAAATGGTAATCGAATCTATGATTCAAGGCATCAACTGAGAAATTATTCAAAACCAAGAAACAAATTAAACCAGAAGGATCTTAACAAGCCAAGATGAGAACATAATATAGTCACACTCCATAAAAGTTCAAGACAAGACCATGGAAAATAAAGACTTGCAGCAACAAAGTCCAACTCAGAACACAACAATTCATGACATAAATTCTACCATGCCCATAGGAAAGAATCTTAATCTTGCTTCCCTAACAGAGTAAGGAGGAAGGCCTTGTAATCCCTGAAGTTTCCTTGGCCACTGCATGATCAAGGGCTACACTGTTCCTATTGTGGTAAAGCAGAAGGATCTTAACAAGCCAAGATGAGAACATAATATAGTCACACTCCATAAAAGTTCAAGACAAGACCATGGAAAATAAAGACTTGCAGCAACAAAGTCCAACTCAGAACACGACAATTCATGACACAAATTCTAACATGCCCATAGGAAAGAATCTTAATCTTGCTTCCCTAACAGAGTAAGGAGGAAGGTCTTGTAATCCCCTGAAGTTTCCTTGGCCACTGCATGATCAAGGGCTACACTGTTCCTATTGTGGTAAAGCTCCTTGAGCTCCCTCAAGTCTATCTCTGCCCTTGAAACAATCACACGAGTGAGGTCATCCTCATCACTCCCAGTCCTTTTGATTGCATCACGCAATACCTATAGCAAAAGAAATTTCTCAAGGTGAGTTCACTAGTACAACATTATTGAAAAACAAAAAAGAGAGAAATTTTCTAAAACTCTATGAAATCTCACCTTTTCATAGTACTTCTTTGGGTCATCAATGCATCGAATGGCAGTACGCAGCGCCTTTTGGAGCACATTAGCTGGATCATACAACAATTTCTGGAGGAAAATTCATGCTTAATTAGTAGTATGGTTAACTTAAAAATGTTGAGTGAACATTAAATTTAAGACTTGTTTTTTTGACAGTTCATAGAACTCTGAGGTAACTTGCTTCTTTAAGCACTATTTAGTGTTAAGAAACAACTTGTTGCATATCTAATTATGGTGTTCGATGTATTTTCTTGCATGTCAAGTCAATATATAAGGAAGGGTTCAATATCTGTACCTTGGTGATGGATATGCCATTTGCATCTCTATAGCGGTTGAAGGATGCCTTGAGTTGGGCCTTGCTCCTTGTTGTCAGGATCCTGATAACTTCTTCATGGTTAAATGTTTTGTTTTTGATAGCTTCTTGAAGAATAGCAGCTTCAGATTTAGCTAGTTTTTCATTTATCTCATGCCCATCATACCGATAAGCAGTCACTAGGCCAACCAAGAACTGTAACAATCTAGAGAAAGTCAGAAACCACCAATTTTACTTAGAGTTTGACTTGCGTTAAGTGCTTTAGTACATTAGACACAACACGTGTCCAAAAACAATCACATATCACTCTCGTGTCCCATCTAATGCACTGGACCAAAGTTTTAATCTTTTACTTATAGTTTAAAGTTGAATTATCTTAATTTGATATGGGGCATATTATGATCAATCTTTAAGGAGTCTACATGTGTAGCATCAATGATCAATCTTTTCTTGGGTTTTATGTTTCTTTTTCAATCAAGGGTATATATCCTAAACTATGCCCAATATTATTTTTGGATGAATAAAACTATGGTCTATATATTATAATGTTATTTGAAAAGAAAAAGAGTGATATAAGGACAAATCAAAGGGCCAAAGTACATGCCTTGCGCAAATCCCCGGTGGTATGTGCAGCCACATCTTCTTCCAAGGAACATTTGTAGCGACTTTGGTAGGCTCGCCTCACCGCTAAGAGCTCTTCAGGAGATGTGATGCATGAAAGTTCAATGATAACGTGAAATTTAGTCTCAGCTTTCTTAATGGCTACATTAGCCAAAACAGCATCACGATCTGCTTGGATCCAATATCCACCGATATATTGCTCTCTATGTTCACAAAAGTTGAACTTCTTCATTAGTATCACAAAAAACAATTACTAAAAATAATAAGGAATTAATTTATGTGTCATCAAGGGACACTCCTAATAAAAAAGCACTTGAATGTTAAATCAAAACAATCCTAGGCTTCTTAGTGTACACAGTAAACCTCATTCCTATGCATTGCAAAAAATGAAATGGACAAATTGAATGATTTTAATAAAGAATTAAGGGTCATTCTATAATGGCCCACACTTTTTTTGTGGGCACTGGTACCCATTGGTCCTCCAAATGTGATATAAGTACCATCATATGTGATGTTGGTACTATCTAATGTGATATTGGTACTATCTGATTTTTTATATATATTAATTTAAATAATAAATAAAAATAGTAGGTACCATCATATATGAGGTAGATACCATAATATGTGAATTGGTACATTAATGTGAGATTTTATCTATTAGAGGTACGGTACAATTTCATCCCCTAAATTACCCAAGTATTAAAGTGGCCAAACTACACTTTTGGTCCTCCAATAACGGGGTAATTTCAATTTCGTTCCAATACATTTAATTGTATCAATTTGAGATAATTGTATCAATTTCATCCCCTAAATTTCAATATCAAGTCAAGTATATCTTTAATCAAGTCAACTTTTAAAGAGTAGACTTGATTTGATTTTGAAAGAATTGACACAATTAATAGTTGAAAGACGAAATTGATACAATTAAATATATAAGGACAAAATTTAAAAAATAATAAATGTATAAGGACCAAAATTGTAATTTGGCCTTTTATACATTGAAAATTGAAAATCAAAATAGAAATTAAAGTAAAAGATTATTGCTCGGTGACATTTTCATTATTAATGGTCCAAGTTTCTTAGATCACAGTGACAAGCTAAATTGATAATAATTTACTAGGGGGCCATTTCCAATGGCTCGTGGTTTGCTAATTCTTGTTCTCAATAATAGGACAATTTTATAGCTTGGAAACACCCGGACCACTAGAAAATCACATCTTGTTTGTGACAACTGACAAAACCAATGGTTTCTAATTGCTACAATTATGTATATGCTTAAGCATTCTTTGTTCACTCAAAAAAATTATTTATTGATCACAAAAATTAAAGATGATCATGATGATAATCTAACCTCGAAGTTCCCGGTGAGCTCGGACTCAAGGCGCTTGACGAGATCTTCTTGATAGAGCTCCTCATAAGCTTGCCTAATTTGCTTCCTTTGAGTTGCATTTCTATGTCCAAGTATTGATATTATTGCCTTCTCATCAGTCCCCCATCCTATAAGTTATGCAAATACAAAAGAAAATTAAAAAAATGGCATATTTAGAAGAACACAAATCATACAAATTGATGAAAAGTGCTATATACCTTGAGATCTTTTTTATTTGTAAAGAAATAAATTAAGGCCAACATTTATATATTAACTCTAAGTCTCTAACAACACAAATTGAAAATTAGAGGCATCAACATATTCTTATATTCATCAAGAGTCATGTGACTTAGTAATATACCTTGAGATTTATTTATAAAGAAATAAATTAAGGCTAACATTCATATATTAACACTAACAACATGAATTGAAAGAGGAAAAAAAAAAAAAAAAATTAGAGCATTAGCATGTCTTATATTAATTTGTCAAAAAAAATTTGTGACTCAATAATCTTGTTTGGTTTTTTTTTTATTTATTTATTTATATGAGAAGAACTTCGGTTCAAATCATTTCATCTTCATTCGTTTGTAAAAAAAAAATCGATGTATTCATGAGAGCCCATCAAAATACATACATAATATGACTTGTCAGTACTCTTTCAATCACCAAATAGAAAAATAACTCACTAATTAAATGAAAGGAAAAATCAAAGAATGAACAATTTAACCTTTACAAGCCTTCCGGAGAATTTCTGCGTCTTCATAGACAGAAACATTTTCTGGAACAACAATGGTAGCCATTGTTTATCTCTTAAATCTTTCTCTAGAGATAATTAACCTTAAGGAGAGTTGTCTATAACACCCTTATTTATAATGCTAAGAAAATTTTATTCAGACCTTGTTTAACTTAAGGATTAAGAATACATTAATGACATCTTTAAAATTGTTTGATCACTATTACATGGTAATTAATATGCCTTAGTTGGATTAGATTCTTATACAATTAATGTGTTATGTCTTGGCACTCTCTAATAGGCCACTTTGGTGCACATTTATTACCTTTCTGTTTTTGCATGGCACTTTGCATGGCACTACACAATTAGTATCTCCATAAAAGGACGTGGATTAAATGAGTCTGTGAGACTCTATGTGAACCATTTACATCTCCACCAAATTAAGCAAATGCACACAACTCATGATGACAAATCAAATGCACAAACCACTTCAAGTCGCTGCATACATATATAAATGATGATTAAGATATCCTTGGTCCACAATATTGCCATTTACTATCAATTAAATTAAGATGCCGTGAGATAATTAATTTGTTTGCCAATGCCCTTTGTAAGAAGGAAATTTTCTTTATGATTTTTGGTGGTCCAACTTTTTTGTTTTACCCATTCATCTAACATTCTGTCCAATTTCCTAAAGGCACATTGTGAAGGCTGATTTTGTATATGTTGGAGTAACATTTATCTAGAGAAGGAAAAAAAATATAATAAAAATCATTCAGAAGCAAGAGATAATTAGATAAGCATCAAATCAAAGTAATATTAAAAGCATGATGTACTACATTAACCTTACGCTTCCTTCTTTGGCCATAACTTAACAAGTTAACATGACTTTGAATCAAGACCAACCCAAAATAACAAATGACATTCAAAAAATACTTAAAACTAGCACGAAAAAAATAAAATAAAATAGTGTTTGGACTTCTTCTTCTTTTTTTAACCAACGGACTTAATAACAATAACATATATAGTAGTAGCTAAATGCTTTGGTTGGCTTTGATTCATGTCAAATAATGTGTTAGGTCTTACTTAATTTGTTCATAATCAAAATTAATGTGTTAGGTCAGGTTTGGTTTATGTATAATTAATGTGTGTTAGGTATAAACAATTTCTGGATAGGATGCTCTTGATCGGTTGCTCAAGTCATTGGATTTGGCCAAGAACCTTATGACCAATGATACAGTTAGAATATTTTAATGTCAAGAACATGGTTCAATCCCTCCATCTCTCAGTTAAAAAAAAAAAAAAAAAAAAAAAAAAAAAAAAAAAAAAAATATAGTGCAAATTTGGATAGCAACTTTTTTTTTTCAATATTCCTAGGCATTCAATCCAATTTTACCTTCTTAATTTTTGTGCAAAATTTTAGCTGATTTAACAACAACAAAAATTTGAAGCATTAAGTAAATTGAAACAAAGTACTAATTAAAACTTTCAAATCATCCACTTATTTCTCAAATTTCCTCACTCAAAAGGAGTACCAACTTCTTTTGCAACTTGATTACTCAGCCTACTTAAGCATGTATTAAAATATATCAGCTTGCTTAGGTTCTTCTTCTATTTCAGCTTCTTCTGTTTTTTCCTTTCTCTTTCTCTTAACGCCTTTCAAAATTATTAAAAACAATAGAGTTGAGTCCAAGCTGTACACATAACGCAGTGGTTTGTTACCATGACTATGGCTAATCGGATGGTCAGCAAATCTATCTACAAGGAAAAATCAAACCATGGAAAACATTTTTTCTTTTCATTTTTTTTTTCCTGATAAGAAAAGGCATGAGAGAGAGTTCAAATCAGGGGCAGGTACAAGGAAAAAGACACGCCTATCAAGAAGTTACAACAAATTTAGGTATTATCCAGAACAAAGATAGGTCATCTCCACTAATCTTGATTATTGTTCATTAATTATATAAGGTATGAGAAAGTGAGATTCTCTAAATATGTCAGCATGTCACGTGTGATTTAAATTTAGAGACAAGGCTGACTCATCACTCATCGGTGGCCTAACCTTTTGGATGTTCGAAAAGATTATAAGAAAATAAATATTTAAAAAAAAAAGGGTGTGTGGAAATAATTTTCAATAATTACCGTTTCATCTAATTGATTCATTTCTATTACACCAGGGCCATAGTAGTAACTATTTACAAAACTATATATTGAACTAAATGTATTTTGATGTATCTATAATCGATCTATTGAAGGGCATAATTAGGAATATAATACTAGATCTAATATTGTAACTCTAAAATAATAGTGATATTACCAAAGCAAGGTAATCCATGGTATTATATAAAATCATGTTCCTAGCCTCCTAGGTATTTCCGGTAGCCCATAAATTTTTTACAAATAAATATCACAGAAATGTAATAACATTTGTAAGGGCCAAGGGGTAACAGATTCACAGATGCATTTCCTTTCCTTTCCTCATTTTTTGAGGTAACAGTACGTACAGGCAACTACACAAGCAGCACCAAAAAAAAATTCATAGTGTTTAATATTTTCTCTTAAACTCCGTTTGTTTCGCTGAAAAATATTTTCATATTTGCGGGTGTTTGTTTTATTGTAAAATAGTAGTCAAACGGAAAATAATTTCCATTAACCGGAAAATTTTTAAAATTTGGAAAATGGTTTACATCCAATTTTTTAATAAACCATTTTCCAAAAATGCACGCCTCACCCCCAGCCCCTTCTGATCTATCTTTTGCATAACACTGAAAATATTTTTCGGTGCATTTTCCAGAATGCAACCAAACACGGAAAAAAAAAATCATTTTCCCTGAAAACATTTTACAATAGAAAATATTTTACAACGAAACAAACGGAGCCTTAGATTTAATTTGGATCATTATCTTTTTAACTAGAGGGTGATAATGACACAGGAAGGGACAAGCAAATACATCTTCTTTTTACTTTTTTTTTTTTTGATAAAACATCTTCTTTTTACTTGAAACAAGATAACTAAAAATGATCTCATATGTTAATTAAGTAAATTATATCACTGGCCTTTCATTGATTAAAGGGTCAGTCTTCATTTTTAATGTAGCTAGCCAACATCAAAGATCAAACTAGATATATACATTAAGGCCAAAAGGTCAACGATTGATGGCTTCTAACTTCTAAGTTCTAACTAGGTCTGTCTGGATCACTCTCAAGAGATAGAATTCTTTTCCCATAATTATTTAGTATGTGTGAAGACAGGAAACTACATATCTCTATAAAAAGACTAGGAGGACAAGAAAATTAATAACTACTTTTTAAACCTCTTTTAATTAAAGTAACACTTCATGGTCCTGGATATGTGAAATGAAATTAATTAATTACATGCAAAAGGTAGCATATTCATATGTAAATATATATGTATGTTACATTACAAATAACCAATATGCAAAAATGCATGTATATATATGTTTAAAAGATTACCTTTACACGCCTTTTGGAGAGCTTCAGCATCTTCAACATGAGAAAAGTGTTCAGGAACAATGAGGGTAGCCATTGTTATTTGTTAAGCTGTTGAATTGTTTTTTTCTCCTCTAGGAAGGATAAAAATGTGAAGGGAACCTGTCCATGACCCTCCTATTTATAGGATAATTATATCATACTCTGGGAGTACATTAAATGCGTATTCCCTCCCCTCACAGAAGTGGTGGGTCCAGCTAATTAAATTCATGGTGGGATCCACCACTTCTGTGAGAGGAGGGAGTACGCATTTAATGTACTCCCGGAGTATGATATAATTTTCCCCTATTTATAATACACTATGCTTTAACATTAAAATTAACGCTAGCTCACAATAATCTTGTTTGGACGTTACTTTACATGTGGAGAATAGACATTGGTCGACATCCCTTTATTCCATCACTAATTAACTAAAAAGAGAAAAGAAAAGAAAATTCGAAACTCAAACGACACTTTCTTTTCCAATTTGCACAGCGAAGTGAATGATAGTTCATGACACGTTCATAATTCATTGTGTGTGACTAGGGTTTACAAAACGAATCATGTTACTTGTAAATACCTTGAGTTTGTCTTGTTAATTAAATAAAGGCAGAAATATACTTTTGGTCTCTATATTTAGGGGTGTTTTCAATTTGGTCCTTGTGTTTTAAAAGTATTCAATTGGGTCCCTATGTTTTTAAGCCGTTATCAATTTTATCCTTGGAGTCAACTTCGTTAGAAATCTGCCTACGTGGCAGACGGAATTGCTGACATAGCTAACTATGTCATTTAAAAATAATAAAAAATAATTTAATTAAGCCACGTCAGCATTTATTTTTATTATTTTTTTCTTTTCTTTTATTTTTTCTTTTTCTATTTTTCCTTTCTCTTTTCTTTTTTCTTTTCTCTCTCCTCTCTTCTTCTTCCTCCCCACATCGTTTGTGAATTGCAAAAAATAGAGGACTACAACTTAACCCAGCAAAAATACTTCGAATATATCTAATTGTATAAAAATAAAAAAAATCAAGTCAAACTAAATTTTATATGCAGCTAAATAGTATCAGAAATTGTAAAAAAAAAAAAAAAAACATTTTGGTTGCAAAAAATAGAGGACTACAACTTAACCAAGCAAAAATACTTCGAATATATCCAATTGTATAAAAATAAAAAAAAATCAAGTCAAACTAAATTTTATATGCAGTTAAATAGTATCAGAAATTGTAAAAAAAAAAAAAAAAAATATTATTGGTTGCAAAAAATAGAGGACTACAACTTAACCAAGCAAAAATACTTCGAATGTAAGATATACAATAAGTTATTGCTCTCTACTCCGAGTTTTAGTTTAGATTATAGATTATAGATATATTTCTTTTCTACAATATATCATTCAATCACACTATAATTAAATTTCATTTGACTAATGGCATTCCAAAACAATCACTAATAGGTGGATATTAATTGGTGGGGTATTAATACGTGGATTCCAAAACAATCAGGATATTAATTGGTGGGGTATTAATTGGTGGAATAACGGAAAAATGCTGATTCAATTAGGAGGAGGAGAAAATTTAAGAGGCCATTAAGGGAATTAGATGGATTAATCTAGATGAGAAGGAATTAAAATTGGAAACTTAACAATTTGAAACGAAACTAAGCTTAGATAACTTAATTGAAACAGCCAAAACTTAAAGAACTGAATTGAAATTTGATCAAACTTAAAGGGTGTAATTTATAATTTAGCCAAGAATAAATTTCTTTATTCATGCCAAATTTGGCACTGCATAATGTCATATTTGGACCTTTATTATTAATAAGTCTTACCTAGGCATACTTTACATCACAAAAAAAAAAAACTAGGCTTAATTAAATTAATGTAACGTCTTACAAAAACATATCAATTTCAATGAATTAAATAATCTACCTGCCACATGTGCACATTAATTCTATTGATACTACTGTGTTTGGATCTTCTATTTTGAAAATGCATTCTAGAATGCATTATCTAGAATGCATTTTGCTGAAAATAGTACGTTTGGTAAAATATTGAAATTATTTATAAGAAATGATTATGCTGAAAGGAATTGTGTTTGGTTGGTACATTCTTCCTATTAAATAATATATTATTAGTATACATTATGTAATTAACATTTTTTTTTTTAAATATCTCAATACAAGGCTAAAAATACATTTATTACCAATACAAAATTAACAATGTAATAAAGAAATAAAGTATTACATTGTAATTTAAATTAATGTCTACTAATAAAAAAATAGGTCATGATTTGTGCACATCTCCTTGCACACATTTTTATAAAATTTGAACAATGTAATAAAACAATATAGACAAATGAGAATACTTTTTCGAAGATAAAAAAAAGAAAGAGAAAAAGTAAGAAACAAAAGAGAGGGAAGGAAAATAAAAGAAAGAAAGAGAAAAATTAAGCGAGGGAAAAAAAAGATAAATGCTGTTGTAAGTGGGTCCTATTTACTTTAGCAAAAATTAAAAGTAGAAGCTAAAATCAGAATCCAAAATATTCTGCTCTAGAAATGAGAATTTGCAAAATATTTAGAATGTATTTTGTATTTTCCAAAATCTCAACAAAACACCTCGGATTTTTTGTAGCATACATTTTATACATAAAAATTTGTGAAATCACTTTTAAGTAGAAAATCCAAACACTATAAAGGTCTTTTGGTTTCAAGATACTTTGCTACATTACATCTAAGATGTTTGAAATTAAAGTCACATTACTTCATCAAAAAAAAAAAAAAATGTCACATTACAATAGGCAATTATTACACCTATTGTTGAGGCAAGAAAACTTGGCCATGGAGAATTGGAATATCGTAAAGTAACTAGCTAGATGATTCCAATGTTCCGTTCGACCTAGAAGTAGAGAAGCAAATGAGCTTTCCAAGCAAATGAGCAAATATCTATACTACAGTTAAGTTCAAAAATGAATGGATCTAAAATATTAGACCACATGTTCAACATGATAGATCCAAACCCAGAAAAACAAAAACAAATATCCACCAAATAGAAAAGATGATAGCTCATATTGGGCCATGGTCAGCTGGGAGCCTGGGACACAACATTAATTATTATAATTAAAAACAACTCACATAGTCACATTGTTCACACTTAGCTGCTCGACTTGATTTTATCGAGGTTCATTTCAATGTGACTTTGATTGCCTCCAAGTGTTTTCTCAATCAAAAAACAAATAGTCTTAATTGAAGAGATAGAGCTAGAGAGCTATCGGACTTTATTACTAGAAAATATGGAAATAATGACATGATCCTCTCAACCAATAAAAAGAAGACAACATAATCATAACATCTATGATAATTTGGTTAAGATGCCACGTGTATGATCATGAGATAACTAAATAAATTCTCGTGTATCACGTCATAAGACCTACAACATCATATATAATTTATAATTTATTAAAAATTGACATATGAGATAGAAC
>OU015762.1:26734883-26982500 GCA_907173295.1 Fagus sylvatica | reverse complement strand
ATTATGTCACTGCACGATTCAAAATTTTAATTTGATTTATGTTTAATTGAACATTTACAGGCAAATTCTGGTTGGCTCTACAATGTACCATGGGGTTTGTACAAAGCTATCATGTACATAAAAGAGCATTATGGAAACCCTACCGTGATTTTATCTGAAAATGGTAGGAGTCAGTTACATGTCTTCTTACTTCTTCCTATTCAACCTCCATATTTTGTTTATTATATGAATTGAAAGAAAACACAAAAACCTGTTTGAATTAAACATTGATGTTTGGTTTGCAGGCATGGATGACCCAGGTAATGTCACACTTTCTAAGGGATTGCATGACACTACAAGAATCAAATTCTACAAAGGCTATTTGACTCAATTGAAGAAGGCAGTTGATGACGGAGCAAATGTTACTGGTTACTTTGCATGGTCATTGCTGGATAACTTTGAATGGAGATCAGGTTACACTTCAAGGTTCGGAATTGTCTATGTCAATTTCAAGAACCTCAAGAGGTATCCAAAGATGTCTGCCTATTGGTTCAAGCGTCTACTTCAAGAGGAACAAGCATTAAGCAGTCAGCTATGTTCTTGTTAATGAGAAAGTATTATGCAGTAAAACTATGACTAATATCGTTAATAAGCTTCCTTCTTGGTGCTTATGTTCTTCCCTTCTATTTAGTTTTACAGTAATAATGTTTCTTTTAAATTGTAATCAAATGGCTTAACGAAGTTAAAGAACTATAAAATTGCACAAGAATTGGCCTTTGATGACTTCTTCAGTAATTTGTGACGCACACATTAAGCAAAGGTTAAATGCCAATACACTGCTTGGATTTGTAAATGCCAAAAGACTTTACAGGGAGATGCATGGTAACCTCAATTCTCAGATACTGATGGCCAAGAAATTGTCAAATCATTAACTTGATAACAATCAAATTTCACACAACATTTGGCCCAGGACATTCCTTTTTGAGAAACTTCAACAAGATGTGCATTCCAAAAATACTCACTTTCTGACTGTATCATCAACTGGAAGCCAATTTTTAATGTAAGTAAAGAGTCAAAAAAAAGGATAAAAGTAGTGTGCTGTTGATAACAATTATAACATCTTCAGCAAATAACAGGACAGCAACACTTTCTGAGAAAATGGCTTCACCTATCTTATCACTATCTGAATTCTTTGGCAAATGCTACCTCAGTATGAGTCATTTATCAGGGTGAGGTCTTCCTTCCCAATTGCTTTTATTTTCAACCAAGGCAGAACCTATAGCTGACTGGCAACATTTTCTTTTATCATAGTTTTTTCAAATTCTGCATATTCTTCTAATTGGCATGTTTTCTCATTCTTACCCCAACTTTAACTGTGTTTGGGTATTTACGATAATGGGAAAAGGAAAATTTGAACTCTGAATCTCCTCATAAAGGAGAGCAAGCAATCTTATTGAACTACAAGGCTCTTAGCCATAAGCTATATTTTTAAGTCAAGTTCTGTTAACCTTTTCCATATTGTCTCCAGTTCCACTTCCAAACTGTAATTTTAAGAGCAGACTAAAAAAAGGAAAAAAAAAAAAAAAAAACATATATGAGCTGCTCCAGCAATCTTCACCTTTGAACTGAATAAATGATTCACGGAACTCCCTAAAGATCAGGGGAAATAAAATATAACTTACAGAAAAATCAAAAGATTAAATTCGAGAAAAAAAATTCAAGATACTGTTCTTTTTATTCTCTGAACTTTTGCTATTACTTCTCTTTGACTTCTCAATTTTCCCTCTCGTTTTTCCATCAGTGACCTTTTTAGGCTTAGAACTTACACTCTCTTGGGATTCCAAATTTATGCACAAGATGTCTGAGTCTTCTACCTCAGTTATCTCTGAAACTTGTTCAGCTATCTGATCTGAGTGAATATCACTGAGCCTTCTTTTCCTAGAAGATTTGTCAAGAACCTCTAATGGAGTACTGTTATAAGGTGTAACACACAAGATATCCAAATTATCAACATCAGTTACAACTGAAATTTCTTCAGTCATGCTCTCTATTTGATCCAACTGGATTTCATCGCATTTCATCTTCTTGAATGGATTGTTGTCAGGAACTTTCAATGGATTTCTGTTCTGAACTGTTGAATATTCTACTGTTTTAAGAATTTCCGATGGCACTACTAGCTTCTCTAGTGCTGTAGCTTCCTTCAAATATTTACTTTCATTTGAAACTGATATCTGGTTCTCTGTAAATCCATCAAAGTATAACGAATACATTTAGTTTATAAACCATTTTTATCCACAGGATTCATATACACGCATCCATATGTATGCCCATATACATGCATCACATACATAGTACATAAAACAGATACATCATCATCAATGCATGCATGCATATATAAATTCATCATTCACATGCTTACATTAATGTATGCATCTGTTGTGTGTAAAATTGTCTATTTACCAAAAATAAAATAATTGGAAACTCATAGGAGCTATCCAAAATCAAAAAACTTGCCTGCAATTTCATGTTCTGTGGTTTTATGGGAGGAAAAGACTGTGAAGCAGCTCTTCTGTGTAGATAACACAGCAGCTTTAGGTCTTGGAAATTGAGCTTTAGGTCTTGGAAATTGAGCTTTAGGTCTTGGAAGTTGACAAGAGGTTTGGATCACAACCGGATCTGGATGACATCCAGAACTCGGGAAATGATTAAAGGCCTCCATGCTTATAGGGTCTAAATTTCCTTGAGCAATGGCAGTAGCAACTGATGGAGGCATTTCTCTGATTGCATTTATAATTGATCAAGGAAACATATGAAAATCTGAAATGACTCCCTGATGCAGCCAACAAGAGTTCAAGGAAAAACAAGATCAAAAAAAGATTCAAGAATTGTGGTTCAGTTTTGATGTGGGGCACCTTTCATAGGCTACTTTAGTTATTATTGAGTCTTAGTATTAAGTTTCTTTAGGTTAGAAAGTTGTTTCAGTTTTAATGAAGTTTTACTAAAATATGGGAAGTTTGGTAATTTCTAGATTTTCTGGAATGTATTGTAACAGGTTGTACTGGAGGCTCATGTGTCTTATTTTATGTTTTGATTCCTTTTATTTTTATTTTTTTATTTGGTTTAGATGTTCTTAAGTACTTTTGTTTGTTATTAGGAGTCCTAGTCCTTGATAATAACCCATATAAAGGCTTCTATGTGGTCAATAAAATTGAAATAAAGATTTTGAATTTAATAAATTCCAACGGCTTATTATAAGCTTTGAGAGTGTGATTGCTTAAAGAACCTAGATGTGATTGCGTAGAGTTTATCTTTCTTTGTTTCTCGTTCACTTTTACTGTTTCAACCCTAAACAACCATCTAAATCCATTCAAAATTAAATCTTTTATTTACCTAACCTTACATAAACCCTCAAACATCAAAAGCTATTCAAAAACCCTTCATGATCTCGTCAAGAATCTAAGTTAGTGTTGAATTTCCTAAAGATCCTACGTCAAAATTGGTATTCGAAGTTAGAACCCATTAAAGCTTCTGTCTTGCGTCCCTATCCCCACCTACCCATAACCACACTGGGACTTATAGTTATTACTTGCAATTTCACAGTTCCAATGGTTTTTAAATACTAGTAGTTGCCTAAACACTGAGCTATTTAGCAAAAACACTTGCACAAGTAATCATGTCAAATAGAACAAACTTTTTTGTGTTCAAACCTTAAAAAAAAAAAAAAAAATTTGTAAGTGTTCAAACCTCAAACAAATTGAACTTGGATACCTATGTCATGTCCTAGGACTAAGAATGGAGGCTAATGGTCTATAGTTTATGGTGTCTGACAGAGTTACCTTGATAGATAGCTTTGCAATATATTGGAAGTCAAGGAAAAGATTAATTAAATGAAAAACAAAGGATACGGTCCCAAGAATTCAAGCTCTCCATTTAGAAAATGTAGAAGCTTTTCTGGAAGCGGTTTCATATGTTTGAGCTTTTTAGTGTCAATATCATATCTGCATATAGATAAACAAGAAAGTCAGCATCAATAACTAAAGGGGAAAAATCCAGTATGCATTTGCAAACATGCAAAGACAGATAATGAGGAATGGATGATCAGTTATTCAAATAATATTTCATTTCCACAAACTACATACATTTGGGCATGCTGGAAAACTGCAACTGCTTCTCTAAAAGATTTGAAGTAATCGTCAGGCATTTGATTTCCCTTCTCAAGCTTCAAAACTGATAGAGCCTGTAAACATGCCATACATGATATTAGTGAACCAATGCCATAATAGTATGAATTATTTACATTACCCGCATTTCTAAATTATAAATCAATAAGGCAAAGTACAAACAAAAATAACACCACAGTATTAAATCTACCTAGTTAAAAATAGACATGGAATCATACACACAGGGATGTTTTGAAGAGTTTCTTGATAATACAATAAATACCATTTGGAAATGTTATAAGTTTTTTAACAGTTTAGGTCCTTATGAAAATCTACTAATCTTTTAACCGATTAAAGCTCTTATGAAAATTCACAAAGTTCCAGTGTCCCAGTACTTGAAGGCGTATTTTAATTTTAAATTGAAAAGAAACAGAAACTCTCAAATGTGATCAAAAGCTTACCAGCTGTCTCAGTTCACAATATAGAATCTGGTTTCAACCCAAATCCAGAAACCAATTCAGTAATATTACTAAATCCTTGTATCAGTTTCGAGGTTGATCAAAGTTGAGCAATGGGTGGAAATAAGCATTCCAAAAATGTAAGCTATTCTAGATGGAGTAAAAACAATTTTTACTTCTTTGAATATAAATCTATTTTTCTAGCTTGCCTTTCTTTTTGCGAGGCTTTGTTATTTGTTGTAATTGAAATACAATAGTGGGGTAAGCTGAATCAGCCACAATGAAGTGGTTCAGAGCTCAAAAATGTGGAGAACCAAGGTCCAAACTTTTATGGAAATTTAGTTTAACCTTGCTTTGGATGCTGAGATACCATAAGAAAAGTATCTAAACAATTATTTTAAACTCATATCTTTCCTTGTTTTGGTTCCAATAAAAACTCAAAAGAGCAATATACCATCAGTGGGCTTAGGAGTTTTCGATTGCTTATAAACCAGGAATCAGAAATTAAGAGACCTTCAATTTCTTCTCTGCTTTACCAGTTTTCTTAAAAAAAAAAAAAAAGAATAGACGTTAACAGAACAAATGACAGATGTGGAAGACCTTTCTAATGGAACAAGTATTTAGCACCTGTCATGTAGACTTCCTCAAAGAGGCAGCCAACTGAAAAACGAGCGATCTCTTCAGGAAGAATATTTGATGACAACAAGCCAACAACCAAATTATTTCATAATTATGTACTTAATTCTATTAACATTATTCAGAAGCAAGTCAAGGATACTTACACGGTCTAAATTCCGGTACTTGGAAACTAAGGCATAAGCTTTTGCAATCCCAATTCCAGGAACAGATGGAAGGAAATCACAGCCGGCTAAAACACACATACCTGTAAAAAATGCCACAATTTAATGTGGTTATTGTTTCAAATTCATCTATAGAAACCCCTAAGAATCTAATATTTTGTCTTACTCATCAGATAGAAAAAGGAACTCATTTCTGCTTTCACATTTATCAAGCATACTTTACAATGAAAATAGGGAGATCTATTGTTTCTCAATGCTTTTAATGATGGTATGCTGGATGCCCTCAATTAAATCCAGTTCCCTTTAAATTTTTGTCACGAATACAACTTTTCTTTTTGCCATAAAAAACATACAAACTAAACTTTGTCACAGTGAACCCACCTCTGAACAATTCCATATCAAAATTTCGAAAGGAAGGTGTACGGGCCACAGAATCAAAAACCTTGTTTAGCACTATCTCTTCACCTTTGCCATACCGGTCCATCTTAAATACAACCTGTTTGTAACCAATGCAAATCAAAACAAAACAAAACAAAACAACATGAACATTTTCAATGACAGTAAAAATGAAGTCATCAGGAGAGCAGTAAACCTCCATTTGCATCATATCAAAGATTTGTGGGAGATCTTACAGCTTGGCAACCATATGCCATTAGATCACTATCTTCTGTAATCACTGCAACTATACCACCCTTTTCTGCTTCAAGACTGCACAGATATGCTAACTGTGCATCAGCTTCATATGGAGCTACCACATATTCAATGTTCTCTGATCTAAGGACCTGAAAGGTCACCAGGGACACATTTACTAGCAGTGACTTAGGTCCCAAAGTTGATTAAAATCCAAGTAATAGTCAAAGAAATGGGACTTCTAACAAATAAAAGGCTTCTATAAATTTGGCAATGCCTAGACCTAGAAGATGCATATAGCTAATAGAGATATGACAATTAGGTACCTGTATCACTTGATGCGCCATGGATGGATTGATACTCACTGCTCTCTACAAGTTAATAACGGGTAGAAATTTATAAATTTTCAATAGTTTTCGAAAACATACATACGAAAAATAGCATGAAAATATTAAAGAAGAAGATCCATAATTGCTAATGCAGTGAAATGTGAACTTCATTTACATGATACATCACTGTTTTTCCGAACAATCACAAATAGTTGCTCAAATTTGAATCTGGGTAATTTTCTCAGAACAAACAAAATCAAATTGTTCATAAATTGAACAAGCTTCAGCAAGGTCAAATTGCATAGATTTAGCTAACTTAAAGCTAATTGTACTAACTCAGTAACCCAATAATTTCTGAACATAGATTTAGCTACAATAAGAGACATGATATGTATGGTGATTTACAAGGTAGATACTAGATAGCCATTACACCCATTCCAGAAAATAGCAGCAGCTAATAATACCTGGAAGAGCTCAGAGGCAGCACTAACATTCCCTTCTTTAAGCTTTGCCATTGCTAAATCACGATTATCTTTCCTCTTTCTGAATCAATCACACAATTATCAACTCTTAAGAAGGAAAAAAATCCAAACATTCCTGAATCAAAAAATAACTCAAATAAACAAACAAATTCCGCATTCTATAAATAAAGATTGTACATTATAACATTGACAAAAAGGGTGGAGAGGGGATGTGAATACATGCCTGTGTCGCTCTTGCTCGGTAGTCGCCTTACACGGAATATTCCCGCCATCGAAAACCACGACAGGCGTTATCTTATAATGCCGAAGAAGATTGATTCGATGCATAAAGTATTCTATGTACCGCATTTTCTTATTGCTATCTGAATTCAGACAAAGCTCCATGCTACATGAATAAGCTGGCCCCCAAAAGAAAAATCCAATATTTTTTAATTAATTTCTTTCTAACCACAAAAACCCAATACATTAAATTAAATAAACTCTGAAGAAAGTCACCTCCTTTGTGAAGCCATGAATACGCATCAATACCCACCTACAAATCAAAAAAAAAAAAAACTTATTTTTATTAAATAAAAATTGCCCAATTCAAAATTATATATATTAGAACGAAAGAGTGTAGGATATTTACGCGCTTGCCGGCGTATTTTTTGATGTGAATGGGTTCAATGTGGGGCTTCATGAATCTGAGCAGATCTTTGATACCCATTTGCTGCTTCTTCAAAAAAATTCTGGGTTTTGATAGGGTTTAACTTTTTTTTTTTTTTTGGGTTTCAAAAATAGGAGAAGTGAAAGGAATGAAGAAACTTTTATATGCATTATATTAATCAGGGGGAGAAAATGGCGGGAAGGGAAGCAAATGTCAAAGAGCAAGGAGGCAATGTTATAAAATTTTACAATATTGTAAATGAGTCCAATGGAAGACGGCCACGTGTTTGAAAGAATGGCTGATGGTATTGTGGCGCTTTTTTATTGGTTCATGTTTTGGACTTTTTATATGCGAAGAGGGTAATGTTGTCTTTCTAGGTAGCCTTTTGAATTTTAGGACATGTAAGGAAATGCTCGCGCGCGAATTTCTTTTCAACGCAGATCCCCCACGCTCGTTTTTGGCGCGTGCATTTGTCCTCCGTTTTTTGCCCTTTGCTCTTTGGGTTACATTTTTTGTCATCATCAAAATCAAATGCTGTGATTTTGGAGCAAAGAGCAATGAGCAATGAGCAAATTCGCATAATACTTTCACGACAATACTGAGTTGGCAGGTTGTTATTAATTCTCATATGGATTCATTGTTAACGTCATTTTTTTATTTACCATTCACAGCTTGACATTTAAATATTGTTATGAAAGTATTGTATCTGTAATTTTATTGAAGAGGAATATCGTGTTTCCTATGTAGTATTTACGCGTGTCCTATTTAAGGGGAAAAAAAAATTTTGAGCATAAGGGGCACAGAAGTTCTACTGTTCTAGCGTTGCCCATTGGATGTGATGCAGTCAATATGTGATCGGTTTTTGGTTTTTCTGGCTTTGATGATAATGAGTTGAACTAGCTACCAAAGGATGGATATTCTTGTCATGTCTTTTATATTGCTGGTCACTGGAGCTGTCATTGCTAGATACCATAGGATGGATATTATTGTTACCAATTCCAACATCATTTCTGCCATTATACAATTGCCAAGGCCCATAACCAGCATCACTAGCAACTGGCCATTTCCTTTCGTTGTCGTTATTGTCTTGCTATTACCAGCACCACTACTGCCCTCCCCTTATACCAATGCCTGCCCCCACCATGTTGCCATGGAGGTTGAAAAGACTTTAATGTGACTTACTCTCCATAGCATCAAGCACCATTTATGAAAAAGAGTAATTATATTCTTCACATTGGTAGCAACCTTACAGTTGTTCTAGTAAGATCCAATGAAATGTTAGTAGATCTTAGTAGATGCACTGCAGACTTTTTTTTCCTTTAGAAGGAAGAGCAGGCAATATCACTAAACTTCAAGGCTCTGTGGTATCTACTTGAAAGCACACGTATAGCTAGTAGTCATATCAAATTCGAGATTTAATATCTGGTGTTGTTGCAAATATTTTTTCATTCAAAACATATAATACACTCACTGAAAAAGATTACACAAACTATGACATTTGCAGTCGTATTATTAATTTATTATCAGTTCATATGACAAACCCAGTGGGATATGCGTACTTCTGTTTAGTATATACGGGTTGACTTGAGCCTGTACTAAATGCTCTTGTTTATGATAAGATGGCAGTACAACAAGATTACCATACTTATTGGAAGTACTAAATAGATCAAAGTTAGGCGGAATGGTCTCAGGTACAGGGGTATGTAGTTAGGTGGAGTTGGCATTGAATCCCACACTGAGAATGCATTCGAACACGTCATCCATTTCCTTGTCATTTCAGGGAAATGCCGATCAATCACGTCCTTCAATGTCTCAGTCTTGCTAACCCATTCTAGGCCTTTCTCTGTGTATGTTTTGGAGTTGAAATTGGTTGTGAAAAAGCGATCAGCTTCTAGTCTCCTGAACAACAATATATCATCATGCAAAAAGAAGCATAAGTGTCTAAAAACAAATTAAATTTCTAATTTTATTCTTAGTATGATTTTGAGTATACCTTGAAGCAATTAGTAGGAAGATAAAGAAAGCAGTCTCACTGATGGCAAAGCCTTTGATCTTGTTCTCTGCCATTAAGCCGACTTGCAGATCAAGCTTCTCCACATCATCTCCATACACTTCATGGAGAGCTTCCAAAACTTCTTCATCATCCGTCAAATCTTCCCACTTGCTAATAGGAATCATCATCAAATTCCTCCGGAACTCATTGTACCTAGCAACTCCCCTCTCTCTATCTCTGTAAACTAATGGTCCAGCATTGTCAAATTAGATTAGGACTATGAAAGTGGTAGAAAAAAAAATGGAAGTAGTCACTAGAATTGAAGAATGAGATTACATACTTTCCAAGGTGGCCATATCAACTGGATCTGGTCTATCTTCTCCATTAATATCATGGGCTACAAGGTTTCTCATCCATGATGGATAGTTCCATAATGTGAGTGCCCCACAAGCCTGATGACCCAATGATACCAGCATTTGCTCCATTCCTATTGCTGATAGTTTTCGCTCTCCTTCATTACCTACCAATTCCCTCATAGGCACCCTGGATTTATAACCACTGCAGTTAGTCATGTAGAGTTTCCAGTAGCCAACTTTTAATTGTTATCTCAAACTACTTTCCTTTTTTCTCCCTTCTAGTTGCCTTTTCAAAATCAATTCTAAGCAATATTATCTTGCAAAGAAAAAAAATTGCAATGTTGCTTCTTTAATTGAGGAAAATTGGACACTATTTTTATATTTGAAAAGGCTTTGTTTTTTTACCCCCACATCAGTAACTAGTAACAACACAATCAGAAACAAATGATTAACAAGTTATAAAATGGCAATACTACGCTATACTAGCACAAACATCAACACCACATGCCACCACCACCACTGATACACATCATACATGATACACAATCAGAAACTATTAATATTGTTTTCTCTAATTTGAAACCCCCCCCCCCCCCCCCAATTCTGTAGTCCTGATTCTGCCCCTGTATACAAGGTTCTTTGCTCCCAAATCCCAATACATTTGCGGCGATGTTTCCAAAGCAAACTCTAAAAAATGCTTGACTTTACTTTGCATCAAAATGCAGAAAACCCATAAAAGGTGAAACAAGATGTCAAGAATATATTTTTCCTACCAGTGCCTAATATTTTGGTGATGCAAATAGAGTGTGAGAAGAGAGAAAGGAAATTACTCATCTAGTATAGGAGGGCATTTTTCTTCTGAAGTTGAAGACGTGATGTCCCTAAGGACAAATATATCAGGTAGAAGTGAATGCATTCTGTAGACACTTACAAACTCTTCAGTTAGTGAATACGGAACTCCATGATCTCTCGGCTTTTTAAGAACAACCAATCCACTTAGTAGTGGTCCCAATATATGTCCAGATAAATCCTTAAATTTCTTCCCCAGAAGTCCATACCTGCAGGAAAAAAAAAATGGTTTATATATTTGATTTTCAGTGAAGCATAGACCAGACAGCAATCAACATCGTTATTGCATCAAATGTTAATCTCATCTTTGCTGATTTTCTATGTTTCTCGTATCTTGTAAAAGGGTCTCTATGATTTATCATTACTTCATCAAATTAAAACAAACATTTTATTGTTACTACTTCAAACTTGAGCACTATGTTTCATTGACTTTTTTAATAGGTCTCAACTATCTTACCAGTTAACCCTCATTCCTGCCAGAAGGGTATCGGTCTTCAGGAGTTCAACAGTCCAATCAATGGTGTGGATTTTAGCAATGACAGCTGCAGTCACCAATCTTGCATGCCTATAGAGCTGCTCATCATCCAAATCTGGGTAATGTGCCTAAAAACAAAGAGCAATCAACTTAATCATTAGCTGCTTGCATATGAGGAAAATTATAGCATAAAATTCTACAATTGCTAACCAGATAAAATAAGACATTTTATGCAACAATATTGCAATTTTTCTGAAACTGGTGCAAAACCATTCAATTGAAATTAGATGCCAGAAATGTTCAAGTACATAGCACCAACTTCACCATGGGGAAAAAGAATCACAGAAATATAAACTAAAACAAAAATAACTTACTTTTAGCATATCACAAACAGCATTGTGCTCTTTGACAAATAAGGCTTGTAGGAGGGAAAAGCCAGCCCAACAATTTCGAATGTCACCTGAGATAGGAATACCTTTATCATCATGCTGAAGCAGCCCGTCTTCTGAGATCTTCAACTTTCCATCTTTGAATGCCCTCACTCTTCTCATGCCTTCCTTGTTATTCCCATAAATTACACTCCCATCCCTAGTCAAGTAAAAAAAAATCAATTCTAAAAAAATTCACAAATTCTTTTCTAATGACTTGTTTTTACTAACCTAGAAAATTTGAAAGTATTGACAAATGGGATACAACGGAAAGCTCATGTCTAGTTGATTGCCCCACAACACATTCTTGATTACAAGCCTACATAACAGCAACTGTAAACTAGCCACAGAGGAAAACCAGAAGTTACATGTGGTCTCCAGCAAATCCATTGACTGTTATATATTGTACTCCTCAAAATGTTATCCATGCCGACAAATGAAGCCAGTTGGAACATTCAACATTGTTTAAAACCATCAGCTTGCGATTTGGAGTTCTAATGTAATTATCTGAAGAATTAGCGTGTTTTTTTTTTTTTTGGATAACTATTTGAAGATAAAATGTTATTAGTTATTTATAAGAATTTATAATATGTTGTTTTGTTTGCATATGGATAATCCTGTCGTAAGGCTTTGTTCGGTTACTGAGAGAAAGGAGGAATGAAAAGAGAACTTCAAATCCTACGGTCTAATTTATTGCTATTAGTTTCCCCAAAAAAATCATTTTCTCTGCCTCCAGACAGAGGGGGATCACATGTGAAATTGTTTAAACATGTTGATTAAAATTATAAATTTGAATAAGTTATAACTGTTAGATATTTAATATCTGAATAGGTTGTAATATATATAAGAGAATTGCAAGAAATAGTTTCTGTCCAATCTAGTCTACTGGACCACCAATCCAGTAGACTGGATGACATGTACTTGGCTGATTCAGTCACCTGGATTGGTGGTCCAGTCGACTGGATGTCGTGCCTGGGAGTTTCTGCCTGACTCAGTCGCCTGGACCACTAATTCAGGCGACTAGATCTCAGCAGTTAAGGCAGTTAATGACCGTTAAAGGCTGAAATGGTGCCTTTTTATGGTGACTCTTGATTGTTATACTTGCAATTAAAAGGAATTTCGTGTTCAGTCAATATATACAAGAAAACATATATGTTCTAAGAAGTTCTAAAGATCAAAATTGAATTGCTATCATTTTGTTCTTGGTTTTGTTGTATCCTGGAGGCTATTTGCTTGAACCCTTAGCAAACTCTGTGGAGTGGGGGCAAATCTAGTCTTAAAGATAACGATTTATCGTGCCTCAAAGCCTTGGTTCTCCTTTGCATTCCCCTAAAATTCCTAATAATTTTAAGACTAGATTTATGTAATGAAAGGAGAAAATTGGCAATACAATGATCTATTCATTAAGGCAACATAGGTGTGTTGCGAATTGTGTATTTTTGCAACAAACGTTTTCTTTAAGGCTGTTGGAGTGATGCCGTGCAGTGCTTGAATGTGATTTAACATGGAAAGTGATGGCATTATCATAGTAAAGAAGTAGTAGATGTGGGTGAACCGTCTACTGTTCTGAAGAACTTATCTGAAATGAGTTCTGGTCAACGTGATATTTCTGTTTATGCTTCTGTTTGAGAAGTAATGATATAGCGTATAGATGCCAGAACTTATATGCTTTGGCAATCAAGATAGTCATCATAACAGAGCACATGGACCATGGGGTAATCATGCATTGAAGGGGTACACCATTTCAAATAATAAATTGGTCATGGTGTATAAAGATGAATGGTGACCCACGGAACCCACATTCCATTAACGCATGACGATGCTGTTTGAAAGGTTATGTTTTTTGGACTAAATTTGGTTTATTGATTACCTTTTGTTTTTTATTGGCTTCACTAATCATTTAAGGACACCATGTTTGAAAGATAAATTCAAGCTTGAATGTGTGGAGCCAAAGAACATAAACTGGATATGATTGAGACGCAATGTACATCTAGTTGGTAGATTTGAGTAGACCAAGTTGGGACATGTGAAAGCACATCAATGCATTCAAGGTGGATGTATACTAAGATATTCATCCTAGTGAACTGTGAGTTGGTAAATTTGATAGTGCTTTTTATTTTGTCACATGATATTGCAATAATACTTGTTGTTAGTATTATTATGTTATCATATATGGTGAGTGATAGTAGTTACATTAATTTGTACATGGTAGAGTATAATGTAATATACTTATGTGGATTAACTCACCATACTCTCACATGATTAAACCCTATGAATTTGATGCATGAAATGTAATCACAAAAATGCAAGAAAAGATAGAAGGGTTATAAATGCATGATCTCACTTGATCGCATGTAAAGAGGATTTACATGGAAGTGACTAATTGAAAAAATGTGTCTTTAAGCGCAAGATTTCAGTTTATACATGCATTATAACAAGCATTGTGGTGGAATTACATTGATTCGATTGCTGCATGGAATGTAGCTAAGCATTGAATGTAGCTAAGTTTTAAACTCGAATTCACATTTACTGTGAGGATAGGCATCTTTGGTCATTTTGGAAATGATAAGGCAAAGGGTGTGAGGAAAATGGATTAATTCATCAGAGGTCAGCCCCTTATACACCCCAATAAAATGGCTTAGCGGAAAGAAAGAATAGAACATTAGTTGAGATGGTAAATACCATGATCATAAGTGCAAGGCTATCTTTCATCTTGTGGGGTGAAGCTTTGCTTACTGCATGTCATGTGTATAATAGGGTTCTATCTAAGAAAAAATTTAGTCATCTCCACATGAGTTATGGAATGGTAAGAAGCCTATTTTAAGTTATTTTAAAGTGTGGGGTGTATAGCCTAATTTAGAGTTCCAAATCCTAAAATAACCAAGCTTGGACCTAGAGCTATTAAGAGTGTGTTTGTTGGTTCTAAAGCTTATAAATTATTGGATTTAAGTTCCAACACTATAGTAGAATCAAGGGATGTGGAATTCATTGAGAACAAGTTTATAAATGATTCTCAAATTCCATTGGAACCTAAACAAACATAAGAAACTGACTCATTGGTTAATGATTCTCTTAATGGAAACAAGAGAATAGAACCAAGTTCACCAAGTGAACAAAAGATGAGTCAAAGGGTAAGAAAAGAAAAGGATTTTGGTCCTGATTTCATTTCATACCAAGTGAATGTTTACCTTGTAAAAGGAAACAGAGAAAAGGTCCTAAGTAGCTTCCTTTTGTAGGAAATGTGGAAGAAGATCCAAATACTTATAGTGAAGCTATGGCTTCAAGAGATGTAGCTTTTTGGAGAGTAGCTGTTAATGATGAGATGGACTCAATATTGTCCAACAATATTTGGGTCCTAGTGGATCTTCCTCTGGGTTCTAATACCATTGGTTGTAAATGAGTATTTAAAAGAAAATATAGGACTGATGAAACTTTTCAAACCTTCAAAGCAAGGTTAGTAGCTAAAGGTTTTAGGCAAAGGGAGGTACATCAAATGGATGTAAAGACAGCTTTCCTTAATGGGAATTTAGACGAGAAAGTCTATATGGATCAACCGGAAGGCTTTGTGCTTCCAGGAAATGAAAGGAAAGTTTGTAAGTTGGTTAAGTCATTATATGGCTTAAAACAAGCACCAAAACAATGGCATGAAAAGTTTGATACCGTATTCTAGCTAATGGTTTCAAACAAAATGGAGCTAACAAGTGTGTCTACTCTAAGTTTATTGTTGAGTATGGAGTCATTGTGTGCTTGTATGTGAATGATATTCTTATCTTTGGAATAAATATGCTTGGTGTATGTGAAACCAAGAAGTATACAACTTGATTATTCCAAAGTGTGGGGGTTTCCATATAAGCTATGGAATGTGAAAACCCAAAAGTGTGGGGTATTGAGATCCAAGTGTGTGGTGGTCTTTAAAGGAGTTTTAGAACTCGGAAAAAGACTAAGTTAAAATTCTAAAGATGTGTTTGTGGATTAGGTTGAGAATCTTAAAGTCTTTGTGACTTAAGTGTGATATTATATTGGAATCAAGTGGTGAATTTATTGAGGTTAAATTCTATGATTCTTGAAATATCTATGAATCTAATCAAACACTTATCTTGACTGTAATTCAAGAATTTCTATTTGTGATAATAAGAAAATAGAAATGAGTTCATGAAGTGAACAATGAAAGAGTCAAAATATTAAAAGTGAAAGTGAAGTGACTTGATCTCAATTTTATATACCTCTTATATGCTTTCTATGAGTTATGATCTTGAAATGAAATATGATTTCCTAAAATCATAAGAAAGTCTTATAGTTATTGGAAATGGAAATTAAGGTGAAGTAACATAGTGTGTAGACTATGTAAGTTCTTCATTGAGATTGAGATGATGCTTTCATTGTGTATGAAATGAAGCTTCTTGATTTAATACTTTTCAAAAGTACAAAGAAGCTAACTCACCTTTATTCCAATCTAAAAGTTAGTAAGTAAAGTTTTGAAAGCATGTTTTGAGTGTGCTAGTGCAATTATAGCATGTTGTGTCATGCGTTGTACTATATGTACATGACTTTCACAATGATTTTCAGAGTTTTGTAAATAAACTTAAGATTATTAGAAAGCATTGCATTATTGGATATCCAAAGAGTAGGATACCAATAGTGATTATTATTGTAAGTGATAAAGTCCATGTTAAGATGGATATTCACTTTTAGTGGAAGAGCAGTTAACAAGCATGAAAGAAACAAAGTGAGTTTCTTAATCCATCATAAAGATTGTATGGTTGGCAACGGGCAAGAGAAAGTGATAACATGAGATGTTATATAAAAGAGATGTGGCCACATCCAATGATAGTTATATCTTGCACTGTAAGAGTGAAGCCACCATATATGAGAAATGAAGTTTAGACATTTGAGTCTAAAACTTGAGTATGTAAGACAATAAATAATTTGGTGAGCTCATAATTATTGTCTACATAAAATCAAGTGATAACTTGATAACACCCTTTTACCAAAGGTTTTCTCGAGATTTGATAAGGGTAACTTCCATAGGAATGGGACTAAAACCTTTTCTAAAAGAATCATCAATAGTGGGAACCCAACCTTGAGTAAATTCATTTGAAAAAGGTTTAAAGGGTAATAACAAGCTGTTGATTCGTGATTAGTAAGAGCACTAAAACTTGTGTCCCATTCAGGATGGAATAGTGCAGTCTGTTACGTTAGGAGGATGAGTTTTTACTCTTAATGAAGTTCAAATCAAGTGATGTTTGTGTAACAGGGACATAAAGAAGGAACTTCACCTTTGTGAACATAGGAGTGGTGCCGCTTCTAAACAAGAGTTAAGGTTTTCTCTTGTAAATGTTCACTAAACCAGGTAGAGCACAAGGCCATTTAAGTGCTAAACTATAGGAGAACTTCTAATGTTAAAGATCATTGCTGTGTGTGTGTTATTTCCGGTTTTAAGGAAAAGAGTTTTGGTTTAAGCGAATGAGCCACCATTAACTCTCTTGAAACTTTGAAGTAATTACACTAGGAGAGGGTTTAAGTTGAAAGACACCTTCTTTGATGCATAAGCTTTGTGTGTGCTATAGACTGAACAAGAAATATTACAACCTAGTGGGGGATTGTTAGATATTTAATATCTGAATAGGTTGTAATATATATAAGAGAATTGCAAGAAATAGTTTCTGCCCAATCCAGTCTACTGGACCACCAATCCAGTAGACTGGATGACATGTACTTGGCTGATTCAGTCACCTGGATTGGTGGTCCAGTCGACTGGATGTCGTGCCTGGGAGTTTCTGCCTGACTCAGTCGCCTGGACCACTAATTCAGGCGACTGGATCTCAGCAGTTAAGGCAGTTAATGACCGTTAAAGGTTGAAATGGTGCCTTTTATGGTGACTCTTGATTGTTATACTTGCAATTAAAAGGAATTTCGTGTTCAGTCAATATATGCAAGAAAACATATATGTTCTAAGAAGTTCTAAAGATCAAAATTGAATTGCTATCATTTTGTTCTTGGCTTTGTTGTATCCTAGAGGCTATTTGCTTGAACCCTTAGCAAACTCTGTGGAGTGGGGGCAAATCTAGTCTTAAAGATAGCGATTTATCGTGCCTCAAAGCCTTGGTTCTCCTTTGCATTCCCCTAAAATTCCCAACAATAATCAACATATATATGCAATTATTATAATAGTAAGAGTCAATACTTTGAAAATTACTTACCACCAAGGAGTTCTTGTATTCAAAGAGCAATTCTTGAGATGAGGCGAATCAGCGGAAACTTTTTTTGTCTTACAAAACTTGAAAGACTTCAAGGGACACCCACTTGAAATTTCATCAGGAGCTCTAATTTCTATCTGTTAAAAGAATTATGAAACAATAATTTCTCTTGCCTTAATTGATAAATAATTTTTTGCTAACCATGTCATTATTATAAGCCATTTGGTTGAGCCACAGATACTAGGCGTTTTGATATTGTAAGATTCTTTGTCAATTGCGATGGTAAGGTTAAACACATAGATGGCTATAATTGTTCATCATGATTCATGCATGGAAAATGACCAAATTGGTTTCTGACATGATTAGTTATTGTTACACTTTAACTTGCTAGAAAGAAAACTTCGATTAAGACAATAATCAAGTTAAAACCTGTTCAGTGTCCTCCAAATTATCAACCCAATCATGTATCATGAACTGTATCCATGAGCAGGCTATCATATTGAATTGCTCCCCATTGTCTATGAACTTTTTCCTCGCCAAAAGCTTTGAGGCTACTACTGTTGGATGAGGCTCTAACAGCTGTAGAAATTGATGAGAAACAATACATAAACATCGTACATCGTACATTTTGTTACTTGTGAAGAAGAAAAATGTGTTATCACTACCACACTTGGATCAATCTGTCTGTTTTTCCTCTTGCACTAATAGGGATAAAACTTTGTTAATTGGTGGAAGAGGATCCAATAGTAGAATCTATCATCTAACATTTGAAATTGATTCATTTAGTCCCATTAGAAAATGCATTATATAATCCTGCTATTGAAAATCAACCTGCGTTCGTGATGTTTCCCTTGAGCCATGTCATGAAAAAGGCACTAACTGAAAAATCCTTGGGCCATTGCTCTGAGAATGCCTTTCTTATACATCTAGCGAAACCTCTCTAGCAGGCTGGGTCACAAGCAATGTTTTGGGGCTATCTCCAATCCACGGTGAAGACAGTAGGGGCTAGAGGTATTTCTGCCATTGAATTAATAGAGGATCCAGACCAGATGAAGGTCATTCCCTGGATTCTGAATTCCTTGTCCAACGACATTGCAACAATGCAACGTGTCATATACATTGACACTGCTAGAGAGGTTTGACTAGATCTAAAAGAAAGATATCTGAAAGCGATTTTCAGCTCCAAAAGGCTATCACAACAACTTCCAGTCGAAGCCTATTTCACATTATGTAATGCCTTCTCTAATAGGACTAAATAAATCATTTTCAAACGTACAGATTTTACTATTGGATCTCTTCCGCCAATTTACATCTAGTGGTGCAACAGGAAAGACAAAACAGATCGATCTAAGTGTCACTTCATTCTTTGGTGAAACTGTTAGAGAAGTCTTCATATACGAAACATAAAAAAAAGTGTTCTTAGGCTCTAGCTAAAAATAATATATATTGTATTTTTTTTTTTTTTTTTTTTGCTTAAGTAAAGAAAAGTTGTTTGCACTGTAAATCTGTAATAACAAATTCATGCTAGACAACCGGACCAAATATCCCAAAAGGTTGTTACTACTAGCTAACAACTTCATTAATTAATTAAGGTGTTTCACAGGTTTACCCCATATAATGAAGTTGAGGGAGGCATGTTGCGACCCACAAAGGTTCCTTGGCTACCAATGGTGTCATCAGTAGGGTGATTGCATGTTCCATCAGCTGTCCGATAGGCAAATTCTTCTGTGTTATATCTCCGGCCATTGATTTCTCCGACATGCAATAGATTATAACGTTGGTGCAAGTGTCTTCTAATCCCCAGATATGGAAGTCCAATAAATACTGGCAGTCTGTGCCATACCCCCAGCTTGTCCACGAAATGTACAACCTAGTCATATCAAACATAGTAATTTTTTACTTTGACGAATAAATATTATCAAACATAGTACCAATTGATATCCAAGTAGTGAGAGAGAGAGAGAGAGTGCACTAACAAAGTACAACATGGTGTCTAGGAGAGTCATTTTGGCCACGATATGCTGAAGTTGAGGGTGGATGAAGTGTGAGGAAAATAGAGAGAATGCCATTTGCTTTTTGTGGAAGCTGTTCCCTATTTCTGGAATAATAATTTGTGACTTGTCTTGCTCTTATATATGCCAATGAGGATGATCAACTGAGAGGACAATCAGTGAGAGGGGTGTCTGAATTTAAAGTTGTATACACCATTTTATAAAGTGTGTATTGTGCAGCCTTTCTAATGCTCAACTTTAATGGTGTCTGGTGGAATTCAGTCACACGCAGGGGTACAGAACCACTTGTAGACTAGACAAAGGGGGCCCATACGATTCTTTTTAAATAGTATATTTGTATATATAAGATTTTGAATTGAGAAGAAAAAGAATTACTTAATTCCCCAAAGATAGAATATTATCCCAAAAATTTAAAAATAAAATAATATAGGGTAAAATACAAAAATTATCCCTGAAGTTTGAGTTAATAATAGAAACTATCATAATTTTTCGAAATATCCCATTTGCTCCCTAAGTGCAATAATTTTGGAAAAAAGTACACAAACGATCTTAAGTGTTATTTATACGTAGGAGGCAAACTAGATATTTACAAAAAAAATCTTGATAGTTTCGATTATTAACTCAAATTTTAGGGATAGTTTATGTATTTTACCCAATAAAATAGTCACCTAATCCACTCTTGTAGTTGGTAAAATTCTTTAAGTATTACTTGTATCAATTTGTTTGTTAACTTATTTGACATACATTTTTTTATATTCAAAATATAGTTTTTTTTTTTTTTTTTTTTCAAATGACAATATCTTTGGCACTTTAATTGTTCCTTGTTTGAAAAAATAGAAAATAAATAAATTGGACTACACCTAAACAATTCTTTCAAGTGCTTTTTATTTTTTATTTTTCACTTGACAACATATTAGAAGAATATTAGACAAATTATAAAATATAATGTTGAACGAGTGAGGCTGAATGATGTCAGACTTTTGCTCATGTTTGGCTTTAAAAAAAATATTTTACCTGGCAATACTAATTAGTTTATAGTTAGAAGAACAACAAACATGATTTTTATTGAATTTGTAGATGATGAGAAAGTCAACTATAATATTTGAATTTTCTAATCATGAATATTTCCACAACTAAGCTTCGCAACCAAATAGAAGATGAATTTTTAGCGAACTATTTGATTTTGTATCTTAAAAAAGAAATTATAGTGAAATTTATTGCAAAATTGATAATAAATATTATTTTGGGGTTAACTTTGAGTACCATTCTAATAGGTGACTGAATTGAAATGTATTGAAAGATTATTATTTTATGTTTTTTATTTTAATTACATTTTGTAATATTGAATAGATGCTGGTTCTAATGAGATTTTACGTCCAGTCAGGGTCAATCTTGAGATTTGAGTTATCCCAAACCCGTCCCAATTTTGGTTGCCCACTTACTTATTAAATATTAAAAAAAAAAAAAAAAAAGTCCAATTCTTTTTTCTTTTAATGAAAAATCAAGGTTACATTGCTTTTAGCTTGAATTTCCTTAAAAAAAAAAAATGCAAGAAGAAATTGTTTTCTTTGAGTTAGATCGTGTTAATTATAATGACCATAATTGGGGTTACATTTTTCTTTATTTATTTATTATCACCGACAATGCCAAGAACTTGAACAATGAGCTGATGGACCAGGTGTGCCAGCAATTCAAGATTGAACACCGCAACTCGGTCCCGTACATACCTCAAATGGATGGCGCAGTCCAGCATTCCCACTTTTATTATCACTTCCGATACTAGCAGGGGGAAATTAACACTAATAATAAATTAAAAGTCATAAAAAAATCATTAAATAAAAACAGTAACACACTACACGACAACACAAAATAATAGCTTGCCCTCAATGCCCCACAAACAAAAGCACATGGCTAGTGGCCAAATTCACATGCAGACAAAATTTTCAAACAAATCAATAAATCACAGTAGAGACCAATCTCATTCACACAAACACTGAGACACATCACATATATCTCATTAAAAAGCATATCACTCCATATCTAAATATGTTGCCATATGAATATTTTTTTTATGTATACTATTAATACTTGTTTTCATTGGTTGCCCTAGGTGGGGGGTTGCCCAATCCCAAAGGCTTGTGGGGCTTACCCCAGGGTTGGCCATGCATGCAGCACACGAGTTACTTTACGGAATAGGCTTCGGTCCAATCACCAATGCTCTAATACCCTAAAGTGGATACAATATGAACACGTGACCAAAAAATGACACATATCCAAGTCGTGTCTAGTCCAATGCATCGGAACACTAGTGTGAAGCTTCACCTTTACTTTACCACTCCTGCAGATCTCATAGCAAAGAAGAGTAAAAAGAAGAAGGACTAAAGTCTTTATTATTATTATTATTTTTTTTAAGCCGTAGCAAAAGTATTATTAAAATTGAAATTAAGAAAGTATACGTTGGGTGAGCCATGGAGGAGGTGTGTCCATTAGGTCTCAGTAGTTGCAGATTTACTAGCATAATTTGCTAATATCATGGCAACCCGATTACAAAACATACAAAAATTCACAATATATAAAGATATTAATTGTATCCCAGATTTCAAACGGAATATGAGCACAAGTAGAAGCAATGCAACTCTTCAAAGTCAAAGTTGTTATCAGCTGTCTATAATGACTACCAATAAATACCTCTCGAATTCCTCCATGCCCTGTTCTTGTAGACTGAACAGCTAAATTTGCCTACACAAAATAGAGGCGTTGACTTCCATTTGTCCTGAGAATGAGTTGTTGCAATAAAAGCATTTAACCTCCAAGAACTCACTGTGTAGACATTTTCCCCTACTGATCAGCAGCACACCCAATTCAAGCCTTGTTCCAACCAGTCTCCTCTCATTTTTTGTGAACAACTATAAAAATGAATTTTAAGTTCAGTTTATTTTGATGTAAAATATTTTTTTGGTGTTTAATGTGACTGAAAATGTTAGTTAACAGAACCCTCTTCCGTGGTCAACAAAAATTATACCAAAATGATGGGAAGTGTTTTGTTGGGGTTAACAGTATCACTTTGCCCACGTGGACAGCTCTTGACATATTTTGCGGGGTGTGATTCAAATATCATAAAAGAGTTTGGCTTCCTTCATTGGACACTAATTGGTTTTATGATAAGATGATCAAGGGATCAATCCAACAAATGGTATCCAAGTTAAGATCATGGGTGATGGGTTGAGTCGTGGGAGGGTCATATTGGGGGAGTAATTATTAGGGTCAACAATGTCGCTCTACCCACGTGGAAGGCTCTTGGCATGCCTTGTGAGGTGCGATTCGAATGCCATGAAAAGATTTGACTTCCCTCATTATACACCAATTAGTTTTTAGATGAGATGGTCAAAGATCCAACCTAACACGTTTTATGCTCTTCATACTGTGAGAACCACAACCCTAAAACCATCCCTTTAGATGAGGGTCTAAACATGATTCTCAAATTTCAGTGGCGAGCTTTACTGTATTCCCACTTAGTCTTTAGAAATATTTACAATGGAGTCGTCACCCAACTTTTATAACAAAAAAGCTAAGAAAAAATGCATCTTTATTGATTGATAAAATAATACACAATGCTTCTGAAAAATGAATAAATTACATGACTTTTGCCCTAAATACAATCTAAAGAAATTAAAAATTACAAGGCTTTGGTCCTACATACAACCTATAAGAAAATGTGAAAGATATAAAATAAAAAAAATAATAATAATAATCTATTTCCCCATGAGATGAAGATTTTGGGGCTAGAGGATTGGATGGGAAGGTGTTAGGCACCCATCCAACCTAACCTAAAGTTGTCTCTAAGGTTCCCTAATCTATAGTTCACGACTCATTCAAACCAAACTCGCACTCATCAAACCTAACCTAAAGTTTTATGGTTCCCTAATCTATAGTTCACGACATTAATCATTGGACGTGCAAATAAAGAAAATAAAAGTGATCAACCAACAATAATTAAAATCAACTCAAACATGCATGTCTAATTGAATTAAACATTCAAGTCACTGGAAAACATCATGGCATGTTTAGGAAAATCATAAAACAGCAAGCAAAATCATCAAAAAAAGACAAACTAAATTTTGCACAAAAAATTACAAAATTCTGACCTGAGAGCCGATCGACACTTAGAGAGCCCAGATCAACTTTCAGGTAAAAACCTGAGAGCCGAATGACTTAGGAGCCAAAATTCGGGCTAGCCGGAAAGTAGTGCTCATAAAAAGTCTTTAAGAATACCTCCCAAGTAATTTGTCTACTAGTCCCACAAAACAATCTTTGCTCCTCAGTCCACCAAACATATATAAGCCTCTCCTTCCAACATAAATGCTACAAAGGTCACATGTCGATTATCAGTGCATCCCATGGTAGTGAAGAGCTTCTCCATTTTCTTAACCCATGCTTCAACCTCAAAGGGATCAGTAGTGCCTTTAAACACAGGTGGCCCCAATTTTCGAAAGTGTTCAAGTGAAACCAAAGTTGGATACTTATGAACTTGATGGTAAAGGGCGACCACTAGCTGGACCTGTCGCTGCTCTACAACTCGGGCCTGCTGCTCAGAAGCTCGAGCTTGTTGCTCAGCCGTTCATGCTTGTTGCTCAAATACACAAGCCTATTGCTTTGCCACTCGTGTCAACGTAGCAAGCATCTGGCGAATTTCACCAAGACCAGCATCATCAATAGGGACATCATGCTCACGCCCTCTAGGTTGCCTTGATCCAACCATCACGATTTCCTAAACAATCAAGTTAGACTCACTATCTCTAAGAATATTAAAACCTTAATCTAAGATATAGATGCTAGAACTACACTAGATAGCAACTACGAAATGTAGTTACCCACATAGAAACAAGATGTTAACCTACAATTTCCCCACTAGGGCGAATAAGTCTATAGAATCTCAAACCTATGCTCTAATACCGCAATGTAATGCCCTGAAATTTTCAATTCAATAAATCCTTATTCAACTCGCAGTAAGAAATTTCTAAGACAAATAAATCTAGTCTCAAAATCAAATCACATGATAATTCAACTAATCTCTAAAAATAGTCAAATAATCCAAACTCCACAAGATTAAATGGAACAAAACCTCAATTAACTCCTCACAAAAACAATCTCTTTAAATTAAAACTTAAAATCCTAACAAAAGGAATTTCCTCAAAATTAGCTAAATGCTAGAGATCTCAACAGTAGTCCACCGGCAATAAATGATCATGTACTAGCAACCTCTTCTCACTATATATGAATCTGGGCAGCTAATCTGAAAAAATATAATAACAACGAGAATAAGTTAAAAGCCCAATAAGTGATATTCAAACACTAGCATCGAGGGGAAACAAAAGGAACTGGATTTATATAAAGCAAAAGTAAATAGAATAATGACAATGGTGATTAACAATGAGCTGGTAATTCCTGAATATTCCAATATAAGAATTTAGGCAATAAATGAGACATGATAGTTAGAGATACAAAACGTGTTGGAATATTATAAGCATAGCAAGGTATAATCACAATGTCATAAGTACAAAATTCAAGAAGCCATATCTTGTGTATTTCCCCCGCAAGAAGAGTCACTCCCATATATTGCCCCCATGGGTAGGGTTACTCAAAAATAGCTCACATCCCAATCTCCACAACACCAATTACATAATCCAGATTATGGCCCACGTATTGCCCCAATGGACGGGGTCACTGAATTTATTTCATGGCAAAGAATTCAATTAAGGGTACATACAAACATGAACAATTTAATTTGGCAAATCAATAGCACAAGAGTTATATAAAAGTAATATGATATTATAACGGTCACAAGCTGTCACGATACAATATGAAGAAAAGATCTTAATGGGTGAAGGGAACTCAAGAAAATATAAATTTATCAAGACAAAATCCAATGGGTTTGACAATAATTATGGGGAACGTACGTAAGGGGAGTAATGTGTAAAGTCCCACTTACCTCAATGCACAAACGAATAAACAAATATCACTTTGCACTATTTTCGTCACCGAGATCGATCCTCAGAGCCTAAGTCAAAGAAACATAATATTTCTAATACTATTTCTAATAAAGACATAAATAATTTCGAGCCTACGCCATTTCTCAACAACATAAATACAGTTAACCCGAAGTTCCAATTATTTATTCATCCATTACTCACTTATAAGATTCTTCTACTCCTAGCCACAAAATTTAAAATTCCAACCAAATCCACCTACACCTTATACACTAACACAAGCCAGCGTCTACCCTATTAGTTTTCCTTTTTACTAAGCTCCAAAGTTGTACTTAATTCACTCACCTTGAATTTAGGAGGGTGCTCAGAGCCAAGACGTCATTAGACACAAAGAAGTAAGATTAAAAGGTCCTATAAACTCAAGTGGAAGAATTCCAATTCAGGCTAATGCATTTACTAATATATAGTCATATATATAATACAACGTCTAGTTAAACCATTGTACTTGTTAAGACAAAAACCAAAATTTACAAGTAGTTACGCCTAGCCTAGGATGAATGAACGCCACACTGCACAGGGATAATTACTGAAGCATGAAGATACTAGCCAAATTGATATGTGCCAAAATTTGAATTGGTCAAAAGTACAATGAACCATGTGGGCATATTAGCAACTATTTGAAACAATTGTGACAAAGATAATCTATACCTTCTTCGTATGCAATGTATCACGCCCAAGTTCTTCCTATTCTCTAGTTTTTATTCTTCTTTGTCAATTAAGGTTTGGGACGAAAACTAATGTGGGAGGCAGCCACAAATAAAAGAGAAAGAGAGAGGGATGGGAAATAGCATGAAGGAGAGTGGCTCTAGGGTTTTATTTTAAAAACAGAAACATAAAATTATATATCCACTAGAGTATTTAGGGTTTGAAGGGATTATATTATTAAATATAATTATTATTTATTAAAAAAAATCTAATTTAATTACTCTTTATTCTATTTTTTTATTTTGCGCGTATATTACATAACCATTCCCCTTCCCGCTTATCTCCTTCCCCCCTTTATCCTTTACTATCCTCCCCCTCCAAACTTCCAAACACATCATAAGAGGTCATTACTACATCCCCCATCGTCAATAGTTGCTACCACACACCCGCGTATTGTCATTGAACTAGCCATCACTATCACTAACTATCTGCTACCATTGTACCCACCCCCTATCCAACCACCATCGCCTGCCAATCACCCGACATTTGGCTATCGTAATCACCAATCGTTGGTCGCCAAACCTTGAAACCACCAATATTGCGCTAAGGATCACCACCTGCACAATGTCGTTGCCAACATCAATCATCTGCCATCGTCATCACTTTCCTCCCTCCAATCGCCTTAGTCTGTAAGAAATCTTTTTATACAACCAACCCTAGAAAAATATGTTCCAAACAACCAAAAAAAAAATTATTTTCCATTGAAAATATTATATGTAGGATACAAATTTAATGCCAAAACAAATGAAGCCATATTTTAGAAGAAAAAATTTTCTCGTTTTTGGTTTATTGCATAGTTGTGTAGGAAACCCAATATAAGAATTAAGTACGGGAAACCAATTTAAGAACAAAGCTCCTCGAACACAAGCCAAAGTCCAAATTTTACAATCTTGATAAACATGTCATAAATGAGGTCACAGTTTGTCGTTGAGATAATTTTTAAACAATAGTCTGATTGAGAAACCTTAGAATGATTTATACTTAAGATGTGTGCTAGAATGATTATATATACTTGGCACAAGCTGAACCGGATTTCCTAAGAACTTAAGCATTGTCTTGTGTGGAAACTTCAATCTCTGCCAAAGTGCCAATGCTGTGTTGTTATGGCCTTCACTAAGTTGGCTTTGGTCCACCACTTGCAAATCAATTCAAGTCAAACTCCCACTCTTTGTGCTACAGGCAAAGAGAATACATTCAATAAGGATCTGGTGTAATACCTCGGTTTTACACCCACCAATAAGAGCAGGCCATGTCACTTTTTCACTTTTTCTTCACATTTCAAAATCAACTCACCCACACACAATAATTACTCTTAAAACTATCAAAAATACTTAAAAAAAAATACATGATTGCATCCTGATCTAGAGAGAGAAAGAGCGAGAGGGAGAGAGACCGGTGGTGGATCCGCCACCACCAACCCATAACCAAAAACAAACACACCCAACCACCACCGCAATAACCACACCCACCCACCATAAAAAATAAAAATAAAAAAACCACCGCCACCCACCATCGGGGGAAAGAGAAAACAAATCGGAGGAGAGAGAAAACACGATCGGTGTGCTATGGGTCTTGATGTGGTCTAGATCGAGAGGGAGAGAGGGAAGAACCAAAAGATCGATAGCGATCTGGAGAGGAGACTGGCGGTGACCAGATCGGCCTCCCTCTCCCTCTCCCTCTCACTCCTCTCTCTAGATCCAGTTGCAATCGGGTCTATTTTTTTTGTTGTTGATAGTTTTAAGAGAAATTATTATGTGTGGGTGAGTTGATTTTGAAATGTGAAGAGAAAAAAGTGATGTGACATGTTATTAATGGGTGTAAACAAGGGTATTACACCGGCTCATTATTGAATGTACTCTTTACAGTCAAATAGTGGGATAACATAATCACTTCACGTTAAATATGGGTAGATTAAGGGACGGAGCCACCTTGTGTTTTGGGTGGGTGGGGGTGTGCATAACCCCAAAATTTTGAAAAATAGAAAATTAAACTTTATCTTCTTAACTTCCCCCGGCCCCCAAAAAATAAAAATAAATAATCAAGTCATCAAACTCCCACTAATTGCATTAGTGAGTCAAATAGTTGGATAACATCACATTAAATATGTGTAGATTGAGGGACGGAGCTAACAATTTGAAAAGTACATATTTCCCTTTGAAGAAAAATTTCCCTTAAGAAAAAAATAATAAAAAAATTAATTATTTTCAACTCCCCCCCCCCCCCCAAAAAAAAAAAAAATTATGAGCTCCTTTCTTACAAATCAAAAAAATGTGTCAAAATTTTTAAATTCTAATATTCATGAAGTTCCAACCTTTACGAAAGTAAAAATAATCTCATATGAGAATAAAACTATACTTATATCATAGAGAAAATATGAATATAAAAATATAATTTTTTTTTTCAATTTAATTTTTTATTTTTTTTGTGTAAAAGTTAAGTCTTTAAATTCAAAACTTTTGTGATGAAAATTTCCTATTGAGTATATATAGGCTCCGTTTGTTTCGACTGAAAACGTTTTCCGTAAAACGTTTTCAGCATTTGCAGACGTTTGTTTCGACGGAAAATGAAAGTCAAACTGAAAATATTTGTTTTTGACCGTAAAATAGCAAAGGAAAAAGAGGAAAATGGTTTACGGAAAAATTTTCCGTAAACCATTTTCCAAAACACGCGAGGGAGCTCAGACCCATTTCACGCATTTCTTCTCTCTCTCTTCTCACTCTCTGCTCTCTTTCTCACCGTCCCGAGCCACCCCCAGCCACCCAGAGCCACCCCCAGCCACCCCCAGCACCCCGAGCCACCTCGCTTTCTCTCTCGCCCAGCTCATGCCCAGCCAACCCCGAGCCACCTCGCTTTCTCTCTCACCGATCTCTCTGCTCGCACCGAAGCCACCGCCACCGTCACCGTCGCACCGAAGCCACCTCGCTTTCTCTCTCCGATCTCTCTGATCTCTCCGCTCCGGCCCGACCGTTCGCACCGAAGCCACCGTCGCTCCGAAGCCACCTCAAAGGCCCGCCGAGCATCCCTGCACCAATCTCCAGATCTCGATCTTGATCTGATCTGATCAGATCTCGATCTTGATCTTGATCTGATCAGATCAGATCTCGATCTTGATCTGATCTGATCAGATCTCGATCTTGATCTGATCTGATCATGATCTTGATCTTGATCTGATCTTTTTTTTTTTTTTTTTTTCGTTTAATATTTGGGATTTGTTGATTTTTTTTTGTATAAACACAATGATATTTGAGAATTGTTTATTTAATTAGATTGTTAAACACAATTTTACTTGGAGATAAATTCAAATTTAACATTGTATTTGGGTCTGTTAATATTATATGAATTTGATAAGCTTCTCATTTGGTAATCTGATTCATGTCATGAATATTCAATGCCAACAATGAGTTAACCATCTTGGAGTATTTGAGATTTCTGGTAGGGATTTGGGGTTGTGGATTGATCATGGGAATGGTGGGTAATTCGGTTTTTAAAAAAAAAAAAATTTTCATTTTACGTCGCGCCAAACACCGTAAAATATTTTTCGGAGCATTTTCCAGAATGCAAACAAACACTGGAAAAACAAATATTTTCCTGTTTTCCTGTAAATTAGCATTTGCATTTGCAAAAACATTTTACGGAATGGAGAATGTATTTACGTCGAAAACAAACGGAGCAAAAAATGAAAATATTGAATATATTTAGAAAGAAAAACACAAAAAAACCATAATATTGACATGTATTACCCATTAAAAATAAAATAATAATAATGAAAAGATAAAAATGAAATAAACATTATAATCCTAAAAGAGTTTTAACTAAAAAATTAACAGAAATTTGTATAAGTCAAAAAGACGACCATGTATTGAAGGGAGGAAGACGACCCTTTTTATTTTTGCAAAGACTCAATGGAGAAGGATTTTTTGCGCCATCAAAGCCCTCAATCATAGGGTGAAAGGCTCTTAAGGACATAGACACCAGGGGAGATAAGGGTTTTGCGCCAACTTCTGGGATTGGATTAGATTCTTCAGGAGGGTTCTTATAAAATATAAAAATAAAAAAGTTTTTTTGGAGGGAGTATACAGATGATGAATGTAACCCTAGCCTTTGTTACTTTCATTTTATCTTGTCATTTATGTGAGAGGGCTACCCAAACGAAAAGATCTTAGACCGTCATTTCCTTTTTGTTGTTAAGTTAACCAGTGGTGATCAATCCTTTCCTTTAGCCCCTAGTTTCTTGGCACTTTGTATAGCCATTTATACCTGAAAACACAATTTCTATATATAAACTCCCAAGAAGCATGGCTTGACCAAATTTAGCTTAGTGACATTAATGGTTGGATTGATTAATTATAAGTCGGTTCAAATAGCACAATGGATTAAAAGCATATACCACAGCAATCACAAACTCACTCACACGTACACATGTATTTGATAGCTATGAGAAATCCAAACCGATTACAAATAGCACAATTTTTGCAGAGTCATGTAGAAGATATTCTGAATACATAGAGAAGAAGTATTTCTCATGTAGTAAAGCAAGCATACATTGAGAAATTGTTGATAATTCTTGATGATGTGTAAAATCAGCACAGTCGTCCGACGGATGCTCTCTCTGATGAAAGACCTGAAACAGTAAGAAATGATGACGACAATAGGAGAACACCGGTGGGGTGCCGGCCAAAGTTCCTCCGATGCTTTTGTCAGAGATTTGGGGAGAATGATTAACGGGTAAATAAAAGTGTTTAGGCTAATCGTGTCCGTACCTGGTGTCTTGCTGTTTGGAGATTTATATAGATCCTCCGGAAAATAGCCGTTGAGTCTTCCTTAACTTCCCTCTTTATTGGACTTTAATGGGAGTTTTTATGAAGACAGTTACAATATCTCGGGGATATTGTCATTAATGGGAGCATAACGCTTTTGGCATTTAATTCCGTTTATGGAGGTGTTCTTTAATGAGCCGAGGGGGAGATGTGGCAAGGACGATACTTAAGGTCGTCCTTGCCTATGCTCATCGTGGTGGACGGTTTGTTGATAATCGTCCATCGGTTGGGTGGTAAACATATCCAAGTCATTTTTTAATGGGCAGGTTAAAGGGATCATGAGCTCAGATTAAGGACGATATTGTATGGTCGTCGTTGTGTTAAGGTCGTCATGGCAGTCGAAGGAGATAACGTCGTCCGTCCATTGGATGGTGGACTCATCAGATGCCCCATATTCCGTCGTGGCTCCGTTATGGACGACGGACGAAATATCTATAGGTTTTTGGCCCGAGTTTAGGGGGATATCCTTTTCGAGAAGCGCGCAGCCAAAAATAAATCGAGGTATTAAATGGTGAAAAGGCAGTTCAGTCAGTTTTTTGATACGTGTTGTTTGTTTGTTGGGCACGCGTCATGAAGAGGCGCTTCGTTTCGTCTGCCGCGGTTTTGAATGTTTAAAATGAAAAAGTTTTTCATTTTGCTTCATTTTTACCTCCTTTGGCGTTTCTTCCCCTTGTGCGTTTTCTCTCTCTCCAAGCCTCTACTTCTCCGGTGAGTCTTTCTTACCCGTTTTAGTCCTTTTTCAGTAGCTTTGGATTCCTCACACTTCTCGTTAAAGAGATTCTTTGTGGGAGTGTGCCGTGTGGTTGAGAGTGAGGGTAGGGCGTTTGATTTTGGTGAGTTGGTCCCCTCAGATTGTGTGCTCCGCCGCTTATCGGAGGAGTTCTTTGATTTAGTGTCTCCGGCCTTGGACACGTGGAAAGTAGTTAGGGGTTTAATGGCATCTGAGGAGAGCAGTTGGCACAAGGTCCGGTCGGAGGAGTTGCCAGAGGGGCTTTCCGATAAGGGCGAGGATAGTCGTTCCCAAGAGGAAGCCCCATCTGTCTCTAGCTCGTCAAGGGTTGTTGGCCCTAACGACTCTTGGATCGCGAGGTCTTATTTGTCTAAAGTAGTGGACGTCGAAGGGTTGGACAAGTATAGGCGTCGGTACTAGATTCCCGAGGACGTCGTCCTTCGGATTCCAGAGTCAGACAAGATTGCATGCTCGTCGAAGTATGGCGACGTAGCATTCTATGAGGCTGATTTTAATGCCGATGTGAGGTTTCCACTACAACCCTTGATGAGAGAGTTGTTGGCTCGTCTAAATCTTTCGCCAGGCCAATTGGCACCTAATTCCTGGCGGACGGTCGTCGCCTGTATGGTGATGTGGAAGGTCTTTAGTGATGGGAAGGACGACCTTACCGTAGACGAGCTTTTATTTTGTTATAAGCCCTACCAAATACCTGCTTCTCTAGGGTTCTGGTCTTTGAACATGTGGCAAAGAGGCCTGAAATTGGTAGTTGGAAACCCATCGTCCAACAGGGAATGGAAGGACGACTTTGTCTTCGTGTGTGGAGATAATTGGGAGGGTCTTGTTTGTGAGAAGGACGACAATTTCATCCATGTTCCTCGAGAATGGGGCGTGCCTTCGTCCTCTGTTGTGTGTGTGTTTCTTTGTATGCCTTATGTTTTATAGGATGTTCTGGTGATTTGTACTTGACGTTTTCTTTTCTTCTTGGCAGCGCTCAAGCGACCGAAGTTGAACCAGGATGGCCATAACAAGGTGCTTCGAGCGTTGCACCACAAAGAGCACCATTTTAAACACTTTATTCGGCCCGAGCTTCTCGCTTTGTATTCGTTTGGTCCGGAACCGAGTGAGGCTGTTTTGTCGTTGCAAGAAATCAACCAAAAGAGTGAGTTCTCTCGTAATACGATCCGTGTGTACTTTATGTTTGGACGATGTTTTGATAATACTTTGTTTGCAGGGATGGCTACTGCAAAGCTTAACAGAGAGAAGCTGAAGAAAATGATGAGCCAGCAGGACAAGGCTCCTTTGACGCTGGGGAAGAAGCAGAAGACGGATTCGTCTTCCAAGAAGGTGGTGGAGGAAGCGAATCCTCCTCCACAAGTTCGAAGGACGACGGTCCCGAAACCTGTCGTAACCTCGTCAGTTGAGATCATTGAAGTCCCAACCGCGCCATCGTCCAGCCAGCCCGTGGAGAAAGTGCCGACGTTGCTCCGGGATGCTTCCTTGGCCTCGAGGAGGGCCAAGTCTGTGGTGACGAAGGACGATATTGGTGAATATGACAAGGTCAACACCAACGTCGTCAAGTTGGCTGGCGTCCATTCTCCTATGAAGGTATGGTATTTTCCTTCTTCTTAATCATACCTTCGTCATGTTCTTTAGAGACTAACCATTTGTTTTCTCGTGCAGGGTTTAACTAAGCTTACAGTGATCGCCAATCGTTGCATTCAATGGGAGGATGCCCTGTTGAAGCAAAAAGTTCAGCTATCCAAGGCTGCTCAGGCAAACTAAAGGCTCACGTCGCTCGTCAACGAGTTGACCCTAGATAGGGATAGGGTCGTGGGCGAGATGGCGTCACTCAAGGTGGGCATGATGGCCAAGGAGGAGTTGAGGAAGGTGATGGCCGACAAAAAGAGCGTTGACGAACAACTGGAGAAGTTGACCTCACAGATGGAGGCGATCAAGGTTTCGGCGGTGGAACAATTCAAGTCGTTAGAGGCTTATGACGATAACAACACCAAGTACTTCCTTGCCGGGTTTGGTTTGTTGAAGAGGCAGGCGAAGGAAAAATACCCAAACCTTGATTTTGAGATCTTCCAGCCTTTTGAAGATGACGAGTCAGTGATGCCAGTTGACGAAGTAGGCGGAGGGACGACTTCAACGGATCCTCAGCTGGACGACGATGCTGCTTCTTAACTCTTGATTTTGTATATGTTTTGGACAAGTATTTTCCGGGGCCCGTTTTTGAGGGTCATGTAAATTTTGAACAAGGTTTTTGGCTCTTTATTTTGGTAGGATAGTGTGTTACTTAACAACTATGTTTTGAACAATACCTTGCATGTGTTGATTATCTTAACTTAAATGATGATGGAAGTTCGTACTTTCTCTTTTGTTGATGTTGGGAATACAAGTATTTATTGTCGTCCATGCACGCAGGTTGAGGTATGCATGTTTGCTTCATGTATACTTCTTTTTGGTGTGGTTGTTTGATGTCGTCCATACATGTACGTTTGTATACATGCTCAGGGACGTGTGCACTTGTTGTTTGTTCAAGTGTTTTACGGCTATCCATACATGTGCGTTTGTGCATATGCTTAAGGACGTATACACTTGTTGTTTATTCAAGTGGTTAATATCGTCTGTGAACCCTACACTTGTTGTTTTGTTCAAGTGGTTTAGCTCGTCTGTGAACCTTACACTTGTTGTTTTGTTCAAGTGGTTAAGGTCGTCTGTGAACCTTACACTTGTTGTTTTGTTCAAATGGTTAAGGTCGTCTGTGAACCTTACACTTGTTGTTTTGTTCAAGTGGTTAATATCTTCTGTGAACCCTATACTTGTTTTGTTCAAGTGGTTAAGGTCATTTGTGAACCTTACACTTGTTGTTTTGTTCAAGTGGTTAAGGTCGTCCATGGACTTTGCACTTGTTGTTTTGTCCAAGTGGCTAAGGTCGTCCATGGACTTTGCACTTGTTGTTTTGTCCAAGTGGCTAAGGTCGTCCATGGACTTTGCACTTGTTGTTTTGTCCAAGTGGCTAAGGTCGTCCATGGACTTTGCACTTGTTGTTTTGTCCAAGTGGCTAAGGTCGTCCATGGACTTTGCACTTGTTGTTTTGTTCAAGTGGCTAAGGTCGTCCATGGACTCTGCACTTGTTGTTTTGTTCAAGTGGCTAAGGTCGTCCATACGTATGCGTCTGTATACATGCATAGGGACGTGTGTGCTTGTTGGAGAACAGAGAACAAAGTGTTTATGCTTGGATGACTTTGTGTTTCGTCAGTTTATTTTGAAAAAACAAATACAAGGGAAATTTTGAATCATATGAGCAAAAAAATACATATAAATGCTGCCTTACTGGTAATACTTTTTCAGATGCTCGGCATTCCAAGGGTGAGGTAGTGCTATCCCGTCCAACTTCTCCAGGTGATAAGTGCCTCTTCTGTGGAACTTGATGACCCTGTATGGTCCTTCCCATGTGGGTCCCAGTTTTCCCTGGGTAGGGTCCTTTGTTACGAGGGTGACTTTTCTCAGTACTAAGTCCCCAACTTTGAACTCCCTGTGCTTCACTCGTCGATCGTAGTAACGGGCCATCCTCTGTTGGTAGACCCTGGTCTTGGCTTCGGCTTGGTCGCGAACTTCGTCCAGCAGATCTAAGTTTGCTCGTAATTGACTGTCGTTACTGCTCTCGTCATAGTGGTTCGTCCTCCAGGTAGTGAGTCCGATTTCTACTGGTATGACGGCTTCAGTGCCGTACGCCAGTCGAAATGGAGTTTCTCCGGTGGGAGTTCTTGTTGTCGTCCTTTATGCCTACAGGATATTTGGGAGCTCTTCAGGCCATAACCCCTTTGCCCCCTCAAGTCGAGTCTTGATCATCTTGAGCAAGGATCGATTTGTGACTTCCACCTGTCCATTGGCCTGCGGGTGACCTAGGGATGAGTAGTGGTTGTGTATGCCAAGTTCTTCACAGAATTCTCGGAAAGGTGAATTGTCAAACTGTCGTCCATTGTCGGATATGAAAGTCTTGGGGATTCCAAACCTGCATATAATTGTCTTCCATACGAACCCCCTTACATTCTTCTCCATGATTGTCGCGAGTGGTTCGGCTTCCACCCATTTGGTGAAATAGTCGATGCCAACGACAAAGAATTTCAGCTGCCTTCGTCCGACGGGGAGAGGTCCCATGATGTCCAAACCCCATTGGGCGAATGGCCAGGGTGCCGTCATTGGGGTCAGTGTCTCTGGTGGTGAGTGGATGAGGTTTCCGAATCCTCTGGCATCTGTCGCAAGCGCGAGTATAGGAGATTGCGTCATTCTGCATCGTCGGCCAATAATACCCTGCTCGGACGAGTTTATGTACTAAGGAGCATGCTCCTGAGTGATTGCCGCAGATCCCTTCGTGGACCTCTCTCATCACGTATTCGGCCTCTGCCTTGTCCAGGCAGCGTAAGTATGGAAGTAAGAAGCCTCTTTTGTATAAAACACCTTATATTAGGACAAATCTTGTGGACCGGATTCTCAGCTTTCTGGCTTCGACAGGGTCGGATGAAAGGGTTTCCTCTTTCAGGTAGTTGGTGATTGGTGTCATCCATGAGTTGCTGATGTCGATGGGGCTCACTTCTTCTTCCATGTGGCTTGGTGAGTACTGAACTTCGATATGTTGATTGGTTGCTTCATCAGAAGAGGCTAGCTTTGCTAAGGCGTCGGCCTCTGTATTCTACTCACGGGGTACTTGGACGAGGGTAACTTCGTCGAACCATTTGATGGCCTTCTTGACGAGCTCGAGGTATTTGGTCATTCTGTTTTCCTTTGCTTCGTACTCACTATTGACCTGTCCCACTATTAGTTGTGAGTCGCTTTGGATCCTAAGCATGGTTGCCCCCAGTTCTTTAGCTACATGCAAGCTTGTTAACAGGGCCTCGTACTCCGCTTCGTTGTTGGTGGTGGGATATTGGAGCCGGACGGAGTGCTTCAATAGATGTCCTTCTGGTGTCTTGAAGACTACTCCAACGCCTCCTGCCCCCTTGACGGACGATCCATCAATTTTGACTTCCCAACTTCTACCCGGTTCTTCTTCTGGCGGTTCTTCTTCCGCAACTGTGAACTCAGCTATGAAGTCGGCTAGGGCTTGTGCCTTAATAGCCTATCTTGGACGATACTCAATGTCGAACTCGCTTAATTCCATGGCCCATTGGATCAGTCATCCAGCAGCGTCGGGCTTATTCATCGCCTTACGGAGAAGATGGTTCGTAAGGACGACAATTTTATGAGACTGGAAGTAAGGTCGCAGTTTCCTGGCAGTGATGACAAGAGCTAGTGCCAGTTTTTCCATCGCCGGATATCTTTCTTCTGCTCCTTGGAAGGCTTTGCTGGTGTAGTATACTAGCAACTGTGTGCCACTGTCTTCCCTGATGAGAGCTGAGCTGACAGCTGTCGGGGAGACCGCTAAGTATAAAGGAGAGGGTTTCGCCTTGTTGGGAAGGGCTCAGCAATGGTGGAGATGTCAGGTACTGCTTGAGTTCTTCGAAGGATTTCTGACACTTGTCCGTCCAGGTAAAGGCCTTTCTCAGTGTTTTGAAGAACGGAAGACACTTGTCTGTCGCTCGTGAGACGAAGCGGTTGAGTGCAACCACTCTTCCGGTAAGGCTTTGAACCTCTTTGACCGTCCTTGGTGGTGTCATTTCCAACACGGCATTTATTTTGTCTGGGTTTGCTTCGATTCCTCTCTGGGAGACCATGAACCCTAAGAATTTTCCGGACGAGACTCCGAATACACATTTACTCGGGTTGAGTTTCATGCGATATTGGCGGAATGTCTTGAAGGTTTCCTCAAGATCTTCCAGGTGATTTGCTTCGTCCTTCGTTTTCACCAGCATGTCGTCGATGTATACTTCTACATTCCTCCCGATCTGGCTGCGGAACATCTTGTTCATCAACCGCTGGTAAGTGGCCCCAGCGTTCTTCAATCCGAACGGCATGACTTTATAGCAGAAAAGTCTTTTGCTGGTGATGAAGGAAGTCTTCTCTTGATCAGCCTCGTCCATCATGATCTGGTTGTATCCAGAAAAGGCGTCCATAAAGGTCAGCAACCTGTGTCCTGCAGTTGAGTCTACTAACTGGTCAATTCGAGGTAGGGGGAAGCTGTCTTTTGGACAGGCTTTGTTGAGGTCCGTGAAGTCCACACACATTCTCCATTTGCCATTGGCTTTCTTCACCATGACTACATTAGCCAGCCAATCGGGGTAAAACATTTCTCTAATGAACCCGGCCGTCAGGAGCTTCTCAACTTCATCCAAAATTGCTTGGTTTCTGTCGGGGGCGAATACTCATCTCTTCTGTTTTACGAGTCGGATGGACGGGTTTACGTTCAACTTGTGGCAAATGGCTATGGGGTCAATGCCGGGCATGTCGTCATGCGTCCAGGCGAAGAAATCCAGGTTATTCTTCAGGAACTTGATCATAGACTTTCTCAATCTTCCGTCTATCTTTGTCCCAATGCTGGTGGTTTTGTGTGGCTTTTCGTCGTCCAACACTATTACTTCCAGCTCTTCTGTAGGTTCGACGAGTCTGTGGCCCTCGTCAATCTTCATCGTCTGATGTTTTGTTTCCGATCCGAGAGAGGCGAAATAGCATTCCCTTGCTGTTGCCTGGTCTCCTTTGAGTTCTCCTATGCCGTGTTCCGTGGGGAATCAGCCGAAGAGGTGATAGGTTGAAGTGACTGCCCTGAGCTTGTTGAGGGTTGGACGACCGATAATGACGTTGTAAGCTGAGGGGCAGTCGACCATAAGGAACTCTACTGAGGCTCTCACTTGTTTCGGGTATGTCCAGGCTTTGATAGTGAGGCAAACTACTCCTAATGGCCTGACTTTGTCTCCCGTGAATCCCACGAGGGGAATGTCAATAGGCCTCAGTCGATCTTTGTCTATCCTCATCTGTTGATATACCTAGATAATGTCAGTGGAGCTCCCATTATCAATCAGCACTCTTCTGGTGATGAATCCTGCAATGGTCATTGTGACGACCAAGGCGTCGTCATGTGGCTGGTGGATACCTCTCGCATCGTCTTCACTAAACGAGATCACTTGGTCGTCCATCTTCATATTCTTCCGTGGCTTTTGTGTGACCAGGATGTTATGAGCCTGTCGAGCATATGCTTTCCTGGATGAACGTGAAGCACCTCCTGACGCCAGGCCTCCGACGATAGTACGTATCTCGCCTATGATGTCCCGAGGGCGATCTTCCTGGCGGTCCTTATTCTCATCCTGCCTAGGTGGACGAGGCTCGTGACGGGTTTCTGGTTTGTCTTGACGGACGAACTTTTCCAGCTTTCCTTGCCTAATCAGGGCCTCAATCTGCTGTTTTAAGGCATAGCAATCTTCGGTGGTGTGACCATGGTCTCGGTGGAAGCGACAGTAGAGGTTCTTAGATCTTCTCGCCAGGTCTAAATGAAGCTTCCCTAGCCACCTGATCTCCGGATTGTCCTGTATCTGCAACAAGACCTGGTCGATGGACATGTTCAGGGGTGTGAAGTCCCTGGGTCGTTCCTCTCGCCGGTTGGACGAGCTTACGTTCTTCCTTTCGATCTTTGGGTAGTCTTGCTTGGAAAACCTATTCCTTGACAAATCGAATCGTCGGTCTTCTGGCTCTTTCCTCTTTCTGCTTTGGAACTCGTCTCGGGCCTTAAAGGCATCTTCCGCGTTTATGAACTTCTGGGCTTCGTACATCAGTTCTGACATTGACTTCAGGGGGTCCTTGCACAGTTGGAAGAGGAAATCTCCCTTGCAGAGGCCAGCATTGAATGCTGTGAGGGCTACGTATTCGTTTGGCTCGTCGATCTGAACCGCTTCCTTATTGAAACGCTGCACATAAGATCTTAAGGACTCTCCTTCTCTCTGCCGTATGTTAAGGAGGTAGTTTGCTGGACGAGCTGATCTTCGTCCTCCAATGAAGTTATCTATGAAGGCCCTGCTCAATTGGGCGAACGTGTCTATGGACCCTATCTCCAGTTGGTTGAACCATGTCCTTGCCGAGCCTCTGAGGTTCGTTGGGAAAATGCAACACATTATCTCGTCCGACACACCTTGAAGACGCATGACGGTTCTGAAAGAGTCCAGGTAATCAAGTGGGTCCTTAAATCCATCAAACGTCTCCAGCTGTGGGACCTTGAACTTTGCTGGAAGAGGGTATTCATCCACCCTCTTGGTGAAAGGAGACTCGGAGCGATGGACGAGCATGTCGAGGTTCCTAGCCGCCTTTGCCTTGACCTGGCTCTTCATCTCTTTCATTTGCTCCCTCATCTCTTTCAGCTCTTCCTCGAGTTTGGCGGCTTTGGCGTCTGCTATGGATTTGGTGGGATCCGCCACCTGACTCGGATGGGGCACTCAATTCTGGTTTGCAAAACTTCCTTCGTCATGCTGATTCTAATTCTGATTCTGATTCTGATCTCTTCCTGCCTCATTGCGAGGAATTTCTTCGCCGTTTTGGCCCTGACCAGGACTGGGAATTTCTCCCCTCGACCGGAGGAGGGCCATGAGTTCTTGGTTTTGTTTGGCCAGCTCTTGCATCTCTCTGCGATCGGCAGCACTCTGTCGTGCCAGTTCTTGGATGTTGGCGGTGAGAGCCTGCATTTGCCTCTCCGAGGCACTCAAAGGCTGATTCATGGTGTCTTCTGCTTCCATGAGGGAGAGGCTGATCAAATCAATCGTTTTTAGTTTTTCTGGGAGAGAAACGAAATGGCTGTTAGCAAATCGTCCCCACAGACGGCGCCAACTGATGATGTGTAAAATCAGCACGGTCGTCCGACGGATGCTCTCTCTGATGGAAGACCTGAAACAGTAAGAAATGATGACGACAATAGGAGAACACCGGTGGGGTGCCGGCCAAAGTTCCTCCGATGCCTTTGTCAGAGATTTGGGGAGAATGATTAACGAGTAAATAAAAGTGTTTAGGCTAATCGTGTCCGTACCTAGTGTCTTGTTGTTTGGAGATTTATATAGATTCTCCGGAAAATAGCCGTTGAGTCTTCCTTAACTTCCCTCTTTATTGGACTTGAATGGGAGTCTTTATGAAGACGGTTACAATATCTCGGGGATATTGTCATTAATGGGAGCATAACGCTTTTGGCATTTAATTCCGTTTATGGAGGTGTTCTTTAATGAGCCGAGGGGGAGATGTGGCAAGGACGATACTTAAGGTCGTCCTTGCCTATGCTCGTCGTGGTGGACGGTTTGTTGATAGTCGTCCATCGGTTGGGTGGTAAACATATCCAAGTCATTCTTTAATGGGCAGGTTAAGGGGATCATGAGCTCAGATTAAGGACGATATTGTATGGTCGTCGTTGTGTTAAGGTCGTCATGGCAGTCGAAGGAGATAACGTCGTCCGTCCATTGGATGGTGGACTCATCAATTGTTATCTTAGTAGTGTAGAACTTCGGTATGTGCCACATCCATGGTTTTAAAAACCGGACCGAATCAGCTGGTGCGACTGGTTGAATCGGGGACCGATGCTTGACCCAGTCTAGTTTCCTTAAAAAACCGGAAGAGGTCTAAAAACCGGGAAAAATTGGGAACCAGCGATTCAATCGATAAAAACCAGAATCAGCCAGTTCAACCGGTTTTGAGTTTTGATAAAAAATAAAAAAAAATTGCTAAAAATTTTACAAAAAAAAAAAAAAAAATATATTATATTATATTTATATATAATATGACCTACAAAATATTATTTATATTTATATGTTTGACCTACAAAAAGATAACTTAAACATTAAACTAAAAAGTGTTAAGCTCATACAAAATATAACTCAACATTAAACTAATGCATCTTTAAAAAAAATATATATATTGAACTAATGAATGGTAGGCTCATAAAAAGAAGGGGAAATTACATTTTAAACCCTATAGTTTAAGGGGTGTAACAAATTAAACCCTATAGTTTAAAAAGTAATAAATTAAACCTCGAAGTTTCAAAAAGTAACAAATTAAACCCCGAAGTTTCAAAAAGTAACAAATTAAACCCCACAGTTTCAAAAGTAACAAATTAAACCCTTATTTTACTTATATAGGTTGGGGTTTAATTTGTTACTTTTTGAAATTTCAGGATTTAATTTGTTACTTTTTTAAACTTTGGAATTTAATTTGTTACTTTTGAAACTATAGAATTAATTTGTTACACCTCTTAAACTATAGAGTTTAAAATGTAATTTTCCTTAAAAAGAAATAGAACATACATTCATGTTTAAAATTCTTGGAAGTGTAGTATCCATTTATAGAAGAGTAAGTATAACATCTTAATATACTTTCTTATTGTTCTAGGCTTCTTGATATGCAATAATAATAGTTTTTTATGTCATGAAAATATTAATATTGTAAATGAATAAAAAATTGATATGCTTTCTTATTGCCTTAGGGTTCTTACTTTTACTTTTCTAAATATAAAAATGTGAAAACTCACATGAAATGTTTTAAAATTTGTCATATATATATTTTAATTAAATATTAATATTAAAATTATTTATGACGTCTACCTGATAACCACTCCCTTTTCTGATTCTTTGACCGGTCCGATTTTTAATACAATGACCACATCATAATGCCCAATAAGTCAACAAAACATTACGACTCTCACGAATAGAACAATTATTCGTAAAATATCTTAAATGGAAAATGGATAAACTAAGTACAAAATTTACTACAAAAGTTTTAGAAACTAAAGTGACAATAAATATGATTAATGTCACTTCGACAATTAATAAATAAATGAGTGATGCTAGTAATATTACAAATATTAATACGCAAGATTTACAAACAGATGTGTCAACAAACGCAAAATGGTAAAACTATTAAAAATTAAAGACTTAAATTATGACGTGACAATAAATGTAATTTATGCTAATTAAAAATTTGGGCAAATTACAATAACCTCCCTTGGGTTGCGTTTGAATACTTGGATTTGGATTTAGATTTTAAATCAATAGATTTGAAATGCCTTGATTCCAAATCTATTGATTTTAAAATTTCTTGTTTGGATCCATTTATATAAAGGAGGATTTGAAATTTAGAATTTTGAAACCTATAAATTGACCAAAATACATAAAATCACCAAAATGATTAAAAAAAAAAAATTCTCTAAAACCTCTAAAATGACCAAAATACCCCTAAAATCACCAAGATAGTCAAAACAATCCTAAAAAGTAAAAAATGGCCAAAATGACCAAATTACCCCTAAAATCATTAAATAACCTCGAAATCTCTAAAACAACCAAAATATCCCCTAAACCAATAAAATGATCAAAATACCAAAAATTGACCCAAAACATAAAATCATCAAAATGAACAAAGTGTTTTTGAAACCTCTAAAATGACCAGAATACCCTTAAAATCTTCAAAATGGCCAAAACAATCCCAAAACCTAAAAAATGATCATAATACCACAAAAAGACCAAAATATCCCTAAAATCACCAAAATAACCCCAAAAACTCTAAAACAACCAAAATACCCCCTAAACCACTAAAATGATCAAAATACCTCTAAAATTACCAAAATACCTAAAATTGACCCAAAACATAAAATCATCAAAATGACCAAAATAACCCTAAAACCTCTAATATGATCAAAATATTCTCGAAACCTCAAAAATGATCAGAATACCCCTAAAATCTTCAAAATGGATAAAAACAACCCCAAAACCTAAAAAATGATCATAATACCGAAAAGCGAAAACTCTACCAAAATACCCCTAAAATCAACCCCTCTAAAACAACCAAAATACCCCCTAAACCTCTAAAATGATCAAAATACCTCTAAAATCACCAAAATGAAAAAATAAAAGTAAAAATAAAATACCAAAACCACATATTGGAGTTTTCGAGGTTATTTTGGTCATTTTAAGGGTTCCAACAGTATTTGGTCATTATGGAGTTTTCGGGATTACTTTGGTCATATTGGAGCTCTTGGGGTTATCTTGGTTATTTTAAGGATGGCCAAAATGCAAAGAGACCCCCTGGGGTTTTGGTCAGTTGCAAACTGACCCCCTGTGGTTTCAATTTCGCATTATAACCACCTGGGCTTTAACAATTCGTAAAATTAACACCTAAACTAAACCAACGTTTACTTTTCTGTCAAAGATAACAGTCATATCTCCTCCCCAGCCAAGTCCTGCAAAGCTCTCTTCTCAGCAAAACTCTCTCTCTTACCAGGCCTCCTCTGCGACTCCACCATAACCACAGGTCCACAACCAACCTCCCAAAACACCAACATCAACATCACTCCACAGTCACACACCCACAAGCCTCATCAAAACACCACAAATGACAGACCCAAGCCTCATCAAAACCCATCTTATCGTTGCTGTCGCTGGGTCAAATGGATCAAACCCATCTGGGTTTTGCGATTTGTGATTCGGGGTTGGGAAAGTATACAGTTGGGTTTTTAAGATTTGAGGTTGGAATTCTTTTTTGAAATTTGTTGTGGGCGGGTTTGCAATCTGAGGTAACAGTGAGATCGGTCATGAAACTTCAACCTCAGATTGCAAACGCTCACGACCTTGCAGTTTTTATTTATACTTTTGATCATCAAAAAAAAAAAAAAATAGTTATACTTTTGTGTAGTTGGTTGAAACGTTATGAGCGGTTCATAAATTGAGAGAGAGTGGTGATATATACCTGATTCGTGCGGCGCATAGCAGCAGCTTCGTAACGCTTTGAGAGATTGGCTGTGAAGCGAAATCTTCGCCTTGGGTTTTTCACAACTCCACCTAGATTCCTCCATTTCTGCAGGACCTCTTCCGAAGAGTGCTTCGGTTTCACATCAAAGTTCTCATTCAGATAATTCTGCATCAGTTTCACTGTTACCCACTCCATTCATCCACTACAATTTTCATCCCCAAAGAACCCATCTCTTGTAGCTGCTAAAAGCTGAAATCGAACAAGGGCATGAGCCCAAAGTTGGGGTTTGGGGGAGCTTGCATTGGCAGTATTAGTCTACTGTCAGATCTTGTGGGTTGCGCCACCATGCAAAGAGATCCTCGCACTCATCCCCTCTCTGTCGCGCGGCCTCAATGGCTTCCAAGAGCTCGAAGTCGCGCGCTGGTGGTGGTGGTTCTTGGTCAGTGATGAAGGAAAGCGGCGGTAGAGATGCCTTTGAGACCGTTGTGTGACCCTCTACGGTTTGGGTTTGTGAGAACTGCGTTGGGCTCGATGAATTTCACGGCAGCTTTTTGAAGATTCCTCTCAAGATTTGATGCCCCAAGCCTTTGATTTAGCAACTTTCCCCCATCAACGCCAGCAATCTGAGGTTGAAGTTTCATGACCGATCTCACTGTTACCTCAGATTGCAAACCCGCCCACAACAAATTTCAAAAAAGAATTCCAACCTCAAATCTTAAAAACCCAGCTGTATACTTTCCCAACCCCGAATCACAAATCGCAAAACCCAGATGGGTTTGATCCATTTGACCCAGCGACAGCAACGATAAGATGGGTTTTGATGAGGCTTGGGTCTGTCATTTGTGGTGTTTTGATGAGGCTTGTGGGTGTGTGACTGTGGAGTGATGTTGATGTTGGTGTTTTGGGAGGTTGGTTGTGGACCTGTGGTTATGGTGGAGTCGCAGAGGAGGCCTGGTAAGAGAGAGAGTTTTGCTGAGAAGAGAGCTTTGCAGGACTTGGCTGGGGAGGAGATATGACTGTTATCTTTGACAGAAAAGTAAACGTTGGTTTAGTTTAGGTGTTAATTTTACGAATTGTTAAAGCCCAGGTGGTTATAATGCGAAATTGAAACCACAGGGGGTCAGTTTGCAACTTACCAAAACCCCAGGGGGTCTCTTTGCATTTTGGCCTTTAAGGATTCTGAGTGTATTTTGGTCATTATAGTGTTTCCAGGATTATTTTGGTCATTCTAGAGTTTTTGGGGTTATTTTGGTTATTTTAGGGTTTTTTAGTGTATTTTGGTCATTAGAGTGTTTTGGGTTTATTTTGGTCATTAAGGTATTTCCGGTGTTATTTTGGTCATCTTAGAGTTTTCAAGGTTATTTTTGTCATTTTAGGGGTTTAGTGTTTTTTGTTCATTATGGTGTTTTCGAGGTCATTTTGGATTTTTTTTTAGGAGTCATTTGATCATTTTAGGGGTTCCGAGTGTATTTTGGTAATTATGGTATTTCTGGGGTTAATTTGGTCATATTGGAATTTTCGGGGTTATCTTGTTCACTATAGGGGTTTGATGTTTTTTTGGTTATTTTGGAGTTTTCAGGGTTATTTTTTATCATTATGGTGTTTCCGGGATTATTTTGGTCAATTTATGGGTTCGGTGTTATTTTGGTCATTATTGTGTTTCGAGGTTATTTTGGTCTTTTTAGAGTTTTCAGTATTATTTTTGTCATTTTAGAAGTTCTGTGTGTATGTCAGTCATTATGGTGTTTTCGGGGTTATTTTGGTCACATTGAAGTTTTCGGGGTTATTTTAGTGGTTTAGTGATATTTTGGTCGTTTTAGGAGTTTTGAGTGTATTTTGGTCATTATAGTGTTTTCTGGGGTTAATTTGGTCATATTAGAGTTTTCAAGGTTATCTTGGTCATTTTACGGGTTCGATGTTATTTTGGAGTTTTCAGAGTTATTTTGGTCATTTTGGAGTTTTCAAGATTATTTTGGTCATTATGATGTATTCGGGGATATATTGGTCATATTGGAGTTTTTAGAGTTATTTTGGTCATTTTAGGAGTTCGGTGTTATTTTGGTCATTATATGTTTCTGGGGTTATTTTGGTTATTTTAGAGTTTTCGAGGTTATTTTTATCATTTTAGGAGTTTCATGTGTATTTTGGTCATTTTAAGAGTTTTGAGTGTATTTTGGGCATTATTTTGACCATTTTTGAATTTTTTAGGTTATTTCGGTCATTGTAGGGTATCAGTGTTATTTTGGTCAATTTAGAGGTATTTTGGTCACTTTGATGATTCCATGAGTATATTTTTATCATTTTGGTAGTTTTGTGGGCATTTTGGTTATTTTAGAGCCTTTAGATATATTTTAGAGGTTCCAATGGTATTTTAGTTATTGTGAGTGTTGGCATCCAATGGAAGGATTTGTGAAATTCCTATGTTTATATGTTATTTGAAATCCATGAATTTAGGCCTTTAAAATCCTGATTGGATTTGGCTCAAATCCAAATCCTAATGGTTTTAAGTCGTCAAAATAAAAGATTTAGATTTGGGTCCTCAAATTCAAATCCATGGTTTTAATCAAGGTTTTGCAAAATGATATTTTACCTCCTCACTTTTTAAAAAAACTAGTCGCAAACCCACGCAATGCGCGGAAAACTCTCAATGACATGTAATGTTTTCAGACTGAATTACAAACATAATTATGACCATATACAATTTTATTCATAATGACATACAACTTAAAGCTCCTAGGTGAATACAGTAACAAAAAATAAACAAAAAAACCAAAGAAGAAATAATGCACTTTTGAAGACTCAAACAACAATAAAACCATAGGGACCACAGGAAGACTAAAAAAAATCTCAGCACAAGATTTAAATAGTAAATTGGGGGTGCAATTAATTGGGGAGATAAAGAGATCAGGGAGTTCAAAAGGTAAGAGGGAGAGAAAGGTAGATGAAAAGGTGAGGTAATTAATTGAGGAAATGAAGAGGTCAAGGAGTTCAAGAGGTGAGAGGGAGAGAGAGGTAGATGAAAAGGTGAGGTAGAGGAACACTCATGAGAAAGAGATTTTTTTTTTTAAATAAAAGTGTGAGAGAGAATTAAATAGGGGAAAGAGGAAGGTGGAAGTGTGTGGGAGCAACAAATCTGACGTAGTAGTATTTGGGAAAGTCTAAAAATTTTCTCTCAGCTTTCAGCTTTTAGTTTATATTATAGATAAGAGGCGGAAAATAGTTTTTTTAATAAAAGTGAAGGGGTAGAGTGTCATTTCCTAACAAATGTGAAATGGTGGAGTGTTATTTTCTAACAAATGTGAGGGAACGGAGTGTCATTTCGCTAAACCTTAAAAGAGGTTGTTGTAATTTTCCATAAAATATTTATTTTTATTATGACTTGAAGTGACAACAATCACATTCTTTATTGATGATATTGTATTTTGTTTGTCCTCATTTTTTGTACAAAATTCAATTTGAGTCTAGAAAATTTTCATAAAATTACAATTTGATTTGAAAGCCAAGGGAATCACACGGTTCAAATTAATTTATCTAAACCTGCACTCACTGAACAAACATAAAAAGTCCACCAAGAAAAAAAAGAAAAGCGAAAAAGTACAAGAAAAAAAAAAAGCTCAAATAGCTATAAAGAAACTAACGTTGGGTTGTTGTTAGGGTAGCGAGTACAAAAGGGTTTAAATAGGTGATTGTTATTGAGGAAAAGCAAAAGAGAAAAACATGGATTTCTCGATTTAGAGAGGCTGAGGCAAAGTAACAGTGGGTTCCATTCAATTAAGCAATTAAATTGGTTCAACTTTTTCTAAAAAACAGTTAAGCATCTAGCGTTAGAGGAGGCCAGATTTAATGGGGATGAGGAAAAAATAACAGAGAGGGAGATGAGGAGTCAAGCGAAAGAGAGGGGAAGGAAAAACAAAAAGGCAAAGAGATGAGGAGTCGTGAGAGAGAGAGTGTTAGAGAATAGCTTGAATTTAATAGTCTGATTCATGTGAGAGAGAGATAGAATTGGAGTCAATGGGGAGACAGAGAGTTAGAGATGAGATTTGAGAGAGAGAGAGAGACTGAAAGTTGAGACGTGTGAGAGAGAGTCAAATAAAAAGTAGGATGAGGTGAAATTATGTAAAAGCAGGGATTCTGATGTGAGAGTATTTGGGAAAGGCAAAAAAAAATCTAGAAGCCTCAGCTATTAGTTTATATTATAGATATATAATCCATTGTTGTGCTTTCAATTTTTATAGTTTCTCTTTGATTGTTCATCTTTATTTTATTATTATTTATTTTATTTCAATTTCTATGGTTTAGACCAATTCATGTGTTCAATCATGTTTTTCTCATAGTTTTGCAATAAATTTGGATTTTCCAAATAGAAAATCTTTAATCTTACTGGACATCATCTTCTACGACGTTGTCCCTGAGGGTACAACATCATCGTTGGGTTTTTCTAGTAAAATTATTGTTTTAAGCTAAAACCCAATTGAACAATCAATAGGAAATTGATTTCATATTTTTTTATTAGATTATTATTGCATTTGGGATGTGAAAGCATTGATTGAGTAATTAAATGGATTAGTTAAATCAATATCACTTTGTTAAGAGAAGAAACCCTGACGCCTTGTCTTTCTCCCAATATTCCCACAATATTTCTCTCTCTCTCTCTCTCTCTCTCTCTCTCTCTCTCTACCAAAGTGTTCTTTGTTTTTATTTTTCCCCGATGATCGACAACCCTAAACTCACCTGTAAGTATCGCATATTTTTTAGTGACATCAATACCTTTCTCCTAGTTATTGGAGGTTCAAAAACCAGGAGAAGCGGCTATCTGGTTTAGTTTAAAGCAATACAAAAAAACTCATCTACCGTAATGTTGTCAGCACCTCTACTAGAAACTCTCCACATGACCATCCGCCATGCGTTGGGAGCTAGTTGACCAGATGCCAAACAAAAAACGATCGAGCAACTCTCTCAAAAAAGGTTGTATTGGGAACCTTAAACCTGCCTAGAAGTCCACCTTGTAAAACACGAAGTTCTCAAATTTAGAGGAACATGCCCTCTCGTCCAAATTAGGAATCCATAGGATGATGTTGTCTGGAATTTGATACTAGGCCCTCATCTTGTCCAAATCTCTAATGTCTGGACAACCCCAAAATAAATGGGGTAGCCTCAGACAAGGAATTCCTATAATTTTTTCTCAAAAGAAAATAAACCCTACGGCAACTCATCAAACTCGACTAATGGCCAATCCACCTCATTGGACGCCATCAAATCGCTAATTACTCTCCAAGTATTCAACGCATAAAAAATTAAAGAAAACAACTCAACCAAAAGCGGTGGAGCATACTATCGGCAGGTAGAAAGTCTCCTAATGAATTAAATAGGCTCACGGTAGCTTTATGCGAACTTACACACTCTAACGAAGAAAAGTTTGAAGGATGAACTCAAGGTTTCTTTTGAAAAGCAGAACCAAAGAAGAAGTAGAGGTCGACGAACTCATAAGGGAAAAGAGAACGGAAAGAGTGAAATTTTGAGAGCTCCAACCGAATACTGATGTCAGGTCAATTTTGATGAGGGATGGATAGTATAGTAGTGAAGAGGGTTGTTGAACCACAGGAAGATTGGAATTCAAGAGACACTTTTAAAAGGGTAAAAATAAAGAAAATAATATTTTGAGGTTTGTAGAAAACTAATAATTAAAATTAAGAAAAATGCAATGGGTAAAAATGCTTAGACTTTAGGTTCATTCACTTTATAAGAATACTATTAATTCAATTTTACCATGTCATAACTCAATTGATGGTTTCTCATCCCAAACCATCAATCGGAAAATTTGCAATAAAGACTTTATAAACAATTCTAACATAAATTTTTCTAAAGATTGTCCATTGATTAAAGCATGAAATCAATAACTACACTAGAAAAATCATAAGACGACGATATACTCTCAAGCAATAACGCAGCAAACAATAATATCTAATGCAATTAAGATTTTGTATTTGATAAATCTAGGGTTCTTACATAACTATAAGAAAAGCCTGACTGAACTTATGAAACGGTTCAAACCCTAAAAGTTTCAAATAAAAAAATAATATAATAGGTATGAACAATCAATAGAAGAAATTATAAACACTGAAACACATTCATGGCATTAAAAGAATAAATAGTATCTTACAAAGGGGAATCCCCCTTAGTCTAAGCTAAGGTTTTAGCCTTCCATGAAAAATACTAAACAAAAATCTAAAGAAAACATTAGGGGAGAGAGGCAAAGAGAGACTAAGAGAGAGGAGCTCTTAAATTTGACCTAATGAACCTTTAAATAGGTCTAGAAATCCTAATAAAATTAGAATTTTCGTAGGTTTAAAATCCCAGATTTTTCAAGCTTTACTTTACCACCACGTTTGACCCATTATAAGTCCGAATTAGGCAATTTTTATTAGAAACAAAATTGTAGCCCTTTGAATCAGCTTTCCATCCCAACTTGAATCGCATCAATCCGATATTTGAGTTGAAAGTTATGGCCCAAATACAAAGACGTATGCAAGCTGAAATCCTAGTACGAATTGGACTGCGATTTTTCTTTGATTCCTTGTTCTATTTGGACTCCAATTGAATTGGGCTGACCTTCTTTTGCTTCATTAAGATCTACAAATATAACAAACTAAGTTAACACTTTATGGGATCAATATTACTCACATAAATAGTAAATTTCATGCGATGCAATGAAATTAAAAAATTGTAAAACTTATGTATAATTCAAAGTATCATGCATAATAATCCCATTAAATTCTCTCTGAAATATAGGTGAATAAGTCATATTTCATGACTTATCAAATACCAAGCAAAAAGTAAGGAAAATGAAATTTTTATGAAGCTAAACAAGGCGTCGCCTCGTGCCTAGAGCTCAATCAACAAGGGACATGTGTTTCGAAAGGCTGCCAAATGGTCAAGTCACCATTAATTACGATGTTCCATTTCCATAGACCTAATGTTTTACAAAGATACCCTCAGCCTTTGTATTCCGAAGGTCGTCCAATGGAATGACCTCATAATAAGGGGCATCTAATGGGAATAAATCATCATACTATGTATGTCCGACGAACAATAAAAAAGCATGCCCTGTAAGGTCATCTAGAAAACCACCATCCGATTGGACGACCAACATGCATTAAATGAAAGGGCTTTACACTATTGAATTCGACTATGCAACGTACGGACTACGTTCTCTTAAACGCTACCATAAATGATAAGTTACACCGCCCCCATGCCGTACATTTAATGAGACACAATTCAGTAGAAGGACCTAACGGTAATCCTCAGATCCTATATAAGTCAATCCATGCACATTAACCATGTATGAGAGATTTTCTAAATACTCGTCATTTTCTAGCTATCATCAAGTATCATGAGTTCTGACAAAAACATCGAAGAAGCTTTGATCGGTAACACACCGGTGCTCTTCCTATCAGTGGTCATCCATTTTTGCAGGTTTCTCTTAACTCAAGGATTGGACGGACAACTCACTGATTGTTTATTCATCTTCAAATTTGGTTCAAAATATATTTTCATTTTAATTTGTCAAACGCTAATTAAAAAAATTCCGGTTAATTTTTTTTCCTTAAAACTCTACACTTAAAAGTTAATATTCTACTTATTACAGCACTGCCATATGAACCCTACTTCTTTTGTTAAATAGTTCTAACATATAGATTAATATTTTTTATTTTTATAATTCAATTTTTATAAGTAGGAACAGTGATTTAAATGTGATTCTTTAGATTAATCAATATCAATGAGCTACAAAGCAACCAACTATATTATACATTATATTATATATATATATATATATATATATATATATATATATTATATCTATATATATATATATATATATGGAAGTATCTTTAATGCAGTGCATATTTGTGCTGGAAATATAAAAGGAGCCAGTCCACTGAACAGATATACTCTAATTTATTATTAAGTCATGATGATGTGCTATGACAGTCTATAATGTTTCAGATATGTATGTATGTATCACTGAATTATAGGTGTCTCGGACCTGATTCTTTCCAGGTGTTATGGAATGATATATATTTTGGCCTTCATGCAATATTTTTGTCTTATACTGCAACTTATATGGCAGGAAGCTACAATACCTGAAGATGCATGCATATGGCCTTCTCTCTGTTTGAAGTCATATATGTAACGCATTCATGGCATGGTTGCCACCTGCCTATTGCATGGATGCCATGTTTAGAGCATGTACAAGTCGAATATGAGACCCCAAGAAAATATCCTTTCTAATCCGATTAGAATGCCTTCTCCAAAGTTCTCTGATCATTCACAATATTTTAATGAAATTGAAGAAAATCGAATGAGACATATACAAAACAAACTTTAATTTGTTTTTATATGAAATTAAATATTAATTTGTAGGGTCACAACATAGTAGACCGACAAATATATATATATAATATGAAGAGGATGAGCAGTAGAGAGTAAAAAGATAGAGGCCATGGCGAGCTTTATGAGAAAGGAAGTTATAGAAGAAGTGAAGAAACAGCTATGGCTAGCAGGGCCTCTTTTCTCTGTTGGTCTACTGCATTACAGTTTACAGATGATTTCTGTAATGTTTGTGGGTCATATTGGCGAGTTGGCTCTCTCTGGTGCATCATTAGCAACTTCCTTTGCATCGGTCACTGGTTTTAACTTGTTGGTGAGTTGGGTTCCTTCTAGTTTGTCCTCTTTGAGGTTAGATTTAATCATATAACCTTAAAACAACAGTAGCACGGTTTGATATATGCTGGCAATTCTTTCTTGAATGCAAATCTCTACTCATTTTTGTTTACTGGCAATGTGCAATTTCTTGGAACTGATCAATCAATATCATTTTGTCCTTGCTAGGTTCGAGCAAATTTGTATTTGAGAAATTCTCAAAATATAGAATTGGAACATGCATGATTGATCCTCTCTATTTTACTCGAAAATTAATGAAAATAATTCATTTTATGGTTAAGATTTTATCTTCTAAATTTAATGGTGTATAAAATTTAAAATAAAGCTACAATCTGAACACATTTAAATTCGTAATATTTAATATCAACCCGTCTAAAGATTTGTAACATTTATCATCTTTCGGAACTGTCAGTTAGGTAAGCATTAAAAGGCAGCAATCCCAACCTGCACGATGCATTCGTCCAAGCTCTCTAGGTAGTAAGGGCAGCCGTCCTATTTGGTCTTATTTGACCAGCACAGGCCGGGTAGTCCGAGAAACCCTGCTCCCTGCCTTCCTTAGTCTTAATGATAGCTTATAATGATATGGATAAGAACAAGAGAAAATGAGAACAATTCCCGTATCATTCTTATTGTTTTCTCTTTCTCTTGTCCGTTAGAAAAGCCACTCAAACTTGAATGCGCTGACTGCACACACTTTGAAGGGATCGACATATGCATCACCCACAGTTGGAAATCGTACTCTAAAAAAAAATACATGAATTGTGTAAATTTGCATGGTTGTCTTAGATATACAGGAGTAACTATTCAATGCTACTAGAATATAGTAACATAGTATTTATTACTCTCACATAATAACCAATTTCATTAATTAAATTTATGGTTGGATTCAACATTTATGTAAGAAAAGTGAATATCATCACTATCACTATGTCTTTATATTTCAGGATTATGAGTAACTAATAATTTTCTTAGATATGGTTGGTTATTCATTTAGAAGTAGTTTAACGGTTTGATTCATTTGTTTTAGTTAAAAAGAATTTAAATTTTTGGGGTAATGACTTGTATTTTTGTGCTGACTAATGTTAGGGTACTACAAATTTTACTATATAATCCTCACAAACTTATGTGTTGTCCATTATAAAATAGAAATTAAATTTTTGAAATAGCACTAATTATATTTATTGTCACATCGTTTTATAAGCTTTTCGTAGTAAAATTTGTAATATCTTTAATATTTTTCTTTTGTGTTTGATTGCAACCTAAAAAGAATTTCTATTTTTAAATTTGCATGGAAAATCATTCATATTTTATTTAAGGATAGAGCTAATTGGCATTGAAAATGATAGTGATAAAAATCTCACGAGTTGGCTCCGGGAGTGATAACAGAGCTGGTACTGGTGGTAACCTAGAGATGATGTGGTGGCGATGGCAATGGGCCAAAGGTGATGTCGTTGTGACAATAGTAGGGGTGGTTGTGGCACAATAAAAGGGAGGGAGGGTGTTGTGGGTAAAAATGAACAAAATGAAGCAGGGGGAATTTTATTTTATTTTTTTCCTCAAAGTTAATTTCAATTGACTTTCAAAAATGTTTTTTTGTTGGCTAAGATTTTCTATCTTACTGATCATGAGAAAATGTGAATAAATAAAAAATACTTTTTGCAAAATATTTTTTATCAAAACAAACAGATCGTAAATGAATGAGTGTTATGAGGCGACATTTGTGACCAAGGGATGGTGGGTGGGTTCTAGTTAGTTTGAGAAAAGTTTTCTAAAATTTAATAGGTATGAGTTTGGTATCTACAATATTTAGAAGGTTTGAGGCATAACGTTTTAGTTAGAAAAACTTGTATTTTTCTCAAACCCTTGCCATTCCTAGTTAGTGCTCCAATGTATTGGACGCAACGCAGGCATGACATGTATTCAAAAATGATTGTATGTTGCTTCTGTGTCTTATTCAATGCAATGGAAAACTAGACGGAAGTTTCACTTTTCTTATCAAGATACATGTTAAGGAAAACTTCTAAGACATTATTTGTTACAAAAAAAAAAAGGATTAAGCCTTGTGGCTTGTGGCTTGTGGCTGTCATTCCTACTTAGATTGACTGTCAATTAAATCGCTCCATTTTCTAATTAAATAATCAAGTTCTTTACAACTCCAGCAAAAGAAGATCATTTATGAAATTTGAAGAAGTTACTCTATGTAAGAGTTAAGTGCTGATAACTCATAAATCTTTTTTTTTTTTTTTTTTAAATGCATAAATATCTTTCATACTTAGCTTCTAATGCATATTATTACAAAATTCAACTGTTCTTGTTGTTGGATCAGATGGGACTGGGTTGTGCATTGGATACTTTATGTGGACAATCATTTGGAGCAAAGCAGTTTCACATGCTTGGCATACACACACAAAGAGCTATGTTCATTCTTCTACTTATTAGCTCATGCATTGCTGTGATTTGGGCAAACACAAAAACAATTCTAATTGCAATGCACCAGAATTCGGAGATATCAGAAGAAGCTGGAGTATATGCCACTTTCATGATCCCAAGCCTTTTTGCCTATGGCCTTCTTCAGTGCCTAATAAAATTCCTACAAACTCAAAACATTGTGTTCCCAATGGTCCTAAGCTCTGGAATTACAGCTTTCTTTCACATCCCTTTGTGTTGGATTTTGGTATTTAAATCTGGGCTTGGAAGTAGAGGGGCTGCCTTGGCAAATTCCATATCTTACTGGATAAATGTGTTACTGATGGCACTCTATGTCAAGTTCTCTTCTTCCTGCAAAGAAACTTGGACTGGCTTTTCCAAGGAGGCCTTGCACGATATCCTGCACTTCCTTAAAATAGCTGTTCCTTCGGCTCTTATGCTTTGGTAATTTACTCATCCTAAAGCCCAACTTCGTAAGTGAAAGAAATTGATTTTGGAAACTAAACAGCAAACAACAAAATTAAACCAAAATTGGATATGACTTTCAGAGTAGTTCTTTGTTAACTAAGTTGTTGATTCCAAGGATTTTTGAACAGCTTGAAAGTGTGGTCGTTTGAACTGATAATTATCCTCTCTGGGCTTCTTCCTAATCCCAAGTTAGAGACTTCAGTGCTTTCTATCTGGTTAGTCTTTGAGTCTATAACTTTTCTTGGAATTTTTTCTTCACACAATTTGGGTCTTTTAATTATGTATTATATTTCAATTTTATCTCTGAATTATTGATTATTTCAATTTAAACATTGAATTCTTAAAAATGTGTCAATTTTGCTCTTACAATGCCTTACCCTCAAAATTGAGATAAGGTAAGGTTAGGATAAGATTAAGGTGTGACCATCTTTAATTTTTTCCTAGACGTGCTCAATTAGAGTTGTACTAACTAAAAATGCAATATTTTTTTTTTCAGCCTTAATACATTTGGACTGGTGTGGATGATCCCCTTTGGACTCAGTGCTGCAGTGAGGTATGCAAAGTGAATTTGACCACTTCCATATACTTCATGGCTGGGTGTATTTGTTAAATATCATTAGCATGCTAGAGACTATATTATGCATAAACACACGTTAATTCGACTCTGATTCAGAGTTTTGTACAGCTATCTTAAGGCCGGCCCGAGACCATTTGGAGTCCAAAGCGAAAACTTAAAAGAGTTCTTTTTTTGTGACTCAAAAAAGAAATGGCCATTTTTATTATAGATTTTCTTTATAATATCGTATATATGGATGTCTTATTTATACATCAACGGAAAAGACAAAACTCTACTCCAAAGCAATATGAGACTTGGACTTTAACATAACTAGTCGCAAACCCGCGCGATGCACGAAAACGTCTTAATTTTGTGTGTAAATATATAAAAAATAATTATTTATAATGTAAACCCGTGAACACCTGTAGCATCAACTTCTTGAATAGTTTCAATTATCATCAAATTTATGCAATAATATATATATATATATATATATATATATATATATATATATATAGAACTCATACCACAAAACAAAACAAATCCAATTTGACCATAACACAAAACACACAACTCCAATAAAAATACCAACCACCATAAAACTACAATCAAAGGTTCAGAACCCACAAATCCAATACAAAAATAAAAATAAAAACTACAAACCTAGTAATAACACATACCGCAAAATCCACAAATCGAATCAAAGAGCAAAAGGGGAAAACAATTGCATATTTCATACACAAACCACCACAGAAGCATAGGGGCAAAAAAAAATTTGCGTGCAGCATTACCAATTGTTGGGACAGTGGGTAGTGGAAAGTTTAAATAGGAGATTGATGGTGCAATCAATTGGGGAGATGAAGAGGTGAGGAAGAGGTGAGGGAAAGATCCATGGGAGATGAAGAGGCAAGGGGGAAAAACCCATGGGAGATGAAGAGGTCAACTGGGGAGACGAAGAGGTGAGGGAAAAACCCATGGGAGATGAAGAGGTGAGGGAGATGAAGTGGCATGGGGGAAAAACCCATGGGAGATGAAGAGGTGAGGGAGATGAAGAGGCAAGGAGGAAAGAGTGTGGGAGATGAAGAGATGAAAGATGAGATGTGAGAGAGAGAGAGAGAGAGTGAAAAAGAGTGTAGGATGACATGGACGTCTGTAGGTGCAGGGATTATAACGTGGCGGTGTTTGGAGGAGAAAAAAAAAAATTCTCTCTGCTTCAATTTTTAATTTAGATTATAGATTGTAGATTATAAATATAGATTATAGATATGAACCTTCTAATTTTCTTTTTCAAAAGCTTGACCTTTATTAGAATAAGAATTAAGTGATCAAATTTACCATTTCTTAATAGTTTAAGCTTTTAAAACAATTGATAATTTATCATAATATCATAACACGACTTAAATTTTTGAGATAATTGATTGTTTATCAGCATCACATTCAACTTTACAACTTTCTTAATGGGCCTTACTAAGAATGAGTTTCATAAAATTATTGAATATACAACCATGCCTTCCATCTACTTGATCTGATTCAACTTGTTTCATCTTCGTTGCCCCTCTATAGCATACGGGTTTCAAATGAATTGGGGGCAGGGCAACCAAAAGCAGCAAGATTAGCAGTACGCGTTGTCCTAGTCATTGCCATCGCTGAGGGCCTGTTAAATGCATTGGTCATGATACTATTACGTAACATCTGGGGCCATGTTTATACCCATGAACAAGAGGTGGTCAAATATGTAGCAATCATGATGCCTATTGTTGCTATTTCCAGCTTCCTAGATGGGATACAGGGTGTACTTTCAGGTTTGTTTCTCTTAAATTCAAACAATATAGTCATATTTGATGTCAAGTTTTATTTTATGCTCTTAACATTTTAAAAACAAAGAAACAACATATTAATTTCAGATAATTGTATGGCAATTGGCAATAACTTTAGAACTATTTCTTATGATCCACACAGGCATTGCAAGAGGCTGTGGTTGGCAGATGATTGCTACTTATGTCAATCTCGGGTCTTTTTATCTTGTAGGCATTCCATGCGCTGTCGTATTGGCTTTTATCCTCCACTTGCACGGAAAGGTAAAGTTTCTTGAATAAGTTACAAACACAATAAATTTCACAATATTTTTCAGTACAATTTAGTTAATAGCTTTTTATTAATCTTTCATATTAACTCACTACTAACATCATTTTATTATCTACCATTTACAACTTGACAACTTAACAGTTATTAAATATGTTATGAATATTATTGTGCCTCGAGAATTATTGTATGCTCTAAGTCATCTTCGCACAATTGCCAATAAGTCATTTCACCTAGTCTTGGTTATGGAATATATTTTCAACAGGGGCTCTGGCTAGGGATTATATGTGCATTTATAGTGCAAGTGTTACTCTTTCTTATGATTACCATACAGTCTAATTGGGAAAAGGAAGTAAGGCACTTTATTCCTTTATTTTCTACTTTACTCTCTCAAATTGTCAACTCCACCCCCCCCCCCCCCCCCCTATCTCTTTCCCTCTTCCTAAATTTAATTGCAAATCACAATCCTTTTCTCCTTTCTTTAGGCAGAAAAGGCTGTGGAGAGAGTTGTAGAAATGCCAGAAAAGGCTGCGGAGAGAGTCCACGACTCCAAGAATCCAAGTGGATAGGACACCAGAAGACCAAAATGTAATCTTTTTGTAAAGTGTCAGTGCATTTTAATACTAGTTAATAAAGAAATGGGAAATTGTTATGCTAATTATATGGACTAAAGTGGGGCAGTAAACGAAAACTCTCATTTTTTTTTATTCTTTTTAATATGGAGAGTTGTGGAAAATGTGTAGGACTCTCAATTTATTAATGGAGACTTGTTGACTTGTATTTTATCTCACTTTTTTTTTTCAACTAAAAAAAAAAAAAACTCCAACCATAATAATAATGGACATGGTATTTCTATAAATACATTCAAAACCCTAGAGGATAGTTCAACTGATTCGGCCTTGGATATGCTCCCCAATGGTCATAAGTTCGAGTCCCCTCAGGACTACCTACCCAAAACAAAGATGTGCGCCTATCACGATACATCCCAAATGTTATTGCAATAACAATTTTTTTGGTAAAGCAAGTGTTGGAATTTGCAATTAGCATAAGCGAATTCACACAAACAACTTGAGAGTTTTTCAATTTTTATGAAGTGCAGTGTATTCTTAGTGCATGGGCTGCTTGCTGTGCACAATAACATGATCAAGAGAAAGCTGCAGAGTCTGGACAAGAATCGTTAGGAATTCTCGATAAACCAATTGTACCTAAGAAATTAACAAAGTGGGGTTTGCTTGCTATTGTCAAAAAAAAAAAAAAATCTTTGGAGGAGAAACAATAGATTTTCTGGACTTAGTGGCGGGTTATTTACCTAACTGGCGTGGGTTATTTACCTAGATGGCTCAAATTCAAAGAAGAGTTGGGAGGCATAAAGTTAGTTGATGCCGAGAAGTTCCCATCATTCCATGAATGGGCCAAGAAATTTGTTGAGATTCCAATCATCAAAGAAAAGATACCAATGCCAGAAGATCTAATCAACTACGTCAATACTTCTGGGCTAGCTAAAACTATACGTGGCTCAGCAATGGCAAACAATAAGTGAGTCTTATCTGGACTGATGTTTATTTGGAATTGTTATTTGCAGACTATTAGGCTACTAAAGTGCTCAGAGACTGTCTAGAAATGGTTTTCCTTTGAACAAAATCAATTGCAGCCGGATTTTGCACTTAATAAAATACCTTTGAGGTAATTTTGCTTTCCCATCTTATTTTATATGTACATGTTTGACTATTCGATTCACAAGTTTTCAGTGTTTGAAGAGTTTGTGCAGTGCTTAAAAGACAAAACAACAGTCATAATATTTGAACAAATAAGCAAGTCAAGAGGGTACATATGGTTTAAGGTCATAAAGATCAATTAAAATAAAATTATAACTCAAAAATCATTAATATGTAGATAGAGGGACATTCTTGCCTGGAGGCAAAAAAATAAAAATAAAAAACTCAGCATGCAATGCATTGCATATCATACAAAAGCTTCAAATCAGCTTAAAATAGTTAACAGCTAAGGTGATGCATGTGCTTTTCTCTACATTGAAGAAAGTAATAAAGATAACTACTACCTGAAATTTTAAGAAAATATTCCTTTAGATTAATAGATAACATCAAATTATTTGGAAAAATAAGATTTCTATAAATAATTAATACAGTAAAAGACAAGTGTGCATGGCATAATTAAAGAAACTTGGTTTTCTGTTATCACATCCCATTCATGCCAGCTTGTCATAAGGTAACCATTAGAAACATGTGCTTTTCCATAGGGAAATGACATTGATTGCAATCTGATGCATGCTGGATACCAAAACATTTTGATGGGTAGAAAATTAAAGAAATAACAGGAATGGTTTTCATAGGGCTCCATAACACAGGTTGGTTGTCCAATATACATGGTATACCATATTAACAATCAGAAACTTAACTGGAGACATATAACACTTCAAATAGTTGTAGTCCTAATGAGTTGAACTGTATCAAGCTCCAAATGTAAACAGAGAATATTTACCAACTGTACAAGGAAATATTAGTTCAGTTATTTGACTGAAAATCAAATAGTAACACGGCGACAGCGGCACCAAAATGCAGTCCCTCCACTTTTGCCTCGCGCAACTGCTATTTCCTCATCAACATAATACCAGATAAAGAAAGGATCCTTGGTGCTTGGCTCCCTGTCTTCATTTTGGCCAAGACTGATCTCTAAAGGGTTCAAAGGTCCAATTTTTATCCGAATACACTCGAAAATGAAGGCCAGTATTCTCTTCTTCCATGAAAATCTGCCTTCAAATGTTAAGCTTCCAATTGGTCCAAGATATACTCCATTCTCAATTCTCTTTGCCTGACAATCCAGACAAGGCTCTTTTAGATTTTAAGTTGACAAAAGGCAAAAGAAAAGCCAATAATATAATATTCTTTGTGTTGAGGGATGAAGCAAAGCTCCGGAAAGTTTGTCCTTAAAGTCATGCTTTAGCATATAGAAATATTACAGATAATGTTTATAACAGAAGTAAATGAAATTTTTGTTTACAGGTCCTGAAAGAAAAGTGGATGAAGGATTAAATTGAAAACAAAAGGAAGTTAACTGATATATTCCATATTTGGTATCTGGTGGGGGTAATGCCTCCTCATGTGGTGGACCTTTTGGCATGTTGGACTGGTCATAACCGCAGATGCAGGTCTGCAGCCATATGGGGTTTAATCCCTCATTGTCTAATGTGGGTTATTTGGAGGGAACGAAATGCCCAATCATTTGAAGACATAGAACAATCGATTCAGGAACTTAAACAATTTTTTCTCACTGTTTTACTTAAATGGGTCAATGCTTCAGGAAATTCCCATTTCAATTCCTTATATGAGTTGATCAACTCCTGTCAGCTCACTTTGTAATTGGTACCTACTGTATACTCTTTCTTTGTGTACATGGGTGGTTTTTATTTTAATGAAATATTACTTATCAAAAAAAAAAAAAAGGAAGTTAACAGATATACATCTTTGATCACAAACACAGGTTGGCTTACTTGTGAACTAAAACCAATTACATTTTTCACTTGAAGGCAAGAACTGAGTTCAGAAAGTGTTACAGAAAAAGCCTCAGCTTGGATCTTGAAAAAACAAAGGAAAGTTGAGGAAAGGTGTCAAAATGCTAAAGAAGGTAACCTAATCCCTGAGAAATTCAGCTCTTTTTCCTTTCCCTTTCCAAGATCCAAACAAATCCCAATTCTGCTTCAAAGTAAATAATATAGTTTTGTTCTTCAAATTTGTTGATCTTAAGATCATTAGACCTTTTGGCCCGATGACAATTCCGTCCTTGTGGTGGGTATATCCGGGATTCGATCCTCGGCATCTTCACCTTTAAGTTTGGATTGAAACAAGAGTCATTTTAAACACATCTTTAAGTTTTTATTCTTTTTGTTTTCTTTTTGCCAGATACAATAACATAATTAAGAAATGCAATAAGAAACTTACAGCAGCATCGAACCTCTGAACCGCTGTAATAGGAAAATAACGACCACCCTTCAATTGCTTCTACAATTTATCACAAAAGTTCAATAAGCACATATTATTGTAAAGTAAAATGTAAAAAGCTTGAAACTTTGAAAGTAATTACGTAAACAAGGAATAGTATTATGCAAACCTTAGAAGTAAAAACAAGCATCCATGTTCTCCCAGGGGATTTTGATCCACCAAGAGTATCAAGAAATCCGGAGGGATCAATGTTTGCCTTCTCAATCACAGAAAGTGCAGACAAAACCTCCTCTGCCACGACCTTTCTGCTCTTAGCCGCATTCTTCAGCACTTTCACACTCTCTTCAACTTCCTAAACCACAACAACAACTTTAACTCACTTAAACAAGAAAAGGGTCAACAAGAATTGAAAAGAATGAAAGGAAAAAGAGATACTTTATTGGGGTGTTCTTCCTGGACAAGAAGAGGGGTAGAGATGGAAGTTTGGTCTTTTTCATCAAGGGTGGCTCTGGTTTTTGCTCTGGAAAACCTGTGAAGATAAGGCTTTGTGGGTTTGAGAGAATAATGGGTGGTGTTGGTGAGCTTAACTTGTTGGAAATTTGAGGAGGGTCTGAGAGATGTTTTAGTATTGGGTGATGAAGATTTTAAGACAACCAAGGTGAAGGAAGAAAGCATATGGGAGAGTACTGTTTGTGAGCCCATTGGCTTCGATGCATCCATTCAATTTGAGCGAGTGGATTATCTATAAATACATTTGGATTTCTATTTTATGGAAATAGTTGAGCTCCAATCCGGTTTTGGAAGAATCTTTCTTCCAAGTCATCATATCGTAATTAAATAAATTATTCACGTGTATTTTTAATTACATTATATTTTTAATGAGTCATGTGATTTTTTTTTAAATAATACATGTGGATAGTCTATTTAATTGACACTAAGTGGGTTGAAGGAAAATTCCTCTAAAACGGGTTTGAGGTAAACTATATCCTCTTTTTATTGTCTTCTTCACTTTTTTTCTATAATTTTTCCTCATTTTGAGTTTTTGAGTTTTTATTTTTTACTAAAGTCCACTTTTGGCTTCCTAATTTAGGGGATGTTTTCATTTTGGCCCCCTAACTTCAAAAGTTTTCATTTGAGTCCTATAAGTTTATTTAGCGATCAAATGGGCCCTTCCATTCATCTTAGTTAGAACTCCCTTCGTTAAGTGTCAACTAAGCACTCAATCATGTCTCCACGTCACCATTTGTTGCCACGTGGTCTTGCCATGTCATATATATTATATATTAAAAAATTAATTAAAATCAAATTTTATATTCTTCCTCAAATCAATTTCATAAAAATAAAAAATTGTAACTTTATTTTACTTTTCAGTAATTTTTGGATTTTTTAATAAAAAAATTATTTGATTAATTTTTAATTAAAATTTTGAAATGACATATGTCGTTTAGAAGACATTGTCATATATGCCACGTGGCAGAAATATGGCAATGTCTTCTACTTTAATATATATATGGATTCCATACTTGCTATAACCTGACCTGGCATCTAAGCTTTATTGCTCAATATTTAACAACGCTGTTTCAATTTGGACACTATTCAACTAAATGGGAATTGGTTGACCCAAGAGGAACTCAAACTTAATTTTGATATAGGAACTCAAACTACATCCAAGAGATCTGAAAGCATGAGTAAAGTTCTTATTAAAGCACTGTTGTAGAGTCTATTTATTCTTCCTTCATGGAACTTTTTCTTCTATAAGTAATAAATCTGACTGAAATAACAAAAGGGCCTGTCTTTCATGGAACTTTGTTTCAGTTGCCTTGGTACTCCTTTCTCTTTTTTCTCCAAATTTAGTTTTGTGCATTCCCCTAGCTTTCTTGTCTGATGTTGCTGCATGGGGTTTTCATTTTGACAGGGAGTCCTTGATGGAAAATATGATGATCTTTCTGAGCAGTCATTTTTCTTCAAATTTAGTTTAAAGCACTAATTTTTCTTCAAATTTAGTTTAAAGCACTAATTTTTGGTCGAATTGTATTAGTTGGAGAAATGAGGTAAGAGCATGCTCTTTTAGTGTAATTTTTGTGTAATAATACTGGACTCGCATGTTTGTATTTATCAGCAAGCTTTCATTTCCAGATGCAGGTTTTAAGTTTAGACCATTTTTGCTTTACCATTTTCTGTTTGTTTTTTTCCCTTTTTTTTTTTTTTTTTTAAAGTTATTATTACAGTACCACATCACCATTTTAGGGCTTTTTGTTATATACAGATTTTTAATAACTGAAATGGAAGTTATGGTAGAAAACAAAAAAAAAAAAAAAAAGGGGGGGGGGGGACTTTGTACAATTTATTAAGAGAAATTAAAGCACATAGATTTTCTTATAAAATTTTGGAGAATTTACATAAAGAAAGGTCAAGGGTTTATACCCTATTTTAAATTAGGTCCCAAATTTTTAATTTTAACAATTAAAGTCTCTAATTTATAAAATCGTTTCAATTTGCAGTTTTTGTCCATCTCAGTTTTTCATTTCCATTATTCTACGCAATAACGAAACAAAGAAAAACAAGAAACCGTTAATAAAACTTTGTATTCGACCTAGGTAACTAGTTTCGATTTTTTTACCTTTAATTTTTTCACTCTAAGCAAAATTTTCACTCTCTAAATAGATATTTCCCTATTTATCCTCTTTGTTCTATCAAACAATTATAAAGCGAACCCTGATGGGTTAGCTAGCGGTAGGACAAATCGTAATATGCACATGAGGAAGTATAAGTTGTGAATTCGACACCTCATGACAACGGATCCCTTTGGAGCCAACCCCAGGCCTTTGGTAATTTCCCGGTACTTATGGGATGGAGGGATTACACGTATCCATAGGATTAGTTTGAACGAAACTTTGGATACCCATTTTATTAAAAATTAAATAAAATAAGGGTAAAATAAAAAAAATCACACCTGAAATTTGAGCTAATGACAGAAACTATCAAGATTTCTCGAAAAATCTAGTTTACCTTATAAGTGCAAACGACACTTAACACCGCTTATGCAACTTTCTCAAAAATTTCAAATTTTACAACTGCTAAGATGGTAAATTTTTATTGGTGTTTAATCAAGTGATATTGCACTAATCACAATATGTCATATTAACAGTTCTAAAATTTGTAAAAATAAAAAATTCACATCCATGTTTTGGTTTATTTAAAACCACATATTAGGTTTATGCCATTATATGAACTTTATATTTTACCCCAAAAAACAATTATTAAGCGTAAATCGGTAAAAGTCCAAAACGGTTGATGGTAGGATATATCCCCGAACATCCTTAAAATATCATTCATGATACATCAAAATGTCTTGGGAAAAAACATAACTATTTAGCAATTTAGCCAAAAAAAAAAAAAAAATAAAAAAAATAACTATTTAGCAAAAAAATAAATAAAGGGAGAAAACAAAACTGAAATTTGACAGCTGTGGGATTTGAACCCACGCCCTTTCGGACCAGAGCCTAAATCTGGCGCCTTAGACCACTCGGCCAAACTGTCTTCAATATCTAAAATCTTATTGTACTCTTTCATAACAATAATCAGTGGGAAGATGTTTCATTTTCAACCATCCGACCTTGAGAATTGAGTTATCTTGATATATTTGCTATCTTATAATTCAATGTCACACAAGCAAGGCATCCATCAACCAACGTAGTCAAGATATATATATATTTAGGAGATTAATCTGTTAAGCACACTCTTTGACGCAAACCTTTTTTTGCCTTAAGAAACATTGCATTGAAGAATAAAACTATTCTTCCTTTGTAGCAAAGAAGTCAATACCGTACTGGAAACCATTTCGGTTTGATCTGGAGAATGAAATATTTCTGTACCGACCAATACCAGTGTACCATTTTGGGTTTACCGCTATATATATATATAATTTATTAAACATAAGTGATAAAACTTCATTCTTTCTTACATGAATATAAAAATTAAAAGTTACTTAAAACACATTAACATAAAACTTTCTTCTAAAAAAAAAAAAAACATAAAAATTAAATTGTTCATTACCCGAAATATTAACAGGTACATTTCAATAGTATTTCTTATATTGAAACGAAATATTTTGGGTGTTTCAGTCGAACGGTATGAAATTGACCACTTTACTTCGTAACCCGATTATTATATCCTCTAAAAAGTAGAGAGGTGGAGCAAGAGCACTACAAAGAGCAAGGGAAGAATACTATCTAGGATCGTCTTCGAATCACCCAAATAGAAAATTAGTTGGCAAAGGTCATCAATGCACTATGATTCCTAGCAAAAAACAAGCAGCTAGAGGAAGAAACAAGTGAAGAAAGACCCCTTAGAAAGACAGATGCAAAAGCAACATCGTCAAAGGCTCCAAAATTATGGTTAGTGAGATATGTGGCCTTCCACATAAATTATCAAGAACAATTTTGTCATACTTTTAGAAAATTATTATTTTGCTAAAATTTGAGGGTATTATTTCTTGATTTATTTGAATTAATTATAAGATACATATATCCCCTAGATACATTTTTAAGATTTCACACTATCCATAAGATCCTTTCACAAATTTCTAAATATATATAATAAAAGAATGGATAAAGATTTAGGGAAAATTACACTTTACCACCCTAAACTATCACCCGTTTTCACTTTCCCCCCTAAACTTTAAAAAGTATCAATTGACCCCCTAAACTAATCCAATTGCACGGCCGTTGCCCCCTGAGCCCAAAATCGAGTTAAAATTGACGGAATTGAGCAACACGTGACACGCACGTGACCAAAACAACTTTACCAATTTTATTTTTTGATAAACCCCGAAATACCCTTATCCCCCTTTTAACCAATAAACACTTAACCCGTAAATGCCCTTATCCCCCTTTTAACCAATAAGTGACTTAACCCGTAAAAAAGTGCCCCCCTCCAGCACCAGCACCCCCAAACCACCAGCGTTGACCCGATCATCAAACCCCCCAAACCACCGGCACTTGACCCGATCATCAAAGCCCCCAACACGGCGTTGACCCGATCATCAAAAGCCCCAAACCACCGGCACTTGACCCACGACGTAGAACCCTCAAAATCAAAACTATAGAACACCGGCGTTGACCCACGACGTCGAACCCCCAAAATCAAAACCGTAGAACACCGGCGTTGACCCACGATGACGATGCAGGGATCCCGATCACACGGTGGTGGAAATTCTGGGAGTGCAGAGTCAGCAAATTCTTGGAGATGCCATGAAAATCTCCCAGCCACGACGGAGCTGTTTTGCTACTGTGGTATTCCAGCTCCGGTGAAAATCTCTCGCACTCCTAAAAATAATGGGCGTCGCTTTTGCAGTTGTGAAAATTTTAAGGTATGTACTGAAAATTTGCAGTTGTGAAAATTATTTGTGGTGGAATTGTAGTGAGTTTTTTTTTAATGGGTTTTACTGGTTGTGGTGGAATTGTAGTGAGTTTTTTTTAATGGGTTTTACTGGTTGTGGTGGAATTGTAGTGAGTTTTTTTCGATATTTCTGTTAAAACAAAGTCCCAGAAAGTTATTTATTTCCTTGCACTGAGATTATATTTGAGACCACTTGCACTGGTGAAAGTGAAAATTGGCCACTTGCACTGGTGAAAGTGACCACTTGCACTGAGATTATATTTGAGATTATAGTTATTTATTTCAAAGGATCCAAGCCCTAGGAAAAGGACTATAGATGCGTAGTTTGTTGATAAACTTGACCACTTGCACTGGTGAAAGTGAAAATTGGCAGGGACTTAGCAAAAATATGCTGTGGGACTACTTATTAATTATCTTAGAAACAAAACATCTCCTTTTCAAGGAATTAGATGGAAGCAAGGCACCTGATCTTCAAAGGAGAAGATTTCTTGAAGGTCAACAAGTCTACCCTTTTCTGTATTCAAATAAGCTTGTGGAACTAATAATGAATTCCACTTCTAACAATTAAATTGATCATTGAATCTGATAGCCTCTTAATTAATGTTTAGTTTTAGTTTTTAAAAGTAAGTAACACCCATCTAAATGTTTGAAAACATGAGTCTAACCCATCACCATGACATTATATCAATTCATAACTATTAGCTCGCAATTAAGTCTATTTCTCATTCTTTCTTTTTTTTGGATAAGTAGATGCAGTAGTATTTGTTATTTATGTTACTGTGAACATTGTGTATGAACACACACTTATAGAGTCTATAGAGTAAAGTCTATAGATAAGGTTTTTATTTTTTTTTAATGGATTAAGACTACTTTTTCTTAAAATGGACCAGTTAGTTGTAAACTATTATTACATCATCTAAAACGTAACATATGCAGTATTAGGTGTTTGGTAATTCACCATGTCTACTTCTAATGTTATTGGTATTGGCTGTTGGAATTGTGTTGTAGATTGATGCAATTACATATGATTGTAGGTGAACCGTTCTTGTAGATTCTTTGTTTGGGTTGACCCTCCACTGGAAGGAGCCACACTTGAAGAAGAGTCAAAAGAAAACTCAGAGATACAAGTTGGCTGCCATGAGGAATTGATAAAAATTCAGGCTGCTAAACATGATGCAATTAGAGAGATTGATGCAATGAAGTATGAAGCACTGCTTGAAGTGGAAAGGGAAAATACTGCAAAGAAGTATGAAGCTCTTCTTCAAGATGAAATTGACAAATGCAAAACCTTGTTGTTGAAGTTGAAGTTAGCTTTATTAGGGTCATGGGTGTTTTTTGTATTTGTGTTTAGTATGTATTAATAAAAACTGACTTGTAAAGTTATATTGTGAATTGGCTTGGGCTGCACATTTGTACTTGTGAAAATGATGTGAGATGTTGATTGGCTGCCTAAAAGTGTAGTTATGTTAATCTTTTATAATATAAGAAGAACTACTTTAAAAAGCAGTTGTGTTAGCAACCATGCAAGTGAATGTGAGATGTTAAAGTGAAATAATAATACTTTAGAACCATGCATGCAACCATGCATGTTGTGCATAAATCTGAAAAACAACATGCAACCATGCACGTTGTGCATAAATATGAAAAACAACCTGCAACCATGCACGTTGTGCATAAATCTGAAAAACACCATGCAACCATGCAACAATGCACGTTGTGCATAAATCTTTACAATAGATACCAAAATATTCCTAAATTTCTTTTCAATTACAAATCCATAACATCACAGTTTCCAAAATTAATAATCCCATGCCATCACAGTTGTTTTAAGTAAGTTCCATACCAACTAAGTTGGGTAATGAGCAAAATAATCCTAACAAACTATTAGCCATATTCAACATCATACTTCCAGCTTGGGTAATGAGCAAAAATACTAACTGTTCTAACTAAATTCCATACCAACTAAGTTGTTTTATAATAAATACATATTAACTATTGTTTTTTCTGCTTCTTGGCTGCAATTCTTGTCATGGCTTTTTCAACTGTTGGCACCACCATCACTTTGGCTTTTTTACTTGCAGCACCTCCAGCACCAGCAGTAGTTCCAGCAGTTCCAACAGCACCTCCAGCAGTTCCAGTAGCAGTTCCAGCACCTCCAGCACCAGCAGTTCCAGCAGCACCAGCACCTCTAGACTTCTTCTTACCCTTGTGCAATAACATATAATACATCAATATTATGCAACAAGTGTATAAATAATTAAATAAAGTAAATAAAAATAAGGTAATAATTAAATATAATACCTTAGAACCAGTTTTACTCTTTTTCTTTTTGGCTAGTGGGCATGTTCTGCTGTTATGCCCAAGTTTCTTGCAGCTTGAACATTTAATATTTGTTCCAACTTTACTAAACCTATATGGGTTGGTAGGTTCAGTAGGATCTCTTCTTCTCATTCTTTTGGGTCTGCCAGGGTGGCATCTCTCAAGTGGTGGGTCAACAGGATCATATTGAGTCTGAGTCCATTGTTCCATACTAGGCATAGGATAAATTATGAGCTCATATGACTTTTTGTACTTCTCAATCGTTTAGCAATGGTCCACATAATCCTCAATTTTACTTCCCTGATGAAGAATGGCAGAGATGGCATGGTGACATGGAATGCCAGTTATGTCTCACTTCTTACAACCACAAGTCTTCTCTCTCAAGTTCACTACAAACTTTTGTTGTCTATAGTCAACCTCATACTTCCCTTCTCCAGCATACATAAGCAAGCATTCACTTGCTTTAACCCTTGCCTTCTCCACCTTAATCTGAATCTTAGGACATAATTTCCCACTCATCTTTGCAATGGATGCCCTATTCACTTGGAACCTTCTCATCAACTTCCTTCTAATTGTGTCAAGCATGGTTAAAATAGGCTTGTCCCTAGCATCTAATATATAAGAGTTGAAACACTCTGACAAATTATTCACAATAAGATCACTCTTGGGATTTTTGGTAAATTTAGACCTAGACCACGTGGCTACAGGAATCTTAGAAAGATATTCATATGCTGGAGGTGACAACTTCTTCAATTCAGCCATATGGGCATCAAATTCAAACTCTGTATAGGCTGATGCAGCACCCCACAACTTATCTTTTAATGCTTTCCCTCTATGACCACTATCTCTAAAGTTGGCATATATATGCCTAACACATGCCCTATGGTCCATATCAGGACAAACATCTTTAAAGCTTTCAGTCAAGCCCTACAAATATTAGCAAATAATGACAAACATTGTTAGAACTTTAAACAAAAATATAACAATAATAAATAATAAACACAATTAAAGAAACACAAAAGGTTAACAAATTACCTTTTGTCTGTCAGAAATAAAGGTCCATCCACCTGCCACCTCCCCAAGGTCCTTCAACAATGTAGAAAGAAACCAAGACCAGCTTGCCTTGCACTCAGATTCCACAACAGCCACACAAATAGGGTACATGTTATCATTAGCATCTCTAGAAACAACACTTAATAGATGCCCTTTATATGACCCCTTTAAAAAGCACCCATCCAATCCAATCAATGGTCTACACCCTTCTTTAAAACCAGTTTTTGTAGCTGTCAAGCAAACATATAACCTCTGAAAAGTGGCTGCCACATCAAGACAAGGTCTTTCTACATCTAGTAATGCAGTGGTCCCCACATTTGTCTCCTTCAAAGTCTTACAATAATCCCAAATTTTTTTGTATTGTTCCTTATGACTCCCTTGAATATTTTCAGCAGCCCTTCTTCTTGCCCTATACACTTGCATCCTGCTAACTTCAGCATTCCATTTACTCTTGATCTCTTGCTGCAATGCAAGGGTCGGTTTTTTGATGTCATGTCTAAAAGTCTCCATATACCTCTTAGATATCCATTTTGAATTCATTGCACTATTCTTGTATGCTCTTGTGCAGGTATGATTGGGATTATAAGTCTTAATCTGGAAGGTCATCTCATCCCTAACCTGAGAACCATAAACTCTATAATTACAATGCTCATCCTTACACACTATAATTACCTTGTCTTTATCATTCTTCACAAATGATAAATCCTTCCCTATTTTCAAATTGTACTCTCTCACAGCTTCTCTAAACTGATACACATCAGCAAACTTCATTCCATTTTCCAACATTGGACTACTCATATCAATCACATCAAACTCTACACTCTTAGGTTTTGGACCCTTCGGAACATTGTCTTCATCACTTGTGGCCAATGGAGTTATCAACTCATCACTATTAGGCATTTCAGAATCCCAATCCTTTTCATTTTCTGGCTCTCTAACTTCAGCTGTAACAGTTTCAGCTGGTTCTGTTACTCTTTGGCTGGCTGGTTGACTTGCTGGTTGACTTGCCATTCGTTGACTATAGGCATCAACAGCAGCATCAAGTAAGTCCTCATCACCACTAAGTAAGCCATCCCAAAAATCCAGCTCAGAACCCTCATCCTCCACCTCCAATCTAGCACAGTCAACATCATCATCTGCATCATACTCTTTCTCAAAAATCTTCTCCTTCCCTTTGCCTTTACTCCTATCTACCACTTTCTTCTCTTTCCCTTTGACTGGTGGTTGCCTATCAGAAATTTTAATACCTTTGTTTTTGTTTTTTCCACCAATTATTGGCAACTTGTCTCTCTTATTGCTAGTCTCACTCTCTTTCCCTTTTCCTTTTCCTTTTCCTTTACTCTTATCAACCACTAAAACTTCAGGAAGTGCAGGGGTTAATGGTATACAGTCATCAACATCAGCAGCACTTACTGTATATAATACAACAAACTTCTCTGTCTTATGAGCATCCACCATTTTCAACACATCAGCATCTGTTTTTAGTAGCACTAAACCATTGTCAAGGCTCATGTCAGTAAGTTTGTAGTAAATAAGGTCCCCACGTTGATACCCATATTTCTCTAAAATTGACTCCAACTCAAAAATGGACAAACAGTCACTATCAAAAGGCTCATCATGTGCAGTAACATCACCATTAACATATACCAGCCCATTTAAATTCTTGAATCTTCCCCCAAAGTGAATCTCAAATATAAAAAATTCATCATCATCCATTTTTGGAATAAAGCACAGAATCTGAGCACAAAAATAATAGACTTTGTTAAACTAAATGACACAATAATCAAACCCTACAGGGACCCAGTACAGAGATTCCACAAACACACACAAAGCACATGCACACACGTTGATACCCATATTAAATTATGGCACACACAAAGCACTAAATTATGACCATGTGGGGACCAAAGAGGCACTCCTACAGGGACCCAGAACACAGATTCAACAAATCATGCAAAAAGGACAACACATTCAACAAAAATGTACCAAAAAGACAAACATTCAACACAATAACCAACCCCTAGGGACCCAGCACACAGATTCCACAAACATCTTTCAAACTTTCACCACAAAAACCCATCACAACAACCAACATCTTTGACTTTTGACTTCCCTTCTACCAAAACCCATCACAACAACCATAATACATCATTTTTCCAACAATCTTTAAAAAAAAAAAAAAAAGAGCTTACCGAGAAGTCAGTGCTGGGTTTGGGATTGAATGGTGAAGTGAAGTCAGTGCCGGTGGTTGGGGGTTCGACTGAGTGGGTCAACGCCGGTGCTTGGGGTTGGGTTTAGTGGGTCAACGCCGAGGCTTGGGGTTGGGTTCAGTGGGTCAACGCCGGGGTTTGGGGGTTCGATTGATCGGGTTAAGAGCCGGTGGTTTGGGGGTTTTGATGATCGGGTCAACGCCGTGTTGGGGGCTTTGATGATCGGGTCAAGTGCCGGTGGTTTGGGGGGTTTAATGATCGGGTCAACACTGGTGGTTTGGGGGTGCTGGTGCTGGAGTGTTTCAGTTTGGGGGCACTTTGTTACGGGTTAAGTCACTTAAGTGTTTATTGGTTAAAAGGGGGATAAGGGCATTTCGGGGTTTATCAAAAAATAAAATTGGTAAAGTTGTTTTGGTCACGTGTTGCTCAATTCCGTCAATTTTAACTTGATTTTGGGCTCGGGGGGTAACGGCTGTGCAATTGGATTAGTTTAGGGGGTCAATTGATACTTTTTAAAGTTTAGGGGATAAAGTGAAAAACGTGTAATAGTTTAGGGTGGTAAAGTGTAATTTTCCCAAAGATTTAAACTAGTTTTGAAAGAGTGTAAAAAAATTATAAAAACCTTTCACTAGTTTGACATAATGTCATAATAAGAATATAATAATGGAATGGATAAAGATTTAAATCAAATTTGGAAAGAGTGATCACACTAAGTGCCTATCTTCTCTCTGCAACAAATGGTTACACTCTTGTTAATTATTAAAATACATGACTTCAATGGTCTGTTTGGATGGGCAGGATTTGGGCTTATGCCAAATTCAAATCCTTTTTAAATGAAACTTTATTAACAAAACATCAAATGATTTATTGATTATTATGATAGTTTAAGGTAAAACTCTAAGTTTTTAGAAATTTAAAATTCAGTTCCGATTAAAATTCTTTCGACAATTAATTAGTAAAAAATTAAATAAACTGATGCCAAATAGACTAGTTTTGACATAAAACAAAAGCGAAGGATACGTGGGAGCAAGAAAGTGTATCCAAATCCCTCGCATACTAGTCAACATTGGATCTGCTAGTTTGTACATAACATTGGCATCACAAACTCTCTTGCAGCTGAGTAATGGGGACTTAAGGATGGGTTAAATCTGGCTCGAAAACTTAACATTAGCAAACTCATTATAGAATTTGATGCTAAAACTGTTGTAGCAGCCATTCTAATCTCTGATAGCACAATTGCTACATGTTCTCATCCCTACACTGCTTTGATTACTAACTACAAGTTCCTAATTCAATTTTTTAAGGAGGCTCATTTTCTCCATTTTCATTATAAAGGGAATCTTTGTGCGGACCTCTTGGCAAAGGCGGGGAACAAAACTCTAGAATCTTTTTCTAAACTTGTATCTCCTCCTTTATTTATTGTAAGCCAATTTTTAGCAGACATTTGAGGGGTTTCATTCTCTCGAACTTGTAATATTTAAGTTTCTTGAAGGTAATTTCTTTTTAACCAAAAAAATAAGGGAGGAAAATAAACACAAGCCCAATAATAAATCTAAATTTTTTGTTTAAAGCCCATTCTATTTGTGGACTGAGCAGGTCCAATGAAATTAACTTCTTTCCAAGATTTTGATTTTAATTCAATCTCAAGCCTTAGCCCAAAGCCTAGTGAAAAACAAAGTGTTTACAAGCACCGCTTCTCTTCCCTCCCCCTGCTCTTGTAATTTCTAAAACCCCTCATCAACCCACCGCTTTCTCTCACTTTTTCTCACACAACACAATGTCTCCTCTCACTGAACAACAAGAACAAGATGAGCTCTCCAGCAGCGACGACAACGACAACGACGACGACGACGTTTTGGATGAGGACTTGGAATCCCTAAGGCGAGCCTGCATGCTCACCGGAACAAACCCTAACGACCTCATCACCACCACCACCAATCCACCTCCCTTCACCTCCGCCAACTATTCCGACTCCGATGACGACCTCGAATTGGTCCGAAACATTCAAAACCGCTTCTCAAACGACACTCTCTCCTTAAAACCTCTCTGTACTCTCCCGCCCGCCGCCTCCGACGATGAAGACGATTTCGAAACTCTCCGCGCTATCGAGCGCCGCTTCGCCAACTACAATTGCGGTACGTTTCCTACTTGTTTACACTGTATAATAAGCTAGCATACATACTTATATACTTGTATATATATATTTGCAGATACTCTTAAACAAGACATTGAATGTGGAGGTTCGCCAAATGATTTGCCTGTTAATAGTGCTACTGATTGTAGTGAAGAATTTACAAATTCTGGTTTCATTGAGAATCACCAATCGGAACCTATGTTGCCAATTAAGAAATCATCGTGTTTCCCAAAGTCTGCGCTTTTGCTTACGGATGCGATTAAAAAGAATAGATCGTCTCAGACGTTTTTTCGGAGTCAGTTGATCCATTTAGAAGCAAGAATTGAGGAAAACAAAAGGCTGAGGGAACGTGTTAAAATCCTTAAAGACTTCCAGACTTCTTGCAAGAAAAGAACGGGGCGAGCGTTGTCGCAGAGAAAGGATCCGCGTGTCCAGCTTATTTCGGTGAATAAATCATGTGCTTCGAAGGATAATTCAAAGGTCGGTTTATAATTATGTTTCCTCGTGTATATGTGATGCTTATTTTTGTATGTGTATTTTAGGGTTGAACACTAAAATTATAGATGGGTTGGAAACTTCTTGTGGTTTTTCAATAATAACTTTGAACTTTGTGAACTCAAGAGGTCCACATTATCATCTATTGATTGAGGAAAGACAAATAGAATAGTGAAACTTATAAGGGTATAGAGAATTGTGAAAGTATGAATAAAAAATAAGAAGAAATTCAAGGAAAAGGAACAATCGCATGTTTAACGACATGGTGATAAGTATTGTTAGAGTGATCACGAAGCATAGGCACTAATGACTCGAATTCTTTATTAGATTTTGTTTATTCACTCTCTCTTTGTATGTAATGATTGGTATTTGTATTCTTTACGAGTATTTTTGTGTACACCCCTTGTGTACTCAAAGTGTTTCCTCCTTCTCAATCAAAATTTTATTACTTATGAAAAATAAGAAGAAGAAATTCAAGGAAAGAAATGAGAACCCGCTAGCTACAGGATTGATTTGAGAATTGCAGAAGTTTTCAACTTGCTTTATATAAGATACTTTTCTGTTTTATCTATTATATGCAGTGGCTTCATTATTATTCTCACGTTGACATCTCTTTCTTGTTTCTGTAGGTTAATGATAAACGGGCTTCTGCCATGTCTTATGGTCCAGCAGAAAATTCTCATGTTACCAATTATAGAACGGCATTGACTAACTTTCCGCTTTCATTAGATCGGAAAAAATGGTCAAAGGAAGAAAGGGAAAATCTTGGAAAGGGAATAAGGCAACAATTTCAGGAAATGGTGCTTCAAATGTCAGTTGATCGATCCAGGTATAAACTTATTTTTTTGTTGATATGCCCTTAAAAATCATGCCTCGAAATGTATGACAAACACAAACGGCACTTATCAGCCCTTAGGCCTCATTTTACAACTTATATATGCACCTTGTACATCAGTTTGTTGTAGGGGCTATCATCACAATGCTCATAATATGTTTCATTCTAACTTTTAAAAGGATAAAATAGTACCTTTGTATTCATACAAAAAATCTTTACATATTACTCTTAATGCTTTAGTTTTTGTTATCCTTTGTTTATGTTTCATGGTAGGACTTATATTCTTTAATATCAACTTGTAAAATGTTGTGTCTTTCTTACATATTTTAGTCAGTTTTTTAATTAGCAACAAACATTAATGACAGCATCTCCGTAGAAATCCTTGGTACATCTGTGTTTGATGACTCTAGTTTAAGCTACTTGCAGCAGATGTTGAACTTTTACATTATGAGGCTCCGTTCTTTTTCACTTAAGTATGTGTTATAGATTATTCAATAAAGAATACATAACTAGCAGACAATGCTTGAATTCCATTTTATTACATTATAAAGGGTAAGGCCTAATCTTAATGACTTCTTAAATTGAGTAGGGCCCATAAGCCTAGTTTTGGGCATCCTCAATGAATAACTCTTCTCCAACCAGCCTACTGCTACAGCATCAGTTTCATTATGAAATTAATTGTTTAGAGAGAAACATTCAGAATGTCCCTTATAAATAAATAAGTAAAATTGTGTAAGTTTTTACTAGGCATCACCAAAAGAATAAGCTTGAGTAAAACGCCTTCTGTCATCATGGTTTTAGAAAATCAGATCATGTTACTTTGCTAAATTAGTACCCATGTATAGTTGAGACAATGAAGAATTGAAAGACTAAGTTACATTACTATAAGATGATTTCATACACAGATTCCATACCCATGTATAAGGTGCTCAGAAGAAAGAAACAAAAAAAAAAAACTAAGAAAGAAAGAAAAAAGCATAATAATAGTAGGAGACCACCGAGACTTCATTACTGTATCTTCTTTTCACTTGTTTTTGAAGACATTGCTACAGATATTGACAATATTGTCGATCTTTGGGTAACATTGTTTCATAGGCATCCTTTCCTGGACAAATGTCTTTCTGATAGTGACTTAGAGGGATCTTCTGGTGATTCAAATGATTACGATAAGATTCTCGTATCAATCAAAGATCTTGAAGTGACCCCGGAAAATATTAGAGAGTTTCTGCCCAAAGTGAATTGGGAGCAGTTGGCTTCGATGTATGTTGTAGGTCGCTCTGGTGCTGAATGTGAAGCAAGGTATGTACTTTCTTAATGTTCAAATTTGATTATATCTAAAGCCTCTTTGTTGTGTTCTTAATAGTCAGATTTTCTGGTCTCGATTTGTGCAGTTCTTGACTATTGTTTTCATGTTTATTGATTTCCTCTGAAGCATATGTATCCAATGAAGTGAACTTTGCAGACGTCTATGAAAATCACCATCACAGACACATATAGCATTGTTGAGCTTGAATAAAAGTGAGGGGTTCATCATAGATGATATAGGTGGGATCCATACATGATGTGTGCTTTACTCAAAACAGTGCTGCTAAATGCGTCTGTGATGATTGTCATCACAGACGTCTGTGACGCTATCATTTCCTCGTGTCCTTGGAACCACAGTCACCATCTAAAAATTGATTGCTTTGTTTGTTTTCTTATTAATTTCTGCAGGTGGTTGAACTATGAAGATCCCTTGATCAACCACAATCCATGGACGGTTGTAGAAGATAAAAATCTTTTGTTAATTGTCCAAGATAAGGGGATCAATAACTGGTTTGATATTGCAGTATCATTGGGGACAAACAGGACCCCGTTTCAGTGCTTGGCACGTTATCAGAGGAGTTTAAATGCTTCCATACTAAGAAGGGAGTGGACTAAGGATGAGGATGCTCAACTTTGTGCGGCTGTAGATGTTTTTGGTGAGAGCGATTGGCAGTCTGTAGCGTCTACTTTGGAAGGACGGACTGGTACCCAATGTTCTAATAGGTTAGTTAGCTATCTTAAAGATTATTTGAGTTTGTGTTTAGTTTTTGCGAAGTCATCTTTTGCTGTAGTAAAGCTACCACAAAATATAATTTGTATGCTATTGTTGTTAATATATTGTTTATATGGTATAGCTTAATTTTAGGAGTTGATGTATAGGTTGATTATAGGAGTTGATCGTGCAATTAGCTTCAATTGTTTCCTTATTTAGATTCATTGTATATCTATATATTGTGCCTCCTAGAGAGAAGAATATATACAGAAAATATTCAGCCAATTAATTCTACAGCTATATTTTTCCCATTGAAGAAAGAGCAGTGAGATTTCGGCTGAGGAAAGCTACTAGTTACTTAGATATATATTGGAATTAGTGTTTTTGAGTGGACTTATTTCAATATTTTGTTCTACCATGTAGATTTTTTTTACAGGTGTTATCATCTTCCTGATGGTAATATCATCCTATATATATATATTTTTTTGATAGACTCACCTCTAGGCAATAAAACCTACAGGCAACTAACTCCACCCACCAAAACCAGTTGTCAGGTAATCTAGGGGCATTCACCTTCCATAACGATTATCAATGTCTTGTGACATGGACTGTAACATGCTTCCATTAGGGACCAGAGGGAAGTTAAGAGAAGCTATAAACGGAAAAGAAAAGCAGTGAGAGAGGACCTAAAGCAGCCATGTGCACCAGAGGATTGAGAGCCTAAAATATCTGACAAGCCTTAAGCCTCTTCATGTAGACATGTTTCTTTTTTCTTGTTGTTCTCTTTTTATCATTTGGTGAGAGTGGGAGTGCACACAAGTTCTTTCGTATTATTAATGACCTGTCTTACAACCTGAATTAGGGGTTTTTTTCCCTTTCCCCAAACCAGATAAATGTGTCAAATTCCTTATAACCCATGATGTTTCCTTATGTGGCGTTTCAAAGCTCCCCCCCTCCCCTCTTCTCTGGGCAGGAAACAAACTGTCTTCTGAATTGGTCTATTATTTTCAGTTTATTTTCTTTGACACATCTATTTGGTTTCCTTCTGGTAACCATTGATTATATGCTTTGGGTTAAATTGTTATGAAGATGACATTTCTAGGACTTAGTTGTGTCTGCTCACTGTAAATTCATTAATTTCATCATTTATGATACGCAGATGGAAAAAATCTCTTCATCCTACCAGAGAAATAGTGGGGAGGTGGATTGAAGATGAAGACAAACGCCTGAAAGTTGCTGTGATGCTTTTTGGGCCAAAAAATTGGAATAAGATAGCTCAATTTGTGCCTGGTCGAACTCAAGTGCAATGTAGAGAAAGGTACTGTGGAATTATTTTAACTTAATCTAGATGCTGTTGGTTTGAGAAAATTGTTAATTCTTTTGATTCTGATGACAGATGGGTCAATAGTTTAGATCCTGCATTGAATTTGAGTGAATGGACTGAAGAAGAGGATTCCAGGTTGAAAGCAGCAATAGCGGAACACGGATATTGCTGGGCTAAAGTTGCTGCATGTGTGCCTCCACGTACAGATAATCAATGCCGAAGGTATGAAGTTTTTGGATTTTGATATTGAACAACTACTTATCATGTCAAATGTTTTACATCTATTTTTCAGTAACTATCGATAGTTTGAACCTTCTTCAACTGCATCTTCTCTTTATATAATCAGGAGATGGAAAAAGATACTTCCAGATGAAGTGCCCATGCTTCGAGAAGCTAGAAGAATACAGAATAAAGCTCTCATAGCCAACTTTGTAGATCGGGAGTTGGAACGTCCTGCCCTTGGTCCTAGGGATTTTCTTCCATTACCAATGATTGGTTCAACATCAGAACCAGAAAATGAAAATCCGTGTAGTAAACCGAAGGGAAGATTAAGGTATAATGTTCAAACACTGTTCTCCATATTTTTTTTAAATAATAATAATAATACTGCATATGCTGTACTGATTCTGACTCGATGCAACCCACTATGCACAGAGGTAAGGCAACATCCAACAAGGAGAAGAATGCAGCTTCTTGGTAAGTTTGTCCGTTTGTCCAGTTCCTTGCTCCAATTACACTCTTTGTATTACTTTGGTGGATAAGCTAGGCACCTTTAATATTGTCCTTTTACACTATCTATAAGGTTTTTTTCTTATGAATGCAGCAATGTTCCAAGGAAGATCAAATCCAAGAAGCATGAACAATCTCAAGCTTGTTCTGGTATTACAGAGAAGAAAAAGCATCTCAAACCACATTCAAGGAGAAAGAGCATCAAACCAATTGCAGACAACCTGAGTCTTGTGTTACTTCCTGAAAGTTTGGAATCAGGGACAACTAATGGTGAATGTGTAGAGGCTGCTATTGCTAATAATTCTACAGCAAACAAGAAGGGATTGAAGCATTATTCTAGGAGGAACAAATGCACTACTGATTTGGGGGGAAACCAGAATTTTATATGGTCTTCTGGAAAGTCAGTGTTGTCAGGAATTACAAATGATGAACATCCACTTGATCGTATATCTTGTGTGGATTCAACATTGTTAACTATAACCAATAGTGAAGTGGTTGATTCAACAAATGGGCACGTTTGGACAGAGAAGAAGAGAGCTACTAAACTGCAGTCAAGAAGGAAAAAAAGTATGGAATTGGCCGAGGATAGCCACAGTTTCTCTTCACATCCTGAAAGTGGGGAGTTCAGGAGAACTGATGGTGAAGGTGCTGGAAGCAGCTTTTTGGATAAGGGAACTAGGGGTGTAAAGCTAAAAGGAAGAAGGAAAAGAATTAATGAACCATCAGGAGAATGCCAGGATGTATCTGTTCCTTGCCAACAAGATAAGCCAAAAATCTCAAAACGTAAAAATATTTCTCCTAAGCAGATGTTAGGGGCAACAGATGGAGATAACATTACGCTTGCTTCCTTTCTTCATAAGAAATTAAAGAAGAGAAGGTGCGAAGTGGCCAAAAATACTGACCAGGCATGCCCTCCATCTGGTCTGAAAAAGGGTGCCGAGTCACTTTCCAACGAAGTAGATAAACTTCACAATAGAAAACAAATGTTATCTACCACGCAAGCGATGGTGGATATGCCAAGCGACAATGGACCTCACAGACAAGATCTTGTCCAAGGGCAGAATACTTCTCTCCATGAACCAGTGAGCATCAGTCTAGAAGGTGATTGTGAAGAGGATGATGATGTTCCTCTTGCTTGCCTCCAAAATAAATGGAAAAATAGGCGATTTGAAGCAGCCAAAACTGCTAATCAGGCTTGCTCTCCATCCAGTGTTAAAAAAAAGATCCAAAATCGCTTTCTAGAGGAGTAATCTCATGCAAAGGTTAGGAATCTCAGGCATGCTGTAACGATAAAACTCCTGAAAAATTGTCACCTTGCAACCTGCAGTTTGGTCATTCTGAGGATATTCTAACCATCATGGCTAATGATGAGCCTGGAAGGCTGGATACAGTCAAATTGCAGACCATTGCTCTACATGAACCAGTTAGAGAATCTTTGAGCATCGATCTGGAAGGTCATTATGAGGCTAGTGAAGTTTAGTCTTGCTTGCTTTTTATTGAAATAAGCTAAAAAAAAGTGGGCATTCAGACGTGCTCTCCGTACTGTATGGAGAAATATCAGAGTAGCCATTCCAATGGATTGATCTACTGAAAGATCAATGCCCTTTGTGTATGCAGTTAAATCACTCAAGTGATACACCGATCATCATATTCATAGCTGGTGAGAAGCCTAGTATATAGATTTTGTGAAAGGCTGACATCATCTCTCTTCTTGCAAGGTGGATAACTAGTAAACATCAATCCATAAGGTATTCATTAGGCTACGATAAGTCCATACACCAGTGTCCCCTCCCCTGGGGTCTTGAGGCCATATATAACTGTAAATTTAGTTTTGTATAAGCGAAAGAGGAATTTTGGGATTTAGGTGTTGGTGGAACTGAAAGCAGCTTATAATTTCAGTGTTAAATGCTTGTCCAGTTGAGTTAGTAAGAGGTATTATTGTTAAAGGGGAAATTTTGCCGAGTTGTATTCATATAGCAACAGTTATACTTTGACTCTCTGTTTTTCTTTTTCCAATGAAACACCATATGTGTATTTTTCGTATCTGCTTTTAATTGTTGATTTGGTATTGATTGCCTGCTGTTAGTACTTTTGGGGTTATGCATTTCCTTTATTGACTGTATATTGTTGCTGACATAAGTCGATTTGTTGTGGCTTATTTTGATATGGATTTTTTTAATTTTATTTTTCGTTTCCTTTTTATTAACCAGTGTCCTTCCCGGCTTGGTCAGTTCCATGATTACCCGTTGCTAATGAGGATCAAGATCCCGTACATGGGATCTCGATTCAATGAAAAGAGATCTTTCGTTATGGTGAAAACTTCTTTTGCCAGAAAAAAACTGTTAAAAATGTGTTGCAACTAGGATTTAGGGAGAACAGTACCACCAGTTTTATTGATATGAGTTGACTGTAGGATGATCCGCCTAAGTCAAACTACAAGATGTTCGTATGAGCCGATATTTTTTATGCATTAAATATTTAAGACATTGGATTGCTTGACAACTTTCCATAATATAAATTTTATTATAAATATTTTTCAATAAGTAAGCCATTCAAGTTGGGAATTAGTTCAAGCAATTCCTTTGCATTCTAAATATATCATTTAAATATTTATATATATTTTTTCAATTTGTCTTTTTTTCCTGTTCTTGATGATACATTATAATGGAAAGTAATTTCCTAAATGTTAGTGATATCATATACCATTGAATGAGTATTGCACATGGGCCACATGGAAATATTTTGCAAATAGTTTCGAAGTGAACTACATGTACTCTTTTTTTTTTTTTTTGCTAAACAACATGTACTCACACATAGCATAAGTCATCACCTTGTTATGCATAAAACATAAGTTTATGGATTGAAAATTAAAAAAAAAGTAATGTGTGAGCTCATGCCACATGACAAAACATAAAAGTTACTTTATGTAAAACTATTTTAATAAAGTAACAATGTACTAGTTCTTATCTTCTTAGCTAGTTTTTATATGTCTTCTTTGATTTGATTGTACTTCTCATATAAAAGGAGAACAACTCTTGGGTTTTTTTTTTTTTTTTTTTAATTAATGAAAGGATCAACTAAGAACAAAGGAATGTAAAATAGCACTTTCTTTACTTTTTATTTTTTTTATAAAGTTTGAGTGTCTTTTTTGTTTGTTAATGGTATTAGAGTCTACTTCTTTCTTTTAAAAGTCTGTTAAAAAGTGTTGAACAAACTAGTTACTATCTTAAGAGTTTGTAAGGTATGTCTATATATTTTAAGTAAGCAAATTTATATTAGTGTTTCTTTTTCTTATTTTAAGTAAGCATATCTATATCTTTCTTTTTCTTCACCAAGTCTTTTATATACTTGACTATTATTATTGAGTGTTGTTTCATTTCTAGTTGATGTAAAACTTATATATATATGTATTTCCTTCAAAGTTCATATCTTTAGTTTGCTAGTTTTAGCCATAGTCGTGGTGACAAAGTCCCTCAATTATTCTATGGAACAGAAAATATAATGGTCCTTCAATAAAAACTTGACTAAAATTACATTGAATATTAAAATGTTAAGGAAATCTTGGATTATTTAAGACATCTTTATAAAGATCCACCAATTTTTGTTCAAGAACTATACGAAATAATTAACAAGATAAAAGAAGAAACACTTATCTTGAATATGTATGTGAAAGAAAAAAAAAAACATTCTAATACATACTTTTCATTGGTCTCTCAATTGGTAATTGTTCAGTCACTTCTTGTCTCATCCCAACAAAAGTATAAGGATAAAAGGTAATTTTCAATTGAAATTTATTTCCTCGGAATCCTCCAGTTAGAGATATTTCCTAGCCAATTTAAAATCCTATGAACCATTCCATCTCCATGCCTTAAAAAGAAAAAATAAAGAATAAGAGGCATCCAACACGTGTGAAGCATGTCCCAAGAAGCTAGTATGGTAGTATAAATTATATGGTAGAATAAGCAGCATATCCAAAAAGAAATTTTCTCCACCTGTTGGACTTGAGAGTTAAGACAGGAAATGCAGTTCAAATCTCTTCTAATGTTTCTTGCTGGACCAAGGCACTCGAAGTCTTGAACACGCAGTTGTTGCTGTCCCTCTGACGTACACAGCTCATGCATGTTTTTAGACCCGAAGACTCAAGTTCCATCATCCATGAAGTGTAAAATGGACCTAAGAGTCTTTCAATATATTTTGACAGGAATCTCCAACAATCCTTAAAATGCAGCTACTAAGCAGTGCTTAGTGCTTACAGCAAACTCGGATAACACTCATTTTTTATATTTCTAAGGTTAGGATTGGGGGAGATTTGAACCCCGATTCAATGCCAATTGGATATTACACTATCTAGGACTGAAGTTGAATCAAACTGAGCCAGGCATCAAATGTTTAAGATTAATTTGTTCAATATCAAATCAAGCACGAGCCAAACAGGAGCCTCACTCAAAGCTCAATACTTTGTTCAAGCTAGGTTGATTTATTTTATGAGCAAGCTGAGGCTTGTTGTAAAGCTTTCTTGGCTGATTTTCTTCCTCTTTATACATGTGAAATCATGAATAGAACAAAGTAAAGCTGGCTGCTCATTTACACTACTACGCATTTCCCTTCACAATAATTTTTATTACAATTGAATGAAGGCAGCTTTATGTAACCCTCCCACCCATGAGTGCATATGTCGTTCATGAAAATATTCTAATTACGTAACAGATAGACAATCAACCATTAAAAATAATCAAACCACTGTACTTCAGTACTACTGAGAATCAAATATAGTATTCCTAACAAAACACAATCAATTTAAACTCCAAGATGGTGTGGCCCAATATTAATTCAAGTACCTAAAAATTACATATCCTGCATCATGAATCTAGTAGAGAAGATCACAAGATATTGTCAAAGGGATAATGCCAAAGAAAATCCAGCAACAAAATAACACATTCCAGGAACTGTAACCAAGCTAATTCTGGATTTAAACACACAACACTGAACTAAGACCATATCATAACCAATAAAAGAGGAAAAGAATATGCAACCTCGAAGAAGGCAAACTAACTTCATATTCATAATAGGAAAAGCCAATATAATATCTAAAATAAAAACTTAAACAAAAACAGCATTGGCCCAAAAGCCATGTCCAACATAAAAATTAATCAAAAGATCCAATGTAACCAACAAAATCCTAGATCTTTCAAACAGCTACAATTATGAAGAGTAACTCGTTTGCTCTCAAAACAGAAATGCATTTGAAATTTCTCAAGCTTTACTGGTAACGCCCAATGCCCCACACTCTGATAACACCATCAGTATAACCACTGAACAATGTGCTTCCATCTGCACTCCAGTTCAAGCTTGTGCAGTAGATAACCTGTAGTTAAATGCAAAAAAATTGAAATTAAAATTTCATTAGCAAAAAAAAAAAAAAAAAAAAAGATATAAAAAATACTTATTAAAATCCCATAGTGGAAACAGAACTTCAAACGGACCATCAAACCTCAAGAGAAACCTCCATAGTACAATGAAATTTTCGCAAAATTAATTCAACCTTACACCCAAAAACCAAACTTAATTGGCATATTACAAAAACAAACATACCAAATTGCTAATTTCTCATAATTAGTGGCTATAGATTTTCCACAAATCACATTCTACTACGCTCCAGATAACAAAGCTATACAAACACCAACCTCACAAGCAAAATTAAGTAATAACACAACATGTTAGAGCATTTGCATCAACCTCAAGGTAATTTGAGCCAAATTATAACTAAAACACCTATTTTTTTCACATGATAACTTAAACTAGTATGCTCTGCAACAATAAAAAACATTAGCCAATTAAATTATCATCAAAATACCAACATTAAGATATGAAGCTATTCAAAGTACTTAAGAAATGAAACAATTGTACATATATAGAATCAAATACAAATATCAAAACCAACAATACCCATTTGACAATTCACAACAATCAAAGATAATAAATCGAAGCCCTAAATAAAGAAAATATACCTTCTTCTTAGTAGAATTAATGGTGGTGGCATCATCCTTATCGGCGGCCTCGGTCTTGAGATCGACCTTCAAATCCTCAACAATGCTCTTGCTCTCTAAATCCCAGATCTTGATACTCTGCTCGGTGGCGGCGCAGAGCCAGTACCTATTGGGACTGAAGCAGAGAGCATGGATAATAGCACCAGCATCAAGGGAGTAAAGCCTCTTTCCCTCAGCCAAATCCCACAACAGAATCACTCCGTCTTTCCCTCCGCTAGCACAAAGCGAGCCATCGGGGGAGACGGCCACGGTGTTGACGTAACCGGAGTGTCCGGCAAGCGTGTTCTTGATCTTACAGTTGGTCAAGTGCCAGACCTTAATGGTCTTGTCCCATGAGGCAGACACGATTGTGGGCTGAGTCGTGTTTGGGCTGAATCGAACACACGAGACCCAATCGGTGTGAGCATCCTGTTCTTGAATGGTGAACTTGCACTCACCGAGTGTGTTCCAGAGCTTGATCGTGCGGTCACGTGAAGCAGAGACGATCTGACGGTTGTCGATTGAGAAAGCGACGGAAAGGACATCTTTTGTGTGACCCACGAAGCGACGAGCGGAGACTCCAGCCTGGAGATCCCAGAGGCGGAGCTCGCCGTCCCATGAACCGGACAGAGCGAACTGACCGTCGGATGAGAGGACAACATCTTCGACGAAGTGAGAGTGACCTGTTAGCCTGCGGCGGGGTACACCGTAAGTTTTCTCCTCCTTGGTGAGGTTCCAGAGGATGATGGATTTGTCGCGGGAGGCGGAGACGATGATGTCGCTGTTGTCGATTGGGGTGGCGATGGCAGTGACCATGTCGGTGTGGGCCCTCATGGTACCGCGGAGAACGAGTCCTTCTGCCATTGTTGTTATCTGAGGGGGGGGGCTGTGTCTCGCTCTCGCGCTTTGTTTCTTAGGGTTTTTGGGTTGTGCGCGAGAATGAAGTGGAAGGGCAAATGAGGTACAAGGAGGCTATTTATACCAAATGCTACTAGGGTTTTGGAAGACCTAAGGGAGTGTTTGTTAGATTGTGTTATTTCATTCTTAACCCGATTTTACCTACCATGGCACATATATAGGTGGTTTGGGAATTGGGAAAGGTTCAATCAAATGTGTGAGGAAAAAATAAAAGAAGAAATTTCACAAACAAACTAGTGTAATTTTGATGAATTGATATTGAGAAAGCTTTTGATAACATGGAATGGTCTTTCCCCTCAAAGCTTCAGTTTTCAATAGTATTTGGATTAGTTAGATCAGTTATTGCATCACATCTCTATAATTTCAAGTCTTCAAGAGGCCTTTGCCAAAGTGATCCCTTTATCCTCATTCCTCTAAATAATTGGTGCTAAAATTGAGGATGTTGAAACTATTAAAAGTTGCCTTGCTACAATCAAGAATGGTATGGCCAAAGAGTTAACTTCTAAAAATTAGGAATTATATTCAGTGAGAATACAAATTGTAGCTTAATGGCCACCATTTCCCAATATCTTAGCCTCAAAACAATTAGCCACTCCTCCAGACATCTTGGTCTCCTCTTTGCATTGAATAGGAACAAGACATCTTCCTTCACTGAACTCATAGAAAAAAATAAAATAAATAAAAATTCAAGGTAAAGTAGCATGCTAGAAATCCAAAATTTTGTTCCAAGTAGCACGAACTACCCTTATCTCTAGTGTAGTCTCCTCTATGCCAACATACACCATGTCTACTCTCTAGCTACCAAAATCCCTGTGCTCCAAAATATATATCATTCTCCAAAATTTTTGGTAGGGTTCATCCCTTGACAAAAAGTCAATATGTCTTAAAGCTTGGTCATCCATTTGCAAACCCAAAAGCCTTTCAGGTTTCGGCCTTTGTAAAATCATAAATACCAATAGAGCCCACAATGCCAAACTTGGATGATATATGACTTTAGGTTGTGAGCACAAATGGGCATCACTCCTAAAGGGTAATCCATTCATGCAAGCTAGTAGACCAGTGAATTGCTCATGGCAGTGAAGAGTTATTCTCAACTCAAGGCCCATCATTTAGAAAAGGGTTATGCACTAAAATTGGGAATGGCATACACACATCGATATGGGATCATCCTTGGATTCCAACCCTTGAAGGCTTTGTCCTAACAACCTGATTGCGATTGCCAACAAATCCTTTCATCCACAGAGTTCCATACCTCATCATCCATGAATCCTTCTAATGGGGATAGGGAGAAAATCTACAGCACTTTGAAGATTCTTAGCATCCTCTTATCCCCCACAGACCCATTTGATAACCATATATGGGTACCAAACAACAATGGAAAATTTACTACAAAATCTACCGTTCCTCGTTTATCTGGACCCAAGCCTTAAGGATACAAGTCCACTCTCCACCAAAGAATGGAACTCTTTATGGGATGCAAAAAATTGTTCTCATTTCAAACTGATGCTATGAAAACTAGTATGGGATATCCTTCCCACAAAGAGGACATTGTCAACCCACATACAATCCATAGACAAAACCTGCATTCTCTGCAACTCTGAAGAAGAAACAACCCACCACCTTTTCACTCAATGCCCACATACCCAATAACTATGGCTCTATTCCACTTGGCCATTGCAACTCAACCGCTCTACCCATTATGGATAAAGCAACATGGATTAAACTTTTGCTAAATCCATGCATGATGCATCCCTTTAAATCTCTCTCTTTAAGAGGTCCCAAACTTTTTACTCTTTGCAGTTGTTGCATGTGACCAAATATAACAAGAGCCCCCCATTCGGGATTTCACACTATCACAAAGCCTCTAGCCTCATCTTTATGCTTGGTCCCCCAACCTGGTTGGTTAAAAATCAATTTTAATGCTCAATTTTATCCATGAAGAAAATTAGAATAAAAGATGAATGCTATAGTAATAAAACTATATATTTCTTTCAATTTCATTTATATTAAAAAACTCCTTTTTTTTTTTTTTTGGGAAATTATCTATAAACTCCTAATAGAGAAAATGCCTAATCAACAAATAGAAAGAGAAAAAACATCTCATTTCATTTCATTCCTTTATATTGTTTTATGAATTATCTATTGCAACCATTATATTATTTTAAAAACTCTCTAACATTTACACCAAAAAAAAAAAAAACTCTCTAACATAATATCATTCCTTAGTTTTATTTTATTTTTTTGATCTTCATTCCTTAGTTTTATTAAGAACCCGTACCACCTTCCTCTCCCTAAAAAAAAGCTTTTAATAATAATTAATAGGAAAAATTACTTTTTAAATCCCATAGTTTTTGGGTGTAACAAATTAAACCTTAAAGAGTTAGAAAGCTAACAAATTGAACCTAGAGCAATTGAGACACACGGTGTTAACGTGAGGGGTTGAAGTGAAACGGTTCGTTTTAGATTTTAGGTTAAAAAAAAAAAGACAGCAGCAGATGGAGATTTCCAGAAGGAGAGAGAGAGAGAGTTGAGCGCAAGGGAGAGACGGAGACCGACAAGGAAAAGGAAAAAGACCAGAGAGGGAGCAGCAGACCGGCGTTAACATGAGCCCCATACTGCCCCATCACGGTTCATCTTCACACTGTGTTTGTTGTATTTGTTTTTTACATCTGGGTTTCTTCGTTTGTATCCATAGATCTATGGATATTGTAGCGCCAGTCTGAGTTTCTCTCTCGCGTCTCTCCGGTCTCAAGCTCACTCTCCGGTAAACTTCATCTCCTGCTGCTTTTTTTTCACCTAAAAACTAAAACTAACCCCCTCACGTTAACGCCGTGTGTCTTAAATAATTGGTCTAGGCTTCAATTTGTTACATTTTCAAAACTTTAAGGTTTAATTTGTTACACCTTTAGAGTATAGGGTTAAAAATATAATTTTCCCTAATAATTAATGAGTGCACCCACGCCTACGCCTACGCCCACGCCCACTCCCATCCCTCTCCCACTCCTTATAAGGCTGCATTTTCAGAGTCTCTGGAATCAAGAATTCAATACTCTAAACCCTCAAGTCCAGATATAAGGAGCTCCTTGTAGTTACTATTATATTTAATTTTATTGTAGCGGGTTTTCCTAAGACTGTTTTTACCTCCAAACGAGAAACCGCTTTCTGCTTTCTCTATTATCCTTTCCTTGGAACAATTCTGTTTCTTTTTCCTCCTTAAATCTTGGAACAATCATTTCCCATCTTTACAAGGAGGGCTGCTTTCCATTTCTTTGCAAAATCCAAATGGCTGCTCCACAAGCCAAGGCATAGCAATGAATACTTGGGTTTCATAGCAGCAAAATGCTTTCTTTAAGGTCAGTTTTCATTCCTATGTTGTTTTTCTCATCTGGGTATCTGTTAAATTGTTCTGTTATTGCTATAATTGGATGTTTCCTCTTCTGGGTATTTTTTTTGAATTTGTCCTTTTTATAGTTGAATTGGGAAAATTTACTTTGTCATTTTATATAAGGGTTTTGGAGGAAATGAATGTTCTTCTGTTTCTTTGATTGCTTGCACTTGTTCTTCTAGGTTCTTTTTACCTGTCTGTAATATTATTGGGTTTTGTTAGAGATAACTGTTACTGTGATCCAATTACTTGTCACTGATATATGTATATGATTGTGAAAATAGGAATTTTTGGAGAAGGCACAGGAGGAAGGCTTTTGTTACAGTTGGACTTTTAGGAAGTGGGTATGTTCTGTATAAACTGTATGATGCTCACAGGCGTAGGCTTGCTGATCTGGAGAGAGAACTTGCAGATGAGCAGGAAGGCGAAAAATTTATTAAGGCCCAGTTAAGAGAAATCCAATCTCATCATGTTTTTGTTTCATGGGTATCATGAATCAGAAGTGTTTATTTTTTGGGTTCTAATATTGCTGATTTCTTTGTCAATATTGATAGAATGCAAGCCCATTTTGAGAATATTCAAAGAATAGCTGATACGGCAACGTTGCCTCATGCAATCAATTATTTAAGTAGTCGGATAGCAGAAGACTTGGACCTTTCTCAGCTTCTTGAGAGGCTCCAGAAAGCAAAGGGTCAACCAAACAGTTTGACACCTTTGGAGAAAATTGAATTATGGGATAGACTCAAAATTATAAGTATGAATCTATATATGTTGTGTGTTTATCCATTATAGTGCTTGTAACATACTAGCTTCTATATTTTCTTTAATTTCACTCTATCAAGGATATTATGATTAACCTAGCTTGTATTGGACTTCAACATTTTCTTAGGTTTCACAAGAATGGTGTTGTCCCTTTGGGCAATGACAATGCTGAGCTTGTACATTAGAGTTCAAGTCAACATATTGGGGAGACATTTATATATTGACACTGCACGTGGTCTTGGAAGCTCTTATTCCCTTGTAAGAGCCTGCTGCCTTTTCCCCCTTTATATTAAAATAAATTTCCAAATACATAATTTTGTTCATCAGGGCTTCTGGTATTAATTATTATGTGTACATTTTGTTAAACCCTTACAGAATTATTCTCAACTTAAGTCATCTAGTGCAGCTGATTTCTTTTCTTATGGAGAAGTTAGGGTTTCTTCCTATAATGATATAATCATTCTTGCTATTCTGTTATTAAGAAAGAAGAAATAGTGTTTAGATTATCTTGTTGGTCAAGCAGTCAATAAGATACAATTAATAGTTGGATTGTGGACTTTAACTTCCATAGCTAAACTGCTCCCATTAGCATTGTCAATTGAGTCCTTGCACGTTGGTAGGTAGATTTCTCTTGATACCCATCCATCATATGCTTAAGAGCAATGTCTATTTAGTACACACTTAATTAGAATATTTTAATTAGTAAAATTGGTAGAAATGCTGGATTATTTGTGGATTTTGAATTTTCTAAAATGATGTAGAGTACTTCAGTAAAAGTTGGATATAGTGCAAGTAATTGGTTTTCCATAGGAAGGTTATGTAGGATAGATTAGGGAAATTTGTTTATGTGTGCTTGTGGTGGGCTTTAGAATAGTAACAGTTATGATCTTGGGGCTTATCATGGTGAAAGAAAGGGTTAAAGTTTGTAGATTAAATTAAGGTTTGAAAAGTTTGAATTTTGGTGGTTGAAACAGAGGACAACACGGAAATCCCTCGATCACTGGCTGCTTCATTGTGCTGTTGCCAAGGACTTCTGTTTTTTGTTTTTGTTTTTGTGATTTTTGGGGTTAAATGGTTGATGCCTCAGAAGATGGTTGATGTGTTTTTCTGTTGGCAAGGAATGTATGGAGGATAGAGAAATGGTGCAACTAGGAGTGCTGTTTGTCTCCCGCCTTATGTGAAAAGTTTGGCAAGAGAGACAATCTTACCTTCAACCACATTGAGTTATCTACTCTTGATTTGAAATCCATATTTCTACATAATTCGTATGACCAGTGTGTTTGGCACCTCCCACCTTTCTGACTACTTATATAAAAAAAAAATATTCGATTGTAGTTCTGTTGGAGTATCCTTTGTATATTGTATACTTAGGTTTCTCCCCTTTCTAATAGTCTTTTATATTACTTATTATTATTATTTTTTAAGGGCAAATTGCATTTTCCCCCCTTCATCTATGGGGTCTGTTACAAGGGGGTAAAAGCCCTCCTTAGGTTTTGTTAGGGTTTAACAGAAAAATAGATGGTTGGGGGTAAGTTGCACATTTTCAATAGGTAGGGGGGGACATTGCTCAGGTTTGATAGATAAAAGGGGGGATTGAAACAAACCCCATAGATAAAGAGGGGAAAATGCAATTTTCCCCTTTTTTAAATAGAGAGGATGACTGGTTATAGAAATTCTGAGCAGCAGCAAAAATAGGCATCACACCTCGGAGAAGGTTGTATTACACAAACATCAAACAAAGCTTCATAGCTTTTGAAAAGTTAGAAAACGTATTCTTCTCCTTAATAGAAAGCATTACATTTATATAAACCGATGACTAATACCTAATCCTAGTGGAACTTGAACTTCTTGACCCCTAATGAAAGTTGGACTCCATAGGCCTTTACTAGTGAGCCCAAACTAAATAATTAAACTGAAAGAAGGCTCAACCGACTATCAGTCAGCCCATCCCTAAAAATCAGACAATTACAAAAGTGCTTCTGACACTTAAAAATTAAAATGAAATTGTCTTCTTGCTGCATGCGTCACTGCCTCTCACTAAAGCAGAGTAAATTAAGTCCAAAAAAGATGATAAGGACTCTAACTCCCACTTTCGAACTGTTCTGATAAAATTCAAAGCCTAGTGTGAGGCAAAACAGTTCCGGGAAAGCCTCCTTTAAAGGGAGATCACTGCACCATTTATCGTCCCAAAATATAACTTTGGTACTGTCTCCCATTCAAAATTAATGAAACGCGAAAATTTTTCCCAATCTCTTCTTATATATTTCCATAGACTAACACCATAGGGCCCATTAACAACAGCAGTACACCATCCGCCCCACAAACTGCCAGATCTTTTCTCTATTGCCCTCCTCCACAAAGCCTCTCTTCATGCCAAATCTCCACATCCACTTCCCAATTTTTTTTTTCCAAATTTCCTTTGGTCGGATTCATGTTAAGTGTTACTGAGTTTACGATGGAAATCAGTGGATCGTGCCTGAATGCCATCATAGAGACATGGTGCTGCTTTTTTGAAGCTAGGAATCTGCTATGCTGTGTAGACAGTTTCCATACATTACCTGGATGTATAGTTGTTATCTGCCTCATCTTAGGGCATTTAAACCTGAGAAATAACAAACCAAAGACATAAAATTATACATTTATAAATTATCAAAGAAAAGAATGATTGATGAAGCAGAGGGTTTGGATGACATTCCATTACAAATTTATCTTTTGAAGATTTGGAGTAATTATATGCTTATTGATAGCTTTTGGGGCGCTTAATCAGGCATACACTCAGCTACTAATATCAGGAGGAACCCCATTGTGCAAAACCTTGGACCTGAGAAACTGATTGGAGTTAAGTAATTGGGTAAGTGAGATATTATGGCAGAGGGTCCTTTTACATTAATGATTTTGGATGTAGTTGGTGGCTGATTTGACTTCCGAATTTGCTGAGTAACAACTTACTTAGGTTGAAGATATGCCTGTGAAGGGTATTAGACTTATGGTGGAAACTAATGGAACCAGCACATTTCTATATACAGGCATACAAATATGTATTTTAAAATCTTTGCATGTTGTTGAACTTTGTAATTCTCAATTCAACATTCACTGCTTTTAAAAAGCATGATTTATAAGATTTTGTGTATTCCCCATTACCATTTTTTCTTTTTATATCCAAATGCAAATATCTAATGGGTGTTATGGCTAATTTGTAATATGCTAGCATAGGCCAATCACTTTACATGTTAATTCTTGTAAATATTTCAGTGACCTGAAGTGGGGTCCCCCCCCCCCCCCCCCCCCTCCTTCCTCTTCTCTAAAAGTGGTCCTTTTTGTTCTTTTGTACAGGAGAATCCTGATATGATTGACCGAGATGATGAGCAAAAGTTTTTGGCTACTTCTGATTTTCTCTCAAACTATGGTCTGCCCACCTTGATGTTGGATATGCAAGAAGCAGCAATAGAAATTCTCAAGGGGTAAGTTACCATTTACCATCGTAAGAATCAGCAAGTTTTTGTGCATGCCAATCTAACAATCAGCTGAGATTTTATCTGTTTTTTCAATCATTTGAATGATGGAAAAGTACTTGATGTACTTTTTTCCTCCTTTAATCAAGAAAAGAAAAAAAGGAAGGTAAAATGGTAAAGAGTTTTTTAGTTAAAGCTTATATCACAAAAGCTCTACTTCCTATAGCAATGCTAAACAGGGCACTATATGGTTCTCAATATGCGAGCCTAGGCTAAATATGGGCTTCCTTTAGGCTGATTCGGGGTATCCTTTAGCATTTCATCAATCATGTGGAGACTTTTGGTCCCCCTATGGCTGAAGGCACATTGGACTGACTTTCAAGTAACTTACCCTAAAAATCTAGGGTATTCCTGCTAACTACAAAAGTTACTGAAAAAACAAGCTTCATAAACTATCAAATAATAATTGGAAATTAGAGATATTATTTAGGATCTTACTTGTCAAGGAAATCTTATAAAATTAACTGCCGGGGATGCCTATGAGTTCTAGCTGAAATGATACTTCCTTTCCAAGTAGAATGGGTGGAAGGTGAGGTCGTGGGTTCAAAATCCATTGGATGCATGTGTAACTTACCTATAAAATAATAATTAATAATTTGGAAACTTTTTATGTGCAGAAAGCAGTTGACGGATTTCTTCAACACTGCAGTACTTCATGAAACTCTCAGGAAGATACTTGACAGGTTAATGAGCATAGGAAGCCCCCATCACTGGATAAACTACATCATGCCGGAGGATGCTAGATTCGACAAATTAGCCACAGCCTCTAGCAGTGACAACGAAATTCTTTCTGATGTTACCAAATTTGACCAACTTATGATGGAGACACATGCAGTATTGGCAAGGTATTTATTATGTATAACGTTTTATTCATATGGTTATAGAAATGAATAAAAGGGTGGCAATGATTTGCATGCTCCCATAGCATGGAGTTGCCAATCACTATGGCTTTAGTGCAGTAGTTGATAGTGTATGTGCTTAAAAATTTCAAGACAATGCACCACATAAACAAGTTTTAAATATGTTAGTCAGTAGGTGGGTCATGATCTCTTATATTGCTCTTAATCATGTATTTGGAAGAAAACATAGGACGAAAATTTGTAAAGAAACATCTATTCTCTCCCTCCTCTCCCTCCTCAAAAGTAACGATATTAAATACTTTCCTCTTCCAAAATTTCCCCCTTTTGGCTTAATTGTCAAAAGCCTATCGATGATTTTTTTTTTTTCTCCCTATTTTCTTCTGTCTTTTGTTGCAACAATAAAGCTTCAAATGAACTTAAGTGCTTTCTTTCTTACTTCCCCACCCCCAAGAATCATAATGTTTTCAGTCCTTGAAGAATCTTCCAAACATTCCGTTAAAATGTTTGTTTTGGTTTTTCTTTCAGCAGTTAGGGACTGAAATCTGAAGGATGTCTAAACAGAACTTAGGCTTCGTTTTAATTTTGCTTTGATTTTTCTTGCAGTGCGGAATTCAGGAGTGTAGTTGAGATATCATTAAAGGCAGTGCTGGATGCTCTAATGGACGATATGGGGGCTCGATCTGGAGGCAGTCTAACATCAGGGATGCCATTGGCCAAGCTTCTGTCACTACTTACACAAATGGGTCCCATACTCCTCTACGAGCCTAGTACAAACCGGTTCATCCAGACTATTCAAAGTGTTCCAGAAGTTGAACTCTTTTTCACTCTTCTCTATGCAAATATGCCTACCTCATAGACTAGTGAGTAGTGAATGAGCTTAAATTGTATTTTTACTGCATGTTGAGTTTGTTGCAAGGAAATCATCATCAAATGGGGTTGTATGTGTCGGTTTTAGGCTGTGTTTGATGATGTTTATGCGCAATTCCACAATTCATGTTAATTCATGGAAATGGCGTTAGACAAATAGCAGAGATGGACAGTTGAGTTACACAAATCATTAGCATGTTTGCCAACCCTTGGCTATGTTTGAAGCCGTTTGGTTGTGGCATTTCTGTCTATTCAAAATTAGTGATATGAACAGGCTCTATTGATAAGTTGATAAAGTTTTTGGTTGTTAAACCTGAGATCAAAATCTTAACTTCTGGACCAAAGAAAATTTATGTTCACAGAAGTAGCTAGTCATGTGGAAACTGAGCACAAGTGAGAGATTTCAAGATCTCAACTGTGAAGACCAAGAAACAGAAAAAGAAAATAAAAAAAGAACTTGGCTGTGTAGTCCTTTGCCTAGGTGTTAGGTTGTTATTTGTTTTCAAGATCTCACCATAACGTTTTTTACAATATTTTCACAACATTGCCTAGGTTTTGTATTAGTTTTGATTAATGCTAGATTCACAACACTTTAACAACAATTTCACAATAATACTGAGTTTGCAGGTTTTTATTAGTTCTCATCACTGACATCATTTTATTATCTATCATTTACATCTTACACTTTAGTGTTGTTGTGAAAGTATTGTGTCCATAACTAAATTGATTAGTTTTCATATGGATCCACTACTTATATCATTTTGTTTTTTACCATTTACACCTTGCAACTTAGGCAATGTTGTGAAAATAAATGTTGTGAATGTTGTGCTCATAGCATTATTATTGTATTCATTATTGTATAGACTCAGTCTAGTCTAAATTAACTGTATAATTATGCTTTTTGTCAAAACAAAAATTCTTTATTTAAGAGAAGTATAACCAATTGGTGAATAATAAACAAGTGCATGTGGGTTGTAATTAACTCAACTTGTAAAGCCTCTTATGCTCGAATAAGAGACCTAAGATTGAATTTTGTCCCACAAAAAAGAAATGGATGTCATAAATTCAAATTTTATTGTATTTAAAAAAAAATTGAAATTAGTTTTACAAATGAATGTGGGGCTAATTTATACTTCTTCTTTTTTTTGGCTAAGACTTAAGAGTGCTTGATTTAGACATTGATAGCGACTAGAAAATTGATAATCTTCTTTCCCAAAACAAGATTTAGCCTGTGTTTGGATCTTCTACTTAAAAGTGATTTTACGGATTTTTATGCATAGAATGCATTCTGCAAAAAATCTAAGATGTTTGATTGGAATTTTGGAAAATGCAAAATGCATTCTAGATAGAATGCATTTTGCAAATTCTCATTTTTAGATCAAAAGTCAAAATCCAAAATATTTTGGATTTTGATTCTAGCTTCTACTTTTAATTTTTGCTAAAGTAAATAGGACTCACTTACAACAGTTTATTACTCGAATAACTATTTTTTTCTTGTTTAATTTTTCTCTTTCTTTCTTTTATTTTCCTTCCCTCTCTTTTGTTCCCTACTTTTTCTCTTTTTTTAATGTGTTCCCTATTTTTTTCTCCTTCTTTCTTTTATCTTTGAAAAAGTATTCTCATTTTGTATCAAAGAACTAGGAATGATTTGGAATGATCCTTTGTAATGTTTTTTTTCTTTGTTTGATGTAAACTTGTTATGATGTTCTTTTTCAGCACTTTATTTGTAATGTTTGAATTTTATGTCACATTATGTTTTTTCTTTTATTTGTAATGTTTGTAATGTTTGGATGTTATATAAGAGAGAGAGAGAGAGAGAGAGAGAGAGAGAAACCCTGAGAAATGGGGGAGGGGTGTGAATTGTGAGGAGGAAATGAGAGAAAAAAATGAGATGGGTGAGGGGGGATGTATGTGTGTGGTGGGGGAGAAGAAAAAAGAAAGGCAGGGGGGTACATGGGTGGTGGGGAAAAAAAAAAGGAAATAAAAAGGAAAAAAGAAATGAGGGAGTGGGGTTTACGTGTATGGTGGGAAAAAAAGGGGAGTGGAAAAGAAAGAAGAAAAAAAATTTGAAAGGGAAAAAACTAAATTGGTTTTATTTGTATGTTCACTTTATTTGGTGTAAAATGTAGAATTGTGAAAATTTATTCAGAGGATATCTATAATATTTTTTTTTTATCATAAATGGTTTGTGTATATCTCTATTGCACACACAATACACATTTCTCTATATTTTTTTTATTATATTGTTCAAATTTTATAAAAATGTGTGTAAGGAGATGTGCACAAATCATGGGATTAAGATCTTTTAGAGTTCCTAGGGTACTCTACCACATAGAGTTCTCTAAATCTTAACATTTCTTTTTATAATAAATGGTTCAGATTATGCCACGTCACCTTTCCACTAACAAAACCCCTAAAATATTAATGTTAATGGATAAATGTTAACACGTTAAGTGATAAAAAGTAAAAACTAATATTTACGAATTTTGTTAAGGGAATGATGACGTGGCATAATCTAAATCAGTTATTATAAAAAGAAATGTTAGGATTTAGAGTAGAGTATCCTAGAAACTCAATGTGGTAGAGTACCCTATAAACTCTATAGGATCCTAATCCCAAATCATGACCTATTTTTTTTATTAGTAGACATTAATTAAAATCACAACATAATACTTTATTTCTTTATTACATTGTTAATTTTGTATTGGTAGTAAATGTATTTTTAGCCTTGTATTGAGATATTTAAAAAAAAAAAATGTTAATTACATAATGTATATTAATAATATATTATTTAATAGAAATAATGCATTCTTTAAAATACCAACCTAACACAATTATTTTCAACATAATCACTTCTTATAAATAATTTTAATATTTTACCAAACGCACTATTTTCAGCAAAATGCATTATAGAGAATGCATTCTCAAAATAGAAGATCCAAACACAGGCTTAGATGGTGGAATCTCAACTGTAAATTATGAAATTTGTTGAAACATCCTTTATCAATTGATTGTGAATCTTGATTGGAGTTTACGGGTCCGTTTGGCAACACGGTGAGACAAAGCAATTAAATAGGCCAAACTGGGATATCAAACCATGCTTTTTAGCATTACCAAACGCACAGTTCCGCGTTTTCTTTGACAAGTGGTGCTATTTGGAATCCAATGGGATTCCAAACATGCACTACATATTCATGGCATATACTGAATGCTCAATTGATAGATTCTACTGGTTACTCAAATTTGGAACGGAAAAATATCTTAATTTTGTTATGAATAATTGACGTCGACAAACACTATGCAAATAGTATTTGAATAGTATCTGAATTGTATATAAATAATACTTGCATAGTAACATGAATTATTACATGAACAGTGCACTTGAATCACTATATATATATATGTGGTTTCAGTTTTGTAAGAAATAGAAGAAAACTTAGAATTCAATAAGAGAATTCTCTCTGAGTATGGATGACCACCTAATAAGAAAGTTCTCAAAAGAGTTTATCTTCTTCATTTCTCTTGCTATTTCTCTTTTATTTTACAACAAATTTTAATATTTTACAAAAAAATAATTTATAATAAACCAATTTCAAAGTGATAAAAACAAAAAGTAGGCTAAAATTGGAACTAAAATGACATAAATTGGTCAGAATTAGAAAATTCGATCGGGCTGGGGGCTCCAATGGAGAATTACTACTATACCCTCAAAACCATGACATATTCACAAATCACAATACTCTTTCTAATTCTTACACTCTGTAGAGTAGAAGAAGCTTTTAGGTTTGGACGCCGGAGAGTATTGCAAGAATGGCGGCCAAACACGAAAGCAACGGAGATATCCTAATGCTCGAAGCTCCTCCTTCTGCTCCGCCTGGTCCCACGTGGCCCGGATTATCCAGCGCCGAAGTCATCGATGCCTTGCCGTACATCGACGCCGACTACGGTGACGCCAGAGTCAAGGAAGAAGTGGACCGTTTGGTCGAAGATGAGATGCGTCGTAGCTCCAAGAAGCCCGCCGACTTTCTCAAAGACCTACCTCCTCTCCCCAGCTTCACTTTCCAGGTAACCCTAGCTCCTACCTTACCCTGTTTGATAGTTTCTGTAGAGTATAGGAATGTGATTTCAACTTTACTTTGAATTTCTTTCAGAATCATCCAATGATTGCAAGAGAGTATGAGCGTGTCAGAGCCGGGAAGCCTCCGGTGACTCTCGATCGGTCGCGATATAATTTAGAACCGCCGCCGATGAATAAAAGGAACGATGAAACTGCTTGGAATCATACACTTCATAGAGCTCAATGCTTGCTACAGTACCAAATGATCAGGTCATTTACTGACTTTTATGATTGTTCTTCAAAATCTTTAGATTCAAGTATAATGGATTATAATGAATTCATTGCTTGCTTGCTTTGCAGTTTGGAAAATTTGGATCTTATGGTCAAATACGGTCCCGATGTGTGGAAGCAGTTCATCCAAAGATTGGAAGCATTCCTATCAAGGTAGCGTGTCAATGAGCTCTAATTCCGTCTTTCATGACTTATGTAAACTTGTAATTTTCACTTGCGTGTTATCGTTGTTCAGAATGCAAAAATTAGCTCAGGAACAAAATGAAAAGATTGAAACAGTGAACCGTGAAAGGAAATATCATCAGGTGATATAACTTTCTTGTGTTTTATCCCATGGTGTAGTTCAATACTGTGCTGCATTTTGATTAGATGAATATGGATTTTTCTTTGAATCATCAGCACAATACTGCGTATGAGCTTAATGCTTTGTCCACGCAATGGAAGGAGCTCTGTCAGAAAAATATAGAAATTCAAGCTGCGTGTACTGAAATTGAAAATCATTTAGAAGAACTGAGGAAAGAAGGGTCGGAGAGGTAATATGCTTTTACTATGGGGTGTTTTCTCCCTCATTTGTGTTTTACTAGTTTGGGAGCTTATTAGTTTTTTCCTCTTTAGAGGCTGGAGCTTAGAAGCGGATTTACAGAATGGTACTGTTTTGCATTCGGAATGATTAGGTATGCTTTTTTTGTTGATATCACATTTCTTTAGATTTGAAGCTATGTCTCTATTGTTTGTTGCTGGGATTTCTAAGATGTTAAATTATTTTGTATTCCATGATTGTATTTTATAAGTGTAGTCTAGAATACATTCCTAGTGACATAAGAACATTGCATTCAAATGACACCATTAATTCTTATGAGATTGATATATGAATTGGTACTAAAAAAATTATTAATTCATTAATCTTTTTTCACCGATGAGTTAATTTCTAAGGTTTCAAGTGAATAAGTATATATTGTTCCTATTACACTACCATAAAATCATACTTAAAACGTAATTTGGATGATAAATTCAAGCTTTATTTCCAACTAGCTGGGATCAGTATAATGTAGATTCTGTATTTGATAACATTAGATGACATATCCTCTACTTTGTGATAAGCTACTACACTTAGAGAAAGAAAAGGGTTATTATATGAACCTTTTAACTGGTATATCTGATACAAGGATACTGGTTATATATTTAAGCTGCCATTAAAATTTGCATTTATAGCATATATACACTTGAGAAGTAATGTCAGTGATGCAGCACGGGGGTTGCAAGAAGAAAAATGTGTAGGTATTTAGAAAAACAGCATGTGTGCAGGCCAAAAAGAAAACAAAAGAGCAGAGCAATCCTAGGCTTCACCATCTAGAGTTTACTTGGCATCACCACCAAGCTTTGGAAATTTCCATTTCAAAATTTCATTCATTAAATTCAACATACCAATAATATTTCCTCTAGGCCTATCAAATAGGGTCCCAAATTACATCAATAAGGAAGGAAAATTAAATCTTAATTAAACTAACAATCATATCCCTAAAAACCTTCAAAATAAAATGAAATTCGAATCAATCCAAATCCCATAATCTTGACCAATGGAATCAATTAGCTTTAATTTGGTGTTGGCACCAACTCTCCTAGGGTAGGAGAGACTTAACCCCCATTGAGTATGGCTTTAGGTAGTACTTAGCAGGTCAGGGTCTAGCTGCTGTTGTTTGTCTCTGGTAACCCACATTCAGTCAGAACCTGGTTGTCCCTTCCACCGAACTAGATAGCGTTGAACTCCTTCATTCCTAGTGAAAGAAATTTGCTCATACGAAATGGAATCAATATGTTCTTTATGTGCTGGTGGAGGGTTTAGTGGTGTTGGATTAGGTATAGGGTTTTCAATCGGGTCTTGAGAATGCTCACCAAAGAATGATCATTTCGGGTTAAATTGGGGTGTGACCAAATCAGTAGTTGTGATGGGGTTGGAGAGTTTTGAATGATCATTTTACCTTTTATTCTTAGTTATGTAAGAAAAGGTGTTCTGAGGTTAAATTAGTATTTAAACCATATATATTGTGATCGAATGAGATGAAGTACACTACACTTAACACATTTCTAGTGTTTATTGGTTCATATAATAATTTTACCCTATATTTTTATCAGCCGTCAAAGTACATCCTTTTTGTTTTATTAAGAAAAAGAGGCATGCTCTGGCCAATAGTGTGGGGACACACCTCAGCGACCTAAAACAATATTTAAAACCCAAAGTTTTAAACTCATTCTTCCACGTTTTGGAAAAAGAAACCCAACATTATCTTTACCTTCCCTCCAAAAAAAGTCCAAAAAATTCCAAAAAACAAAAGCACCAGATTTCAGAACAAATAATAAACAAAACCGTTTCCCCTAAATTATTTTTCTCTTCAGGCACAACATGGAGATGAATGCTGAAAATCAGAGCAGTGAGAGTGGTGGTGGTGGTAGGATTGTGTGAACTTGACCTGATGATTGTAAATTTCAAGGGGGGGCTCTTCATTTTGCAAGACATCTCATTAAAATAATCTTATAATTTAAATTTAAATTTTTTTCCAAATATCTACAACCCAGACCCTATTCTACAAAAAAACAACCCAGTCGAACTCTTCAAACCACCAAACATGAAAAACTCAATCCCGACAAATCTTCAAAACCATACTTATCAAAAAAAACAAATCTTCAAAACCACGACACTAAAATCAATTTTTATTTTTTATTCTAAGCCAAAGATACAAAACGTGTAGGAAGCTACAACAGACTGAAAACAAAAGATATGATGACAACCAATAGGACACCAAAACCCACATCAATTTCGCTGATGGTATCTTCAGTACAAACCCACATCTTCAAAACCTAAACCCACGGCAATGATTTTCGTCTGAATAACTCTTTTGAGATCTTCAAATCCAAATCTTCAAAACCCAAAACCCAGATTCTCCTCCGTTTGCCGTCAACAAGGACACTGAGCAACCTAGCGGTTTGAAGCTTCGAATTTGTTGGTTTAGGGCTTCAAACTGAAAGGCCTCAATCTATCTGCTTGTGGCTTCAATGGCAACACGCTCACCTAGACTGCTTGATGTGGTGGAGAGAGATGTGAGAGAGAGACCAGATTTCTTAGAGAGGAGAGAGGTGTGTGTGTGTGTGTGTGTGTGTGTGTGTGTGTGTGTGAGAGAGAGAGAGAGAGAGAGAGAGAGAGCAGAGGAGAGAGATGAAAGGAATAAAAATGAGTTAAAAATGTTTTTATCTTTACCGAGTATTGTAGCATTTTGTAAAAAATGAATGGTTGGGAGAGCATTTTTTGTGATTTTTTTGCTATAATACTCTATTTTAACTAAAAAGCCGGTTTACATGACCACCTGAGAATGCTCTTACCCTCCATCCTATGTGGGAGAAGGAAGAAATATTTGAGCTAGAACTTATTGGCAGACTCAGGTGCATTATTGAACTCTACTCTTTTTTTTTTGTTAACTTGAGTGTCCAAAGATCTTCAAGAACTTGACTATTCCCCCAAGTGTGTATAGTCCCCGTAGAACTCTACTTGAATATGATTAGGTTGGTTTCAAGTATAAGCCCAATATTAAATCGAAGTTTCAAAAATCAAGTAATTGCTTTAGTAATATGCCAACTCAATATCAACATATTCTGGATAGATTTTTTTTTTTAGTAAGTTATTTTGGATACAAATTATTGAAATTAGTTTGGCAAATATGGAAGGTATCCCTACAAATAATAGTACCCTACCCAATATCAGTTTCAATTATAGCCTTGGATTGTCTCTGTTATCATCAATAGCTTAAGCCAATGGCAGCATCTGTAGTACATACTAGAATCAATTGAGAGATTTGTCCTTGGGCTTGGGTTTGCTTGGCCTGTAAAACAGTAAAAGTTTTGTTTTCATAATTTTCATTTAATTTTTTCCCATGTTATATAGAAATTTTATTGCTAATTGAAGTTTTTAATCTGTATTTCTGCTGTCTTAAATTATTGTAGCTTATGTGTCTCAGTAGTTAATTATAAAGCAAATGCTAGGCAGATGCCATTCATCTCAATTACATTGATTACCAACTGGATTATATGACGCTTAGCTTTCAAACATTGGTGGTCTTACAGGCTCCTCAAATATGGTGGAGTGGATTTGCAGGGCTTACGACCTTGGGGATGATCTGTATATTATACTCTAAATCTTGCAGTTCTTCTAACTTCATTTTGTTGCTAGCCATTAGATGGAAGGTATGGTTGTCCTACTTCTATGGAGTGGATATGTCCTCTTGGGCCTTGAGAATTCCCCATGTATCATATCAATCTTTAAGTGAAGCCAATGTACCTGTAATGATTGTAAGAGTTTACTTAGAGTTAATTTTTCACTAAAAGATTTTTCTAAATTCAGTTCTGTTTTAAGTATTTATTTTGGACCAATTTCCTCCCTTGGCCTGACTTCTTAATCTTCCTCTCTCAGAGAACTAGAGTTTCAATCTCATTCTGCACTAGCATTTAAGGAGATTTAGAGGAAATTCAAGAAATATTCTCTCAGTCACTTGCAATTAGTTTGTAAAGATGAAATGAAATGGAATAAAAGATCAGGATATTGTCAATGTTTGAAAGTTTGTAAAGAAAGAAATGAATAGGAAAGCAAGGGAATTTTTTATTTGAAAATTAGACTATTTCTTTTATTTGTCTCTTAAAGAAAGAGGGATAAAATTGAAATTTCATGTCATGTGATGAAGGAGATGAAAGCATTTTGCATGCTTTTGGTGGATCGCATAGTAGGGAAATTTGTTCCATTCCCTCTCTTTTCCTCAAAAATCAGCTCTTAAACGACTGTTGTCTTTTTTTCCCTTCTCCCCATTTCCCCCTTTCGAAACACACTGTTACCAGCATAATCCCTTTGTTAATCTTCATTTCACTTGATCATTATGTTGCAGCAAGACCACTTTGAATTATGAGAATGTTTTAGTGGAGTTCACCATAATTTGGGCTTTGTAAGATCATTCCCAATGAGCTCAACAAAGTTCTAGCAATTTTTTTTGCTAAAAAACTATTTTTCTATTTTTGCTACATATCTTTTTTACAACACTTTAACAAACTCTATAGTTTTCTTTATTTCATTTTAATATTCTTTCACTTCTTTTTTTATATATATTTTTCAACGGATAAGGTTTGGCTACAAATCAATTTGTAGCCAGTTTATTACAACCTACTATGTGACAGCTTATATTCACATGTATTATTTAAAGAAGTCACATGACTCATTAAATAGGTCATGTGACTAAAATATACGTGGATAATCTTATTAGTTAACATGTAGTGGGTTGTAGTAAGCTGGCTACAGACTGGTTTGTAGTCAAACTCTGTCCTTTTTCAACTGGCTTTTTTTTTCACTCAAACAACAAAAAATGCTCAGCAAAAAATATCAACAAATGAGGGCTTTGACAACAAGGGTTTCGCTCCTAAGAGGGATAGATCTCTCTCGCTCTCTCTCTCTCTCGGCCCCAATGAGCGATGAGAAACATTATAAACGGTAGCTCTAGGACATCAAGGTAATGGCGTGGAGGCAATGATTACCGGATTTCAAACGGTGGCAAGACGGCCCGCAAGGTTAAATTCAAGATTTAAGATTTTGAAATAGAGGTTGGGTCATGAGAAAGGGCTTGTTAAAAAACCAGATTTGGTTGAGACAAAAAAAGGCTTAACAAGGGTTTTTGTCTCAAGTACTTCAAAATAATAGTGAGAGAGAGAAAGAGAGATTCACGTGGGGGCTAAGAGAGAGAGAGTTGCTATTAGGAGGAGATTAAAAATATTATTGGAAGCCATTTAGCAAAGCTACAGTGCTCAGCAAATGTTTAGAGTTACTGTAGCCTTTCTAAAATTTGCTGAGCCACTAGCGAGTTCATTGGAGAAGAAAAAAGGGTATTTGCCCATCAAATTTTGGAAAAAAGTGGGTTTGTTGTGCTCATTGGAAATGTTCAATCATGAGGCTTGATCATAAATCTAAAGATTTAATCCAAAATCTTCCTTGAGATTGGCAAAGAAGAAAATTGTGGAAATGAAATGTTTTACAATTTAATGGGCCGGAATGGACCCAAACCCATAATCCATCCACTACGGGTTGCGGGTCCTATTTAGTTATCTAATATGGATAACTACCCATGATTTCAATTGGAAAGAATCATGAGGCTTGATTATAAATCTGAAGATTTTATCCAAAATCCTTGAGATTGGCAAAGAAGAAAATTGTGGAAATGGAAAGTTTATATAGAAAAACATATGTACAATGAAAAGCTCTCTTTCTCCCTAAGTGTGAGACTCTCTTTAAAAATCTCTAGGATTTAGTTTCGTAGACATTAAAGGGTAACTCTAGTAGCCAATCTCAACCCACGAGAATAAAGACGGACACGAAGGCTAAGGCAAGGACATAGCCAGGAATTTTTCCCAATGGAGGGCCGAGATAAATATAGCAAAACAAAAAAATCCAAAAAATAACATGTTACACACACATAAAGAGTACGTCTGTAACATGATTTAACATATGATATTTTCTCCTATATAACAATACTATTTATATTTAGTTAGTCTTTACATAATTCAAAATAAATTGTCTAATCCAATTAGTTTATAAGTTGTAAAGTATCTTTTAAATCATACTAATCATGATTAATATATTTTAAACATTTTAGATCAATATTTTTTGTTAAATAACTCATAAATTACATTGTTAGAGTATACAAATAGTTTTAAAAATTATGAAACATATAAAAATTAAAATAAGAAATGTGACTTCACATGCCTAAACTTATACAAGTCAATATATGGAAAATGAAGCAAAAATGAAAAGTAAAAAAGAAAAACTTTTTTTTCATAGATAATAAATGCAATAAAGATATTTGTAACTCTTACTACGAAGTCCATAACTATTCTTTCTTCTAGAAAAAAAAATATATAATGTCTATATTATTATTTCTCCAAAAAAAAATGTTTTTGGAAAATAATAAAGGTTTCTATAAAAGAAAATGAATTATCAATTTATATGAAAATATATTATAAATATGTTACTGATTTAATGAGTTATGTATGGTATAAGAGTAATAAGAGGAAAAAATAATACATTAATCATTTATATAAACTTATCTATTTTTTAAAAATTAAAAATTGAATATACTGATGTCGCTCAATAATAAGCAGTACTTTGTAGTACGTGTAAAGGGTTGTCGATCCTCAGGGAGTTTGTGTTTTCAATAGACAATGTAATTCAATATGCAAGAAGAGTAAAATAAATTTGGTTTGTGGAAATTTTGTAAAGAATATATGTAAAAAGGCACTAAGGTTTCAGGGTGTTTCTGTATATCAGTATGATTCCTTGTAATCCCGGTTAAAAAACCTTGTTCTAATAACAGTTTACAAGTTGATTATTTTCCTTTTAAAAAGCTCTTGACATGGTTGAACTAATAAAACTCAAGAACACTATATTACCGGAGAAAATAAAGTGGCTAGAGTAATAATTAGAAAGACCTTTCAATTTATATAACACGAAACCTAATTAAAACCATGCAATATTCCCCCTTAATCATAAGAAAAACATGATTGAACTTATAGAAAGTACGGAATAAAACATACATTAATAGGAATCAAATAATTAACAATCAACTGTATTTAACATTAAAAATAGAAGGGACTACAAGTATTCATACCTTTATACAGAAAACATAGCCCCTAGCCCTAGCAAGAGGCTTAGCCAATCATGGCTAAGGAAAAAGAAAACTAGAGAAAATAATATCTAGAGAGAAAACTAGAAAGAAAACTAAAAAATAATAATAATGCTCCTTGGCGGCTACCACTCTCCAATTGCTATCCACGCTTCTTTCATTTAGGGCTCCATTGGAAAATAATCTAGTGTGATGCGAGTACAATGGATAATGTGAGCTTGTAGGCTTTAGTGGCCATGTGGGCCTTTTGGGCTTGTGGGCTTTGTTTTTCTTTTTCTTTTCAAACATTAATTTGCACCTCTTTTCTTCTCTTTTGCTCCTTTCAACTTGTGATATTTAACTCCAATCTGAATTAGCTTGTACCTACAATCAAACATGGCCCAAATTAACATATAAAGGATTAAATTAATACACTTAAATGCATAAATCATGTAATTCAATGAATTAAACAACAAACATCCATTTAAGTGTAATTAGACATGAAATGCAACACAACCCCAATAAAATCTCTTCAAAATACATGTAAATAAGTCATATTTCATGACTTATCATATACTTTGACTTAATGAACTATATATGGTATAAGAGTAATAAAAAGGAAAAAATATGATGTTCTAGTCATCATTTACAATTTTACATCAATATAATACAATTATACAAAAATATGAGTGATTATATTGCTTAAAATAGATTTTTTTTATAAAAAAAAAATAATATAGAAAGGAGAAGGGGGGGTGATTTTAAAAAACCCAGGAGGGCCTTGCCCCCCGTTTGTGACCGTAGAAAAAAACAGCATTGAAGTTTGTAACAAGCCAACTAAGTCGATCCGGGTCTTCCGCAACAAAAGTAAGTTTCTGAAACCAATTTATATTCAAGAGTAAAACTTAGGTACAGTTCCTTAGGTCAAGTATATTAGGTTCCTAGTTGAATTCAAATATATTAAATTTAAATATTCTTGGAAAAGATAACATTGTTTGTGTTTCATTAGTTAATGCAACTATGTGTTTGAATTCAATTGGGGAACTTAATATACCTAACCTAAGGAACTGTACCTAAATTTTACCCTATATTCAATACTATATGTATTGATATATGCATTTACATAAAGAAAGGAGAAAAATCTATCAGCCAAGCATTGTTTGAAGTTCGGTACCATTCTCAGTAGCTATTTATGGCTCAGGGGTCATCCAGTATATATAATTTGCTACAACAATAGTTAAAATGTCTAACATGTTTATATATAATTGGCCATATCATGTGAGGGTCTCATTTGGGGTTTTGGTTCCAGCCAGCCCTTGCATTCAAAGCTCTTTTTTGACTAAAGTAGAATTTGACTAAAAACTTTCTCGCCAGACTTCAAATATTCATCCCAAGTGAAAGAGCAAAAATGATGCCAAATTAAAACTCATCCTATATAAGAACGAAGCTTTTACATTTTGACTTGTAGAGTTGTACTTCTCTTTTTCTTTCGTAGAGCTTCCTAACATTCGTTATAGAGAGGTACAAAGAAGGTTAAGGGGCAGTGGAGCACCAGTGCTCTCGAGAGGATAATATTTAGCCAAAAAAAAAAAAAAAGGACATTGCATTGTCTTAGTGGTTGATAAGAGTATTCTCATCCGGTTATCTTACAATTTATCTATTTTACCTCTTCAAAAAGTTATATTTTTTAGTTTAGCTACTAACTTTTACAAAACACCTCACATCTCATTTTCTATTTTACAATACATCATATTAAAATAATATTATAATTTTGTTTATTTAACCATTTTTCTTTCCATCAAAACCAACGGCAACTATCAACACCCAGTGGAAACAATCAAAACCAATGACAACCATCAAACCACAACCCACACCGGTCAAACTCCGCCATCCAAACCCATAAATTGCCGCCGACAGAAAAACCCATACCATCAACGAACCCACCCTCAAACCCATCCGTCCCAACATCATACCCATTGCCGCAGTGCTCACAAACCCACCATGAGCTCTTTAAAGAAACAAAGGTCAAGATTAGAGCCCACTGGTCCTTGGCATTAATAGTGAAAGCTTTTGTTAGGAATGTTGGTTTTAACTAAACTTTCAAAATCAATACTTTTGGAAGCCAACGACTAAGCCTGTGTTTGGATCCTCTACTTAAAAGTGATTTCACGGATTTTTATGCATAGAATGCATTCTGCAAAAAATCTAAAATATTTGGTTGGGATTTTAGAAAATTCAAAATGCATTCAAGTAGAATACATTTTGCAAATTCTCATTTCTAGAACAGAAGTCAGAATCCAAAATATTTTGGATTCTGATTCTAGCTTCTACTTTTAATTTTTGTTAAAGTAAATAGGACTCACTTACAACAGTTTATTTCTCGAACAACTATTTTTTCCCTCACTTAATTTTTCTCTTTCTTTCATTTATTTTCCTTCCCTCTCTTTTGTTCCCTACTTTTTCTCTTTTTTTTATGCGTTCCCTATTTTTTCTCTTTCTTTCTTTTATCTTTGAAAAAGTATTCTCATTTTCTCATTTTGTATCAAAGAACCAGAGATGATTTGGAATGATCGTTAGTAATGTTTTTTTCTTTGTTTAATGTAAACTTATTAGGGTTCTTCGTGGGGCACCTTGTATTGTAGGGGAACACATCCCTGCTAGTAAGCCTTGAGAACCCAACTTTAAAGCTTCTACGACAAACTTCTCTTTTGTTGCTGTTTAGGTTTACCCAACTTCCTTGCTATTATCGTCATGCCCTAAACCCAACCACATGAGTCGAGCATGTAACAACAATCACACACCCATAAAGTTTCACCTTACAGGTGTACAAAGCCTCACTACAAATAAAAAAATAATCAAATAACAAATAAAATATTATCAACAGTTTTCTAAGAAATAATTCAGCAGCGGACTTATCATCCAAAAACAATTCAAAATCTAAAACCTTCAAATAAGATCAATTACAATTAAAATAGAACACATATATTACAAGACTCCCAAAAGTCACGTGACATTTGGTAATACAATCATAAATTCTTCTCACACACTATCCCGACGAGATTTCAATATGTTTGTTATTCCTTAAGATCTAAAAAGAGAAGCAAATGAGTGAACTCGACATCTCAGTAAATAACTACTAGCCCTAACTAGCTAGATCAAGCATAAAGTAATAAAAACATAAGAAACCTCGACTTAAGGTACCTGAGTGAAAAGGAAGTCATGAATTATTGTTTCTCAAAAGAGAAATTCGCCTATTAATATGTTTCCTCCTAGATTGAAAGTTTCACATTAGAGTCGACACTTGTTTTCATTATAAGGAAAAAATAAACCATAATAAAAGCAATATATCCCTTATCAATTGAAATGTTGAAATTTACATCATAATCCAAACAGAAAAATGAAAATTCCGCTTTGTTTCCTAGGTACAATTTAAGAAATTACATGGCTTTGATTCCTAGTTACATTCGTAAAAAAATAATAATAATAATAATAAATTTAAAAAAAAAAAAAAAGAAGGTAAAATTACATTGATAAAGCATGGTCTAGAACCAAAGACTAAGTTTGAAGGTTACATTACGAAATTGAAAGGGATTAGGCACTCTCCCGATTGTAATTAGTCTTCTAGAAATTAATGGTCATGAACATTATATCATGCAAGCCTTCATGCACAAGATAGCAATCCAAACATGTCATAAACACCAAATAATCCACGTGAGCAAGGGAAATAAAACTCTAGGGTTTAATAAACATAATTTTATATGAGCAATCAAATATACATGATCGACACCATAACTCTAGTGGTTGCATGTTCATCCCATATCATCCAAGAAAAATATCATTACAGAAATTATAAGTGCATAAAATTAAATCAAAATAAGAAATTATTTGGGTTTTGAGACTATACTTGCATTCACGGTTCTTGCAATGAAAGGACCTACACACGTGAGGGAGCATATTAAAGTGAGAGTCTTGTCCCACATTGACCAATTATTCTTGGGTTGTGCAATTTATAAGCCATGGGCATCCCTCATCTCTCAAGACGTCTTCTAAGATTAAGTTAGGCCTATTGGACTTTAACAAGGTTCCTTCAGGATTGAGTTCTTACTCCTATGGGCAATAGCTCCTTGCTTAAAACTTATTTTCTTTGTTGCTTCTTGTTGATTGATCGATTGACAACTAAGATGTCGGATTGGAAATCCTATGAAACTAGGGCTTCATGTTTGATATGTGGAGATGGTTGAGCATTATTTCAAGAATTTTTAAAGGTTTGGGAGCTTAGAATTTCATGGCTCTTTAAAAGGATTAGCAGTCAACGAAATGACTCTCTAAAAGAGTACTTATGGTTATGGAGCTCTAAGAATCTTTTTTGGACATTTACTTATGGAGCTCTGAGAATCTTTGATACAAATTACTCTTTTAGGGATACTATTAAAGATGGCAATGAAGCATCCGAACCGGATCATGCAAAAACAATGTTTTTTATTCGTTATCATCTTTATGAAGAATTAAAAATTGAGTACCTTACAATAAAAGATCCCCAAATTCTATGAAATAATTTAAGAGAGAAATACGAGCACCAAAAGACTAAGTCTTCCCAAAAGCTCGATATGAATGAATTCACCAAAGATTACAAGATTTTAAAAGTGTAACCGAATACAAGTTTGCATTAGAATTAGGGATGATAAAACTGTACTCGGCTACACTTTTAAAATCTTGTAACCTCGGGTAAATCTATTCATATTGAGCTTTTGAAAAAACTATAATCTTTTGGTGCTCGTAGCTCTCCCTTAAATCATTCCAAAGGATCTTTTATTTTAAGATACTCAGTTTTTAATTCTTCATAGAGATAATGACAAATAAGGATGCTTCATTGTCATCTTTCATAGTATCTCTAAGATTCATGGCCTCCAGATCGATGTCAGCATCAAAGTTCCATGATGGTTAATTTTAGCTCAAATTTTTAAGAATAACGAATTCAAGTTTTGTATTGTTTGTTATACATAGCAAAGATATAACAATTTTAATAATTAAATAATTTAGATAATAATTAGATTTCCTATATAAATAAAATAATATATTAATTTCTTAACAAGTGGTCATCCGAAAGAAAATGTTGTAAAAATCTAATATGAGTAACAAGTTAATGCCACTTATCTAACAAATTAAGTTTGTTAAGGTGGATGGCATTTGGATTGAGAACAACTTGCTTTCAGAACTTGACTAGAGCCTCTTGTTAATAAGATATTGTGAAATAAAAGAAAAATAACAAGAGAAATCAATTAAAATGATAATCCAAAGGAAAATGTCGTAAAAATCTAGGGTGGATGGCATTAACTAACGACCGTATTAAACTTTTACAACACTCCTCTTTAAATAACGATTTACTATGAATATAGCTAGTTAGGCTTAGGGACATTAAGATGGGTAGCATTTGGATGGCAACTTGCTACCCATATTCGACTATACAACATATATGATCTAGTTTTTTCTTGGATAATTACATTTAACATTTGGACTGAATTCACTTCACCTACATATGATTGCAAAAATAACACTTTACCGAGCAAAAAATAACACTTTACTCGTATGATCTCACTAATGACCAAGGTTGTTAAAATCGGGATCCTACGCAGGATCGCTGAAGGGACTTCGTGGATCGGATCGTAGGATCGGATCGTGAATCGTAAGATCCTACTTATTTGTCGGAAAAAGTGTAAAAACACATTAATAATGGCTTTGTATGTTAAATGTTCATTAGAATTATGATATTATTCATAAAAAAATAAAAAAAAATAAAGAGTTTTGCTTCAAGATAATGTAATTCGTACCATACATGACGTTGATACATCACTATTCGCTACATCTATATTGACAAAAGAAATATGCTTAATTCTCAACACAATTTATCCAAAAAGTTAATAAGTAATTACTAATTAGTTAGCAATTAAGTACAAAATAAGTGAAATAGTGAATAATTATATTAAGTAGCAACAGTATATAAGTCATAAGCTAAACATTCAATCATCTATTCTAAAATTCCTATCATCATAATCATCATAATCTGAATCTAAAGAATCCATTTCATCATCATTGTCTTGGCCAGCATCAACATCCATAGGTAAATCATCAAAATCCCTATATCTCTCAAATCTAGACGGTGGACCGTTATCATCATCAGATTCGTCACTAACTTGATGAACTGCCACATTTTTTCCTTTTTCAATAGTTCTAATGCCCTCATCATCACCTAACTGGTAGTAACAGTGTGTAGGTTTAGGGATTTTGGTATTTAGATTTTGGGAGCTGAGTATTGTATGGGGTGTGGTTTGATTTTAATTGAGAATAAAGAGAGATTTTTTGTCATTTCACAAGTTTTTTGGGCTAAAAAACTGGTTTTAATCATTTGGGCTGTTTTTATATATTAGGCTCGTGTATTTCTCATTATCCCATAATTTAAATTGGCCCAAATAGTATGTTTAGTGGGATCGGAGTAGGATCGTAGGATCCTACCGATCCTACTACCGATCCTATTGGGGTGTGCGATCCTACCCCGATCCAACTATTTTTCGAAATGTGAGATCGTAGGATCGTAAGATCCTACGATCCGGATCCCGATTTTAACAACCATGCTAATGACACTTTAAATATGGTTTCAAAAATAACACCTTCACTACCTATGGTTTCAGAACTGACAACTTGAACCTATCCCCAAACCATGCCTCATTTTTTAATTCAGGAGTAAATAAAATACTTTTGAATGATGTAGATCTCACATTTGAAACCCCAAGTTCACTTTGAAAGCACAAGTGTAGTAAATCCCACTTTCGAAAATCACAAGTGGATAAAATACTTTTTAAAGCACAAAATAGGTAACTCTCATAGTTCCCCCCTAAGTTACCTATATTTTGGTTTTAGGCTTTTTCAAATTACATCTCACCCAATGTTACAAACAATTTACAATTTATCGTAATTAGAAAAAAGCAACACGTAGCTTTCACAGGAGGAATAAAATAACATTATTTTACTGATCACGACATGATGTACAGCAAGAGGCAAATGGTATATACAACACAATACAATCCATGAACAAATAACAATGAGACCTAAGAATTTAGTTCTTCAACAATTTTTAACAAAAAATCAGTTTCTAACATCAGCAATTACTGCTTGTGCAAGATCTCACTCCAATGGTTACCAGGAGGAAACTTCTTATATTCAGTGTTCAAACATAGTATCAAATCTACAATGATCGTAAGCTTCATCAACAATAGAAACACTTGAGTTTATATCATCCATTTATGTACCAAAAATAAATAAAATAATTACATTAGAAATCAATGCGTCCAAGCAAATTAATAATCTACCAAGGTTAACACTTGGGTCTAGAGTTGACTGGTACAGATTGCTCAAGTCTACCCCGATGTATCTACGACAAAGACTTATAAATTGAATACAACTTCTCACAAATTATTGTATCAATAGTAGATCTTCAAATATATTGTTCATTTTAAAATCTGCTAAAGATACAATACTCCATACATAAAAAAAAATTCACATTCGTGTGCACAAATGTTTATCCTAACAAGCTGGATCTAATCACACAATTAACTCCCGCTGATTGATAGAATTTCTCCTAGTCCTGCGCTCGAGCAATAATAGCATTGACTTCCTGTGAGGACCAAAATGAAATGGAATAGGAAATATGGAAAAAAAAATAACTACAATTAATGCTAAAATGAAACTAATAAAAAACATGAAATAGATCTACATAAAAGCTACGTTACCAATCAAGAATATAATGAAAATTAAAGCACAAAAGTAACAGCAAATATATCACTGACTTAGATCCGAGGACTAAAGAGAGTAGAGGTGTAGAGCTCCCTTCAATCCAAACAAGGCTCCAACTTTAGGGAACGCAGCTCCTGAGGTATGCAAGCCGCAAACCTATCCAAAAGACCTAAAATGAAGGATAGGGCTGTGGGATCCATAACTCAGCAGCTCAATCCACCCAGCAAGATCCTCTATTGGACTTCAAGGAGCTCCACTCCCATGCACCTTCAAACCATTATAATAAAAAAATAAATAAAAGGTAAAAAGCCATACTTTCAAAAGGGGCAGAAAACCCTAATAGAACCTCATATGTTCTAGAACCATACAGATAAACAAACTCTAACACAGATCCATCTATTTATACAAAATCCCTCACTATTCAGATAAAAAAACTACCACCATAACCTTAATTACTCTCATAAAGTCCAGAACCACCTTGAAACAAACCCTACTTTATATATAGGAAACACAAACCCTACTTAACCCGAACCATCAAACAATTTATATAAAGAGGAAATACAAAAACTACCACAACCACACATTAATGGCCTTTAAAGCCATTAAAGGGGGCGTTTGGTGTATGGATTTGGTTGATAGGAGGGTGATTTTTATAGAGGTTATTGGGATGATAAATAATGGTATAGGGGTCGGCATGCACTAGATGGGTCTGTTTTCTTTTTCTTTTTCTTTTTACGAAAAGTCTTGGGAACCGGCTATTGTTTGTAAGATTCGCTGATGATAAATCAATGTAAATGTAAGATAATCACGTGCCTCGTTTTCCACGATATATAGTACTAGTAGTAGTAATTTATCGTTGTTTTGACTGGCTAGCTACACAGTACTCCACACTCTACCGTGTGAAATACTAGTACTATACAAACTCTATATCCACCATTATAGAATGGGGAAAAAAGCAAAGGAGGAAGACCTTTCCACCTGTGCGCCGTTGTCCAATTCCAAAGCATGAGTTATTATTATTATTTTGATTGATTCCAGGAAGAGAACGAAATGACATGAATAGTGATTGCATGTGAGGGACAGAGAAAACTACATTTGACATGGCCCATGGGAGCTTGCATGTGTGCTGCTTCTGTTCTGATATATATACCTTCAAACGAAAAATAAAAAGGACACGAGTAAATCCTTGCACGCCATATGTGATGTTGCCCATACCTTCAAATATTTTTTTATTTTAGGGTAAGTGGATGCTTAACATTTTTTTTATAGAAAATTTTATATTATAATAAGATTTTTTTTTTAATAAAGTGTGCTTAACATCTTGAATATTGTAAAAAGATATAACGTTAGGTCCATTAATCAAATCTATCAATTAGTGACGAAGAGAATAACGAGATATAAAAAAAATTTGTGTTTCTGTCTCCCTGCTTTAGCCACTGAGATCGAGAGCGTTGGCGCCACATACGCTCTTCTTTTGCGAGTAATACACTTAACTCGGCACGAAGAGAGGTAATTAGAGCCGAGGACTGCCCCTGCATTGAATTCTCTTCAGCAATCTTCAGCTCCTCACGTTTTTCCTGGAGCTGTTTACGCACACTACCAAAATGGGATTTGCTCCAGGATTTCAATTTATTTCGGCACTGGTTGAGTTTTGTTATAACTTGGAACATGCTGTTACCATTTGATGGGGTTTGCCAGACATTAGTGATAGTTTCTGCACAGCCTGTGTCACTCATCCACATTTCTTCGAAGCGGAAAGGCTTGGCAATTAACCGATTATGATTGACTGTAGGAGAGAGCCACAAAGGCTTATGATCTGAACCCGTGTAGTCCAAGTGATAAACTCGGGCTTGGGGAAAGCGAGCTAGCCATGCCGACGAAGCTACCATCTGGTCTAGTCGTTCACCAAACAGTTGCACCCGAGAACCTATTATTGCACCAAGTGAATGGGGCCCCAATGAATCCCAAGTCAATAAAACCGCAGTCATCTAGGGCCTCTCGAAAGGATTGCATTTGAGACTCAGGCTTTGAGATTTTCCCCTGCTTCTCTTCTAACCGCACAATCTCATTGAAGTCACCGCCACAACACCAGGGAAGATCTGACTGCCCATGTAAGTAACGAAGAAGGTTCCAAGATACCTCACGCTGATGGGTCTCAGGAGCTCCATAGAAAGCTGTAAAACGCCACGGTACACCCGAGGCTGCATCAACAATGGTATCAATATGAGAATAAGAGTAACTTGTGATTTGTAAGTCCAGAGCCTGTTTCCAGAATAAAGCCAGTCCTCCCCCTTTGTTGCGACGGGGGGTGATAGAGGGTCAAATTTTTTCCATAGCAGAGCAACTCACAGACAGAGAATAAACTCGATAGTGGGCCTTCGAGATTCTGACGGGGAGTGGAAAACGGACCCTGACCAGGTACAAACCTTACTCATCTCCTACTTCCAAAACATCTTTATATCATCCAACCCATCCTCAATTGATACGGTCCTTCAGTGTATCCCCACCATGATCACAGACAGCATGAATGAAGCTCTCTCCAGACCTTATACTGCCACTGAAGTTGAAACAGCTCTGAGACAAATGGCCCCACTAACAGCCCCAGGTCCTGACGGATTACCGCCTGTCTTCTACCAGAACCATTGGCACTTAATTGGTGAGGATGTTGTCCGTGGGGTGCTATCCTCTCTCAATTCTGGAAAGCTAGTCCGCTCCATTAACCACACCAATATCACTTTGATCCCAAAAGTGAAAAATCCGGAAAAAGTCTCGGAGTACAGACCAATAAGCCTCTGCAATGTGCTCTACAAAATCATATCCAAAGTGATAGCAAACCGCCTCAAAGTGATTCTCCCCCACATGATATCGGAAACTCAAAGTGCTTTCGTCCCCGGGCGACTGATTACTGATAACATTCTGGTGGCATTTGAAACTCTTCACCACATGCAATCCACTAGATACGGAAGACAGGGACATATGGCCTTAAAGCTCGATATGAGCAAAGCCTATGATCATGTAGAATGGGCATTCCTAGTTTCTCTTATGGGTAAGATGGGTTTTAATAAAAAGTTCATAGACCTCATCTTAGAATGTATAAGCACAGTGTCTTACTCTATCCTTATTAATGGTATTCCCCACGGAAACTTCACCCCCACAAGAGGTATCCGCCAAGGTAACCCTCTATCACCCTATTTGTTTATTCTGTGTGCAGAAGGGCTCCACTACCTCCTAAAAAAGGCTCAAATGGATGGTGCAATTTCAGGGGTCTCTCTCTGCAGAAATGGGCCCAAAATCACACACTTATTTTTTGCAGACGACAGTCTCCTCTTCTGCAGAGCAACACGAGCAGAATGCCAAAACATCCAGGACATCCTATCCCTCTATGAAGCCGCATCTGGGCAACAACTGAACAGAGAGAAGACTACCATGTATTTCAGTAAGAATACCTCACAACCAGCCCAAGAAGCCATCAAACTCCAATTAAATGTACCTGCTATCCGATCCTATGAGAAATACCTGGGACTCCCATCATTTATAGGAAGACAAAAGAAGATATGCTTCTCTCAGATTAAGGAGAGAGTGTGGAGTAAATTGAAGGGATGGAAGGAAACTCTTCTCTCTCAATCGGGTCGAAAGATCCTTATAAAGGCCGTGGTTCAAGCAATCCCTGCTTATTCAATGAGCTGTTTCAAACTTCCTTCCACCCTTTGCAATGATCTGGAGAAGTATATGCGGAATTTCTGGTGGGGCCACCATGAGAAAAAACAAAAGATTCACTGGCTTTCCTGGGAAAGGTTGTGTAAATCAAAATCTGAAGGAGGACTGGGTTTCAGAGACTTACAAAAGTTTAACGATGCTCTGCTAGCTAAGCAAGTCTGGAGGCTTCTGCATAACAAAAACACCCTGTTCTATGCCGTGTTCAGCGCAAAATTCTTTCCTCATGGCAATGTTTTAGACTCAAAGGACTCGATCAGAGGTTCATATGCCTGGACCAGTATTCGCCGAGCTGCTCATGTGATCAAAAAAGGTATGGTGTGGCGCATAGGGGATGGCAACTCAACTCTGATTTGGCAAGATAACTAGTTACCAGCTCAGGGGCACCGAAAAATCATATCCCCATGCTCGAGCCTTCCACCTGATTCAAAAGTCTCCCAGTTAATTAACCCCCAGAATAGAACGTGGAACACTCCCCTCCTGGAGCAACTCTTCTTCCCATATGATGTTGAAGCTATTCAGAGCATTCCCCTGAGTCATAATCCGAAGCCTGATGTTATTATTTGGCCTCATACCCGTGATGGTGTCTACTCTATCCGAAGCGCATACCATCTTTTCCGGCAGGAAGAGACAAGTCTACGGCCCTCATCCTCCAACGGTGAGACCTAGAAAGCTTTATGGAAGAAGGTCTGGTCTTTTCACCTCCCTCCAAAAGTTAAAAACTTCCTTTGGAGAGCATGCTCAGAATCTCTGCCCACCAAACTCAACCTCTGGAAGCGTAAAGTCCTTCGCAACGCCTGGTGTGAACGATGCGAGGAAGAAGTGGAAGACACAAGTCATGCTATCTGGCATTGTGGAGTTAATACCCCAATCTGGGCTCGTGAAGACTGGTCACATAGATTTAAGGGGAACCAGGAAACCTTTGGCGACCTGGCAATGAAAATTCTCATGGATGAACCAGATGAGGTATCAGGTAGATTTGCTACAATTGCTTGGTCTCTATGGCATGAACGAAATAAATTTCGGCTCACCCCATACACCTCACTCCCTGATGATACCCACTCCCGAGCAGTTGCGTTGTGGCTCGAATTCCTAGCGGAGAATACCCCTACTGAGACCCGCAAGACCCCAAGCCCAGCAACCCCATGGTCACCTCCTCCCTTGGGTCTTTACAAAGTAAATTTTGACGGAGCTGTTTTCCAGGATTCTCATGAAGCAGGGCTGGGCGTTATTATCAGAGACCCAAACGCTGTCTGATCAGAGACCCAAACTGTCTGATCATTGCTTCTCTAGTCCAGAAAATCCCTTTTCCAGGATCAGTGGTGATGGTAGAAGCTCTCGCTGCCAGACGTGCAGTGACTTTTGCGATTGAAGTTGGGACTTGGAAGATTGAGCTAGAAGGAGACTCGGAGCAGATTCTCAAAGCAATCAACCAAGAAGACCCCATTTTCACCCCGTATGGTCACATTATTGAAGACATCAGATGCGCAGCAGATCAGCTCCAGTGGTTCCGTTTCAAACACACAAAGAGAGAAGGCAATAAAGCAGCACATGCTCTGGCAAGACTTGCAAAAGTTAGTCAAGATACTGATGTATGGTTAGAAACTGTTCCACCTGTAATAAGTGCTGTAACCCACCGTGATTTTATTTTAATCCAATAAAACTAAAATGATTTCTTCTAAAAAAAAAAAAAGAATAACGAGATATTAATGAATTTTAAATTTACAAAATAATATATGTATATTCTTATATTCATAACTTTTTAAATGTAAAATAAAAAAAAGGATTTGTTTTTAGAAAAAGAAAAAGAGTTTCTATTAAATTGATTTCAATAAATGTTTCTAGTTCAAATATTCCAAAAACTAATAAGTTATATATATGACAAAAAAGTGATATTAAAAGGAAAAAATGAGACATTAAGTACTTTAAATATGTGCTTAAAAATGAGGGGTAATTACATAAATCTAACCTAACTAAAAAAAGTAATAAAATATGAGGGGAAGGGAAGAATTTGGAAAAGCCTCGGGAGGCCATGGCCCACCCTCCTCCTTCCGCCCCTACCAACAACCAAAGCTTCTTGTCAACAAACCAACTCCTTGTTTAGTCAACTAACTTTAGGCTCAGCCAACGTTCAGTAGATTTAGCCGACCTACAGAAACTGTAAAGTCTACTTCAACTATTGACCCAAGCGCTCCTTGTAGAGGGTTCTTTGAAAGGATTTTGTCCCACAACCTAGAAGAACTTCCACTGACCCAAGGAGCTCATCATGTAAGTGTCAAATTTGTCGAACATGTAGAAGCCCATATTACATTTGAAAAGACATGTTACAGTCAATGTTGTCAATTCCGTTCCGAAACGACTAGAATTTCTCTTACTGGTAAGCAAACCGGAAAAAGAAACCCCCTCATTCCACCTTGGCCCAGATTCCAGTCCATTCCGACTCATGTCGGCAAATACCACTCGGACTGCAAATTTCAGCCGATATGCAAATATATATATATATATATATATATATATTTTTTATATCTTGAGAAAACAAAAGCTCTCAAACAAATGGTAGTTTAAATAGTTTATATCTCAATTAAGTTTTCATCATTTATTATGTAATAGTATTTTGTAAAATAGTTGTAATTTTGTTTATATTTCTTATTTTATTTTGTTTTTTACAATTGGTATAAATGTGAAGTATAGCATAAAATATATATTAAGTTAACAAAATAATAAATTGGATTGTTAAAAAAAAATTTAATACTTGGTTTTGAATTGATATGTTATAAATTTGAAATAGTTAAATATATCTACTCATATTAATCCCAAAATGGAACGCCGAAATAGACTGGTACCGAAATATTTCATTCTAGTACACAAACTAAAACGGGTACCGAAACGGAATTGACAACATTGGTTGTAATGCTCTTACTATCGCATATATTGCCTCCTAACTACCATCGAATATCTTTAAATGCAACTTGACGGGCCACTAGTAAAGTCAGGATTAAAGGGTAACTTGATTGGACTATAATTAGTTCACAAGGTTACCGTCTATGTTTAAGGTAATTTCCTACCAAATACTGTACTCCCAAACTCTATAAAATACCACTCAAATCCAATGAATGAAATAGGTAAGCTCACATGTTGAAACTTTGTCATTTTTATTTTTCTAGCAATGATTAACTTACTTAAATTTTTGGAGTGCCTTTGACTACTTCCTAGGTGGCCTAGGTCAAACTGAGGTCAATCTTTCTTAATAGGACAGCTGAGGTCAATCTTTCAGATAGGACTGGATCATCATATCTGGATCTCATAGCATTCAACATCCTTAAAATCCTATTATAGTTTCGTTCTTTTGAAATTTTCTCCACCAACAATTTATCTTTGGCCACGATCTTGATTTGCGAGTCTATGAGTGTGTTTGGTGCTTGCTATTAGTTTTGTGTTTTCAAAACTTATATTCAGGCATTTTGAGAAATTGCTCTCAAGAATGGTATTTTAGTAATTTTGAGAACTAAAAGTTTGTTTGACACAAGTGTTTTTCCACATGGTTTTTAGTAAATGTTATTTATTTATAATATTATTTATTTATTATATTATTATTTGCAATTAACAAGCACAACAACATTTTCCTTTAATCATTAACAAGCACAACAACATCCTCATAATCACACAAATCACAACCAAAGACACATTATATCACCATTGTGACCTATCCCTTATCGTCGGTGATGTCGCCTTGCCTTATCATTGCCTCGCCACCCACAAATCCTTCAAACAAATCACAAGAGCAAATTTTGCAATCTTAACAAATCCTTCATGCACAAAAGAGTAAACACGTAACCATACCCATCCACAAATACAACAAATCACAAATGAGTAAACACAATCCATACCCATAACCCAATCACAAATTACATCAACCCCAGCCTATTATGACTTGTGACTCACCTAAAAACCCAAGTTCGATCCCACTGCGACTCACCACCCAAATACCCAATCTGAGATGCCCAATCTGAGATGCCTTAAAATCTTTAAAATCTCATCATCAGTGCGATGGAGGTGGATGAAGCACTAAGAGAGAGAGAGAGAGAGTCTTACCCTTGAGAATGAGAGACGAGGGTCTAAACCAATTTAAGAAAGAAAGAAAAAAAATTATTATTTTTATGGGTGGACAATGAAATTAAGAACAAAAAATTGGTTGAGAAAACATAAAAAATGTGTTCTATAAAATTTGGATTTGAGTATATCATAAAACAAAAATACTATTTGTATTATACAGAGTTTGACTACAAATGATTTGTAGTCAACTTACTACAACCCACTACGTGTCAACTAATAAGATCATCTATGTGTACTTTAGTCACATGACTTATTTAATGAGTCATGTGACTTCTTTAAATAATACATGTGGATGGTCTTATAAGCTACCACATGGTGGGTTATAAAAAACGGGTTACAAACGAGTCTTAAGCCAAACTTTATCCTTTTGTATTTGAGTTCAAAAACATGTAATAAACAACATGATAGGCGATGGGTTCCACGAAATTTTGGTTTTCAGTAGAGAAAACTGATTTTAAATCTGCAAACCAAACATGCTTTATAATTTTTTCTTTTGTTTTTTGTTCTGGGCCTATAATGGTCTTTCTCAAATCTTGAACAATATTGTATGGTTTAGAAAAAAAATTAAAAAAGAAAAAGACACCGTGTATAATTCACATGCCCAAAGGACAAAGGGACAACTTGTCAACATGGATTATTCTAGTGATTTGGTCACGTGATGGTCTAGGAAAACTACAACAGGGAAACGAGAAGAGATTTTATGAGAAACACTCGCGATAACTTAAGACAATGCCCAAAAGCGGACAAAGGTGTCAGTTAATGGAGGGGAAAGTCTGAGATGAATGAGTGGTAGATGTTGAATAATTTTGTCCCTCGATTAGACAAAAGCGACGTTGATGTGACAACACGACCCACCGCGCATGTTATCACTCACACCTACTCTTCGCCTTCTCTGGAAACCTTCCATTCAATAAAGAGATTTTATGAGAAACACTCGCGATAACTTAAGACAATGTAGCGGACAGGTGTCAGTTAATGGAGGGGAAAGTCTGAGATGAATGAGTGGTAGATGTTGAATAATTTTGTCCCTCGATTAGACAAAAGCGACGTTGATGTGACAACACGACCCACCGCGCATGTTATCACTCACACCTACTCTTCGCCTTCTCTGCGCCCCTTCCATTCAATATAAGAAATTAACTTTAATACTATAGTATATAAAACACTCCCACTTGCTTTTTCTTATCATTGAATATTTTAGATTTACACAATAATAACCTGTTATAAAATTAAAAAAAAGATTACACTAAATAAATAGGCTAAAATGAAATAGTTTGACTCAGTTGTCTAAGTATATTAAAATTTGTCATATTGATTAAATTGAATTTTTAACCCATATTTATATGTCATTTTAGCAAATTCAACTTGGTGTCATAATTAATCCCAATGGTTTTTTATTTTTTTTTATTCATAAAGTTTACAAATGCATATGACAAATTTTTAGTTAGATTTAATTGACAAAAAATATTTGTTAGAATTTCATTTCACCAATTTAAAAACCCATTTATATTAAAATCAAAATCAAAACCCCAGGGCAGGGGTTGCAATTCAACTAAATAAAACTCCAAGAGTGGGTGATTATAATTGCAAAATCAAAACCCAGACCTCTGTTTGCAACTGAACAAACCAAGTATGATTATATAATTTAACCTTGTTAATAAAATACAATTAGAAAAAAGTAATTTTTTCGGAAAAAAAAAAGAAGAAAAAAAATTCTGAACAAACCCTATCACTAAAAAGTAAAGTAGGAGCGTGGAGCTCTAGAAATGAAATCTAGGCCTAGATCTCAATTAGTACGGGCTGACAACTTTACATTTCTTGTGCTTTGAATTCTTTCGTCCTGGTCTTCCTTGTCCACACGTAGCCTATGGCATCCAGTCCGATAACGTAGGCCACGTGGTTGGTAAAGAGGGGATTGTATTATTCGTGTAATAATTTATGTCGACCGATCATATATTATAAAAAATTAAATATTACTTTTTTTTTTATAACAGTTTTGTTATAACAGTAGTTGAAATTAAATATAAACTTCTAAAGATTTAATATATTTACTTTTTGCTTTTTTTCTTCTTCTAGAAAATTTCTTTCAGATAGGAACTTTTCAAAATTTCAAGAAAAGAAATAGGAAATTCTTCGGAAAAATCTTAATCTTTTGAAAATTATTTTCTCGAAGACAAATCACAAAAAATCAAACCATCGCACGATGTAATATTCCCTTGGTATTGCACCCAATCTCAGTTAGTAAAAATGAATGTTAAGAAAGTTTATCTCCCAACGGCTATTGGAGGAAAAGTTTATCAAAAAAAAGAAAAAAAACCAATTTTGGAGAAAAGTTTTTCCGATCCATTTTATGTCGGCTATAAAACTATTTATAAGTATTATTTAAATAAATTATATGACTCATAAATTATTGGTTAAAGTAAAATTTCTCTAAATTGGATTGAAAATAAACTTTGTTTATATTATAAAAAATATTTTTTGCCACCAAGTTTGAGCCACCAAGTTTGAGCTAATATTAAGGAATAATAACAATTAAGTGTAATATATTAGAATTAATATTAATTAAAATTAAACAATTATATAATTATATATTATATTATTATAAAAAAAATAACAATAATTCATTTATTATTTTTAGTTAAATATTCAATATATGTCAAAAAACTTCAATGTGTTACTCTGGCACCTAAAAAAATTATAAATAATTCACAAGTTTATTTACTTTTTTTTTTTTTTTAAAGTGAGTTAAAGTATATTTATGTTTAAAAGAAACAAGGCTTTAAAAAGTTGTATATAAAAAATAAAAAAATAAAAATATATAAGCTATCTAACATATTTTTCCAAAAATTACAAGCTACCTTATTTGGTAACCATGTTTCAAAACTTGTTTTCATATTTGGTAACCATGTTTCAACATTCATTTTACAAGCTATTGTCAACAAGGGGCATTCTGTATACACCACATTTTGCTATCTACATTTCAACCCTAACACATACTAGAGTTTTCACCATATTGAAATTTTAATGATAGAAAGTACATAACTTTTTAAAAATAGGGTTTTTAATGGAGTTTTTATTTTACCTTATGATCGACAATTAAAAGCAATTAAATAGATTTTTAAGTCGAGACGATTGAAATGATTAGACCACAAATACAAAAGTTACAGCCAATAAATCTTTCAACGGTTAAGGTGCACGATAATGATTTGGTTATGAATATATGAGATTATGATGATTTAATTATGATTGGTTCATTTATTGGGTTAGTTTTAATTAATGAGAGGTCAATTTCCTATTAGTTCACGCCTTAAATTATAATACACTGTAACACACTTTATTATTAATTGGATAATATGAGATCAAATAATTTGAATAAACACTTAATTTGATAATTACAAGTTTAATTGAGTTTGAAATATTTATAAATTATCCATCTAATATTCAAAATCAAATTGGCTGATAACTAGAGTCACAATTGGAGTTAATGGCTAAAAAAAAAAAAAGAATATTTATTTTCAGAAAATCGGCAAAATTACAAAATAGATTTTAAGCCTCATGTTGATAGGAAGTTTTGGCATAGAAATCGTTTGAATTAGGAAACTCTTATTTTGACAAATTTGTTGGAAATTGAATTAGCTTTCAAGCTCCATCAATTTTTCCTTGATTCAATATCAGAAGAGAGAGTTATGATCAAAACACTGAGACGTCTTCAACCTATAAAATTTTAGTGATTTTTCAGTTTATTCAATTTTCAAACTCTTATCTAATCAGATTATTTTGAAATAAACTCTAAAATTTTTAGCCTTACTCAATCAACAACTGATAAAGGATAAATAAGGGAGGAAAGGTCAACCACAAGGCCCCTAAGTCTCTTATTTAGAAAAGAATTCTAGATCCAGATCCTTATGTTAGTATTTTCTTAATGTGAGATATTTTCAGTAGTCCTCCATTGAAGAAGAGTAGAGAACCTCCAATTCAATCCTTTAAAGGCACCCACAGTGAACCTCCAATTCAGTCCTTTAAAGGCACCTATAGTGAACCTCTAATCAATTCCACCTTGGGGCCACCTTTGCAATCAAAAGCCACCATTGAAGCTCATCTTTGCAGTCAAAGCAGCCCATGAGCAGCTCAAATTACAGCCACACAACAAAATTTCTTGACTCTTTACTTTTTGCCTTAACAAGATTTCTCAATTACAAATTGTTTATTGCATTCAATTATTACAAGTTTGTTGACACCCCATTTTGCAACCATTAATTTACTATTTTTACACTTTAGTGCATAAAAGGGTAAAATGGTAATTTCATAAGCTTGAAAATTCAAAATTGGTCCATAAAATTAGAAATAATATTTTAAGTGATCAAAATTGAATAAAAAATGAGAGTGCATTTTTCAGATTAAAAAACGGATCAAAAAACAAGATTTTATTAAAGAAATAAATTTGATTGGTTGAAATGACACTTACCATGAGTATGCATGCATAAGATTATATTATATAATTAATTTGATTGGTCCTTTAAAGGATTAAACTTAAATTAATTAATAATTAATTCTTATTGGTTAGAATACCCTAATATGGTAAGTATTAGTGCACAAGACAATATTCAAAGGATAATTTTAAATTTAATTAATTTTTATATAATAGATAATTATTATGACAAGTAATTATCAAATTATTTATTAATTTAATTATTTAAAATAAAGGGATCCCGAAATCAGTTGATAAGGGACTTCTATCTTGACTAGAAGTGGATTAAAAATAGAAGAAGTCGAAATTATCCACTTGAGTGCCGATCAGGTACTCAAATTTCACGCGGGAACCAATCGGCCCCTTTTGGGTACTGATCGGGCCTCTTTGGGTACTGATTGGCACCCATATAAGAATTTGATCAAGAGTCAAACTCTTGTGCCACTAATTCGATTTTAAAACTCTAATTATCCTTCTAAGGTTCTAGAACTTGGGATTATCCATTTTTGGGTTGCCATAAATAGAAAATGAATACCCACTTTTAGAGGAGGTTGGAATTTTCATCGTTCAGAATCCCAAACAAAATTCAAAAGAATATTTGTGAGGGATTAGGGTTTTAATAAGAATACAAGCTATTCTTATAACCCTAGAGATTATAAGAGGCCACCTCTTGTAATCTTGATTCCAATATTTGAATTCCATTTTTTTTAATCTCTTTTAATCAATTTAACGGTTTTTCTCTCAAAAATCAATTTTTCAGGTTGGATTCAATCGAATCAAATCAATGAGCTCCCTCCCCAACACATGCAGGTACTCCGTTTCCTTGTTATTTTGATTATCCATTTGTTAAAATAAGATTGTGTGATTAGTTGCATATGTTTTTTTAGGATAGTTTTGTTTTTAATTCTTTTTGTTTATATGGAATTTATTTGATTAAAATTTTATGACTTATGAGCATGTTAGGATGAAAACTATAGTTTTAAAATGTTAAAAACAATGGAGGAATCGGTTTTCATGAGAGTCGGTAACTGAACTTTTGGATTAAATCGATCGGGTCCTAGGTTTTTATCTGGGCACTTGATTAGGTCCCAATTTTTACCTGGGTACCGAATGGGTCAACTTGGGTACTGATCGGCACTAGGAGAGGCCCAATTGGTTGTATCTAAGAACCAATCTGGGTCTTATTAGGATTTATATTGTCTGGTACAGAAATTAGTTTCCTATTGATTCTACCATGTTTGTTTCTAATTGGTCTTGATCTTAACATGTTATGTTTGGTTATCTAGATATGTGGTTAAGAATATTTGCATGAATATTTTCAATTTCTAGGTGATTAATCACAATTATTCATCTTGTTTTGCATGTACTATATATGATGTCACATCAATGCGAGTCTAGTTTGTATGCATCGAGTTGTGAACTATAGACTAAGGGTTCTTAAGAGACTGATTTAGGTCAAGTTGAGTGGGTGCTTAATACATTTCCACTCAATCCTCTAGCCCTCGAACCCTATTCTTTAGGGGAAGTAGATTAGTATGTCTTTTTGTTCTTTTTTTTAGATTGTACATTAAGACACAAAGCCTTGTACTTTGCTTTTTCTTAGACTGTAGTTAAGTTTTAAGCAATGTAATTTTTATTTTACTTAGATTCTATCTAGGGCAAAAGTATTGTAATTTGTTCAATTTTCTAAAAATTTTGTATATTTCTTTATTCAATCAATAAATGAGAAGTACTTTTTTCTTAGCTTTTTTTTATAAAAGTTAGGTGGTGACTCCATTGTAAATTCCCTTAAAGATTATGATGGAAAACAGTGAAAATCTCCATTTTGAGAATCATGTTTAGGTCTTTATTGGTTAAGGGTCGTGGTTCTCATAGTGGCGACTCTGCTGGGGACTTAGAGGGCTAAACTCTAGAGTAGGATCCTTAGTCTATAGTTCACAAGTTGTTTGCATTGTTTGTTACTTGCTTTGATTATTGTCATTTTGTATGTCATGCATTGCATATGTGATCTTGCATTGTGTGTTGTTAGCTCGGAAGCCACAGTAGTAGTAGCCTTGGATCACGGTCCCCCTTGGATGCGGGTACCCTTGGACAACCTACCACCCCACAAATATGTACCCTCGACCCTCTTGAGTTGGTATAAAGTGGTGAAACATACTAAGAACCATCGATGCCCCTCGCATGCGATTGATGGGTATGTTGAGCCCAAGTAGTAGGGAACCTTTTAGCCTACCTTTCACCCTCATGTAAAAGCCCATTTAGATCTTTCCTCTATGATGGCCCAACCCGATAAAGTGTGCATTCATGATTGCTTTTGTTTGAACTTAGGCCCAAGTCCAACACTTGAGGCCTTGTTTGCTCTTGTTTGAACCTAAGCCCAAGTCCAATGCTTGAGGCCCACTTGGATGTTGTTTGAACTCAGGCTCAAGTCCAATGCTTAAAGCCCATATGAACTTAAAGGAATTAAAACCCATCATTGAAGTGAATAAAAAGCCCAAAAGAGAAAAGTTTTTTAACTAATTACTTTTTGAAGGCAAAAATCAATCAAGTCCAAAGTTTCAGGCCCACATGGCTTTAAAGAGATTAAAAGTCACATGATTCTAAGAAAATTCAAAGCCCAAATTCAAAACTTAGAATCCATCTAGTCATGTTGAAAAGAAAAGCCCAAGTCCTATACTTGAGACCCACTTGGTCATTTAAAAAAAAATAAAAGAGCCTAAGTCCTGTACTTGAGGCCCACTTGGTCATTTTGAAAAGAAAGAGTTCAAGTTCCACTCTTGGGCCTATGCTTAAAGAATGATTTAGGAATCCAAAATAACATGAAGTGAAAGTCTAAGTCCAAAGCTTGGGCCCATTTTTTTGAGATGATACCTAACTCAACAAGACATTGATTGGATCAAAGGTCCAAGCCCAAGGCTTAAGACCAACATGACTTCACTTGAACTGAAGCCCAAGCTCAAGGCTTGAGGCTCACATGACCTTCCTTGAACTTAAATTTGACCTTGCATGAATTAAAGCTCAAGTCCAAGGCTTGAGGTTTACATCACTTTGCTTAAATTGAAGCCCGAGTTCAACTCTTGAGGCTTTCATAACTTTGTTGGAATCAAGACCTAAGTCCAATATTTGAGACCCAAATGACTTTAATAAATTCAAAACCCAAGTCCAACGCTTGGAACCCATTCAATCATTTTTGAAAAACAAAAAGGCCCAAGCCCAAAAACTTGAGGCGCACATGGTTCTTTTCTTGAATGAAAGTCTAAGCCCAATGCTTGACTTTCACATGATCCTATTGGATTAAAGCCCATAGTCTAATGATCGAAGCCTTCATGATTTTTGTTCGGACCTTAAATGAATGAAAGCTCAAATCTAATGGTCCACCCATGAGACTTTGCGAAAGAAAGTCCCTAAGTTTGAAACTCACAATCCATTGACTTAATGAGGTCTAAGTGCACACAATGTTAAAGGTTCAGATCATGTACAAAATTGACAAATGGATTTACTTCACAAGAAAAGTCAAAAGCCCAACATCATTGCTCCAAGGCCCACAAGAATCAAGTTTTGACTATCGAATCAAATCAGGATCAATTCGAAGAAAGCCCAACCCAATTTGTTCATCATCAGATTTCTCAATGGACCAAGAAGACTCCAACAATGCCATGGAGAACTCAAGGGACCGGTCATGCCATCCGAGACCTCATTGACCAAAAGACCATTGCTCCATCTTCACTAGGCAGCAAATTCAACTTCTCTTGAGCCAAGTGATCACTTCCCAAGCTCTCAAGCCAAGATCTCATCAATAGGGTTTTTCTATCTTTCTTTTGCTAAGTTCATTATGTTTATTCATTTGAATTCATAGGAACATATTTCTTAGGTTTTGATTGTAAACTCATCATAGGAATGTTTGTTTGAATTTCTTGTTTACATTTTTCACTTCAAAAAAAAAAAAAAATTAAAAAAAAAATCAAAAAATCAAAAAGCCAAAAAAAATCTCTCTTTCCAACTAGGGGCATGGGCCTTTAAGTTGCCTTCAATGAAGAGTTCTAAACTAGGGGCATGGGCCCCTAATAACTCCCAATCTCCTCTAGGCCCAAAGCCTAAGAGTCCATCCATTCATCCAATGTTCAATGGGCATGATCTCCAACTGCTGCTGGTTTTCAAAATGTGCATATTCAAAAAGTAAAAAAATCATGTGGATTATTTTTCAAAAGAAGGTGTTATTTCAAGATTAAGAATCGCTCTTCTTCTAGAATGAGTAAAATTCAAAATTTTCAAAACACTTTTTCAAATTATGCATAAGGAAATATCTTTGATAAAATCTTTTTGCAAATCATGAGATTCTATAGCCTTACCGATCAATTTGCATAAAGAAGGGATTAACTTCATTTAATTCATGTAAGGATCTTTGCTTACAATTTAGAATAAAAGGGAAACAGATCCTAAATGCAATCAAGGAAAAAATCACATGTTATTTGATTAAAGTGCAAAATTTTGTTTTGAGAAATTTTGATGTCACAACAACGGGTTGTTACTTCTTTTTACTCTAAGAGAAGTCTATCAAGAGAGGTCATATTTTTGTGCCGACAAACTAGCATTACTAGGGATAGGAGGCCATTTTTGGCTAGACCACATCATCCGAGAATTAACCTTTCACAAATTAATCCATTGCTAGCCTATTTGAGCCTACATACAGTTAGCCACTTTTTCATGAACACATAATAAAAAATTTAAACCCAAGGGTGGAAAAAATCAAGTGTGCACATACTCAAACCTCATTCTGAGGAAGAGTCGAACCAAATGCTCGTTTGCAAAAGAGCCAACAAATGAGGTACAAATGTACCAAAATTTGAAAAGAAAGTGTGGTGATTAGGGGCATGTTCAAGACCCACCTTGAAGAAAGGTTGAACATGAAATCTTAATCCACACCAACTATGAGAGATTCATGTTAAGCTCACATGAGAGTCCAAAAAGCTAAATCCAACAAGGAGCAACATGAGTGTATGAAAAAACAAATAATTGTGAAAGAAAAGTTCAAAAAAGAAGAAAAGAGACCCGCTGGGTTGAAAACTCGAAAAGGCGACCTAGGCAAAAAATAGGGTAACCCAGTAGGTTGAAAACCCGAAAGAGGTGGCTGTCATAACCCTATTTTTACCTCCGGGATTTTCTTGGGTGTCGGCATGCAAAACAAGGCAGCCCGGATTGAGCCGAGTTTGACCCGAAAGAGGTCCAATTACACTTAAAGGTTCTCAAAACATAGGTGGGAGCACATTTCTCGAGGTTTGAGAAGGTTTGACCAATGTTAACCAAGTTTGACCAGAGTTAACCGAAGTTGACCAAGTTTGACCGAAGTTTGAGCAAGACCATGACTGGGCCAAAAGCAAGATTTGATTAACTACCCTCTAACCATTGAATAGAGCATATCAAAATCTTCGATTTGATACATTACGAGTAAAAAACGGATAAGAAACGAGGAAGTTATGGGCAAAACCGTAAAAATTGGTCCGACACTTAGCCAAATTTTTCTAAGTATTATTGGCCAAAACAGGCCTATTTTGGGGCAATGTTCGTGTATAAAGTCTTCCCGACTCACAATGAGTTGGTCTGCAAGTTTGAAACTTTAAGGAAGAGGGTAATTTCAGCTACAACATGCAACTCTCGGATTGTCAAGAACTTCCCCGATTTGGTTGGAATCTCAATCGGAAAATGACTCTTTGTCATGGAAAAACACTCCAGCAGCCTCTGTTTGCGGGGTCATATCTCACAGGCCCAAGCTTGACTTCTTGCGAGATTTATGACACTCCGAAGAAGACATCGTAAGCTTTCCAAGGATACCAAGATTATCGAAAACTGACACCGGGAGCTACGTCAACTGTATGCAGGAAAATCGACGAAAGTAAGGAAATTGTGTTTGAAATCCGGCACGTTTTTTCCTCTCGGGGGATAACCTTCGCGCGCAGAGTCTTCTCAGCTTGCTGTGAGTTGATCTGCAAGTTCGGAACTTTAAGAAAAAGAACACGTTTAGCTACGACGTGCAACTCTTGGATTTCCAAGATCTCTCCCGGTCAAGTCGGAATCTCAGTCAGAAAATGACCCTTCGTCATGGAAAAACTCTCCGACAGCCTCTGTTCGCGGGGTTATATCTCACAAGCCCAAGCTCGACTTCTCGCGAGATTTGTGACACTTTGAAGAAGACATCGTAGGATTTCCAGAGACACCAAGATCATCAAAAACCAACATTAGGAACAACATCAACCGTGAGCGGGAAAATCGACGAAAGTAAGAAAAGCGTGTTGGAAATCTGACGCATTTTTCCTCTCGGGGGACCATCTTCGCGCACAGAGTCTTCCCAACTCATTGTGAGTTGATCCACAAGTTTGAAACTTTAATAAAGAGGGCAACTTCGACTACAATGTGCAACTCTCGGTTCGCCGATAACATCTCCGGTTTGGCCAGAATCTTCATCGGAAAAACAAAAAAAAACTGCTCGGACACCCTGTCTTCTGGGAGCCATAACTTTTCTGACCGAGCTCTGATTTGCACAAACTTGATATCGTTGGAAAGTAGACTTCTCAAGCTTTCCAACAGTACTACGCATGACCCATTTTGAACACCAAAAGGCCCTCAAAAGCTGCCTCGAATAGAGAGGTAAAAAACTGTATAAACTTTCGGACCAAAAGAGGAAAGTCGGCTGAAAAGGACAGCTGGCAGATAAGAATGCCAGGTGCCATGTAGCATGATACTGCGTGACACTTAGCTATAAATACAGCCCCTCTCCCCCTCATTTCAACAAGCTTGGCTCGAGTATTTTAGGCAGAAATTGGGATTTTTGGGCAGAAACTCGGGAAAGGGGTTCTCTCTTTTAAAATATAAGAGAGCATTACTTAAATTTTATAGATAAATTGATATTTTTTTAATAAAAAAAATATAAGAGGGAGGGTTAAAATTGTAAAAGCAAGGGGAGCCAACACCCTCTCCCTCTGCCCTTGCTAAGAGCTATACTAAAAAATAAGCGGTAAATTGACATTGTTCTTTGATACTGCTTTAGATTACAAATAAGGAGTAATTCTAAGCCAAAAGAAAATCTATCCACAACAAATTTCATAATTGTTTTTTCACAGTTTATTGTCATGATAGATTGTCATATTCTGATTAGTTTAAAATAAGGGATTATCACTAACATCATTTTTCTCATGCACTAATCATAATGTGTTATTTTAGTAGTTGCGAACAAAATTATGAGCTCAGCTAATTTACGGTGTGATCAATATAATATATTGTATTTACTTAATATCTCATACTTAAACTATATGTAAAGAATTATTATTATTATTATATATTACAATTAAAGTACAATTTTTAATCCTTGGTCTATTTATTTTGATAGAATACATATAGAAGAGGAAGAAAAAGATGACGGAAGAATAAATTGGAGACAAAATTGATGTTTTCCACCGTTTGGTTGGGCAGAAAAGATGAGGGAAAAATGGTAGAGCCCAATATTTTTCTCTTTAGCCCCATAAAACTTGCCAATTATTAACTTAAAAAAAAAAAAGGTAACTTTGCATTACTTTAAATTTTGTTTTTTTGATAACCCTTAAAAAAAAATGACATAGAAGTATAATTATACATTCATATTTCAATAAGAACATGTACATTCATATAAACTAATTTTTTTATATTCTCATTCTTTTTTCTCAATTAAACAAATGCACTACAAAAAACTAGATTTACTTCAAGGCATTCATTTTCAGGATTGGTTAGGTTTCATTGAAATTCGTCATAATATTATCTCAAAAAGAAGAAGAAGAAGTCATAATACTATAATAGCATATATAATTAGCGAAATATATAATAAATCTATTTCAACATTCATTAAAAATTTAAAACTCTCGAAATAAACATGAAAAAAAAGCCTCTTGCCGAATCGCGCCTTATTTCCTTTTTTGAACCAAGACCGTCGAAAATGGCAATAGCCCTCTTTCTCTTTCTCTGCTCCGAGCATTGACCGGTACTATTTTTCTTTGATTTTTGCTTTGACCTGTTCCGATATATGATAATTTAGCTCCTTTTTTGTTCTAATATATGATTTAATGGATTAATTATTGTTAAATAATGGAATATATGCAATTTCGGCTTTAGTTTCTCAGGTTTTTGAATATTAGTAATTGTTTCTGACAAAACTGAGAGAACACAATTTCGAATATTCAATTAAAACTGTAGCCATTAAAAAAAAAATGGAAATGTGACATATTATTCGTCATGAGCTGGTTCAATTCATTATGCGTCATTATTCATCAAGGTCTGAAATTCTATGTTTGAAATGCATACTTTTCCTAACATTTCTACTATTATATGATAGTATATTTCAGGGTTTATGGTAATGAAAATCAAGAGCAGTGAAGGCTATAGTTTCTCCATTGGAGTATATTTATACAGGGACATTTTATAAGATTTGTCATTTAGATTGAGATTTCTAGACCATCTTGGCCTTTTGTCATGTTATATTGCTATATCATGCATGTTTCGGGCTTATTGAACTCTGTAGAGTGGAATGTGATGATTACTCATTTCAATATGCCGCGTCATTTAGATAATATGTGCACTTGACTTAACTTGGAAAAATGGTTTTTCTGAATTTCATTTGTAGAAAAGGTTCGAAGATTGACTTAATGAGATTCTGTATTTCCTCCATCAAAATTTTATCTTTTTCTCTCTTATTTATTTCCCTATGTATGTTGATGAATTATTTAGTTTATGGGGTTGAGGTTGGCTGGCTAAATTTTAGTTGGGTTACTAAGCTGTGAAATTTAATACAGGAAATGGGTGACTTGAACGTGTTCTTGCCATGTGAACTTTCTCTTGCTGTTGGAGGAGGAAGTTCTTGTATTCAAGGTGCACTTTACTTAACCAAAAAAAAAAAAAGGTTCACTTTAAGAGAAGCATTTTTTAGTCAAGAAGTACTACCAAAAACTTGATTTGTTTCTACGCATTTATTTCATCAGTCATTAGTTTACTTTGATGTAAGTTCTTTCACTGTCAAGTCTTTGCTATCTACCTCGTTATTCAAATATAGTTGAAAGGATCTCTTTTGCTTTTGTACTAGTGCCAATATGGTATTTTGATATTTTGATAATGAACTTGAGCATCTATTTATTATTTTCTTTTATGCAATACTCCAATAAAATGATGTTCTCTTTATTTTTCATAGGCTCTCTCATTTAGTCTTATTGTTCAGGTCTCTGGCCTTGCAAAATCTGTTGGCAAACTTGTAGAGATGGAAGAACCCATTGGCTGTGCTCTAAGTAGAACAGAAGTCAGGACTCATTCCTTAATTCTGTTTATCTGGAAAATGAAACCAAAGCATGGATAAAGGTTTTAGGAGTTTTACACCCATTTAAGATAACAGATTAGAAATGCTTTCTAAGTGAATTATGCTGCTTGAGGTTTAGGCTATGAATCATAATCAGTTTGTTACAAACAAAAATAAAGCATGCATGCATATCTTTTCGCAGATAAAATGGGTAGTGTAGTTGATTATCATTAAGTTATTTGATGATCACATTGGCAACTTCTGATGACTGCTCCTGCATCCAGCTTGCAGATGGGCTTGTTTTAGAAAACATCACCTCCTTTGGGTGTCATCCTGGTTGTTTTTGAGTCTCAACCTGATTCTCTAGTTCAGGTGAAAATCAAAATAACTTATGAACTCCCCAGCATCTATTAATTGCTAAAGATGTAGAAGATGATCTATATAAAAAGATATATTTTAGCTGAATGGTTCATTTTTAAAAAGATGTTTCGATTTGCCAGGACTCTTCTGTTTTATCATATTACTTATGGGTCAGAAGTCAGAACTTACATATTACCTTGCCTGACCCTTAAATAATTGGTGTGGATGTTCTCAGAAAGGAATTGCAAGGAAAGGGGTGTGTTGAGGGTGAGGTGTTTCTCAGACCACAGGCCGAGCAAAATTTCTTGTGTCACCCCTTTCACTTGGGTGGTTGAATGGAAGAAATTGATTATCATTTTTAAAAGAAAGTAAGAGGAAGAATAACAGAAGAAGAGAAATAGACCATGAATTTTTCTTAATTATGATCTCAACTTTTGAAATGGAAGAACTGCTACTTTGTCCCTCCCCCCTCCCTAGCGCTTTTTCATGTAAAGTTATCTGCATTACATTTTTTATATAAGTATCTGAGTTACATTAACATGGCCATTGGAAGATCTTCATGTTCAGTTCTTCCTGTTAATAAAATTCTAATGTTTTCAATTCTAGGTACTATTTGTTTCTACCATGTGTCTACTGAAAACTAAGATCCATATATCCTTGTTGATTTGTTTTTCATCATAGAAAATTATATATTCCTCATCATTATTCGTGGTCTCACATGACACATCATGAATGAGGAGAGCCATGAACTTAAGTTTTGGATACTGTATATAATTTCTTCTACTGGAGGAGCTCTTTCTCTCTCTCTTTTTTACCTAAGAATTTTTATTTTTTCATCTAATAAATGATACTACTTTTAGGTTGCTATTTTTTTCCTCTATGTTTCTCCATGTAAGGTTCAAGACTAGGTTTTAAAATTTTATTTTAATAGAATTTCCTTGCAGTATCCTGTTTGTGTACATGGGGCCATGGGGGTATGCTTTATTGATTTTCAATAAAGTTACAAATATCAAACTTTGAATGAGCAGGTAAATTGCTTTTGAACTGTGAGAGCAGTTAGCAATGTGGAATATTGTTATTTGAAATGTAATTTATAAGTCTAAAACAGATTGTCATTACACGACTAGCTTTTTATTATTATTATTATTAACTATCGTTTCATGTATAATAGACATAACAAGTAATGCATAATTGCTGTTTTTTATTTTTTTTTTTATTTTTTATTTTTTTTTTTTTTTATAGTGATAGCATTTAAACCTATGGCGTCCGCTCATGATGGTTGTTTTTACCATTAGGCCAAGACATCAATTAGTTTTTGGTGTAGGTGGGATTTGAACCCAGGTCCCTTGCTCGACGACGAGACTTTACCAGTTGAGCTAACTGGAACCCACATGCATAATTGCTTAGTAGTCGTGATAGTATGCTAAAACTTATGATATTATATACTGAATGTAATCGATAGTTTTTATTTTTATTTTTTATAAGTAATAATAATTTCATTAAAAATAAAGGCAGTAGTCATTTACAATGTACCAAACCAACACATAAAGGATTACAAACTCATATTTAGGGAGTCAATGGCATCTAGAAAATGACAAGGAATTTATACTCAAGCCAGATTGTCCACATAAAAGCATAACAAAACTGCCTTTCATATTTTGCTGCCACTATGACTATTAACTTCTATTGCCAACAAGAAAGCATCTGGGACACCATCCTTGGCATAACCCATGAGAGTCCAAATAATGCAAACAAAAAAGACCGGATTTCCTCCTATCCCTCCTTGAACAGTGAAGGAGGAGATAATCAACTGATTCTCCATTATTCGAGCACATAAAGTGGCATGGAGGAGCTGGAGATTGATAGTTGAAGAAAAGGTATCATGGTCGTTTTAACAATTGGGGTGTTTCTTTGTGGGATTAAAAAAAAAACTTTTTTTCAAAATTTATCCTTCTCAATTGTTCATAAAATTCCCCATAATGATCATTTATTATTTTACTTGCACTTTAGAAGATCACAAAAATTGGCTTCAGTATTGGATTTTTTTTTTTTTTTTTTTTCACATATGTGTGTGTGGACAGTTGATCGGTTGATCCTAGCTAAAGCATCCATTCCCACTATTTCCCAGCCAGCAACTGATATTGAACTTGTTTGAGATCTCTGTCTTAGCCCTAGCGTAAATGCAATTTTCATACTACCAAGCTTGGGCCTAACAGAATTCATGGTAAGAAAGCCCAACCCGTGTAGTGGATATAATTTGGGCCTTTTGAGCTTTAAAGAAATTTAACCCAAGACCAATTGTTTTTTAGTTTGTGTAAAATAATGCCGGCACAAATTGTCCAATTAGATTGTGACCCTGGAAACAAGGTACTAGTAGATTATTATTTTTTTAAATATTCTTACTTTGTAACTAAGAATTAAAGTGGTTTAATTCTCGTAGTTGTATTATTCTCAAGAAAAATGATGTAATATTAAATTTCAATTGAATAAAGATGTAATTTTGTTATTTTTAAGTTTATTTATTTATTACTTAAATAATCAAGTGGCAACTTCAACAATTTGTTTGGCATCAATTTATATGACTTTTTATTGAAAAAAATGTAGAAAAAAATAAGGTTAATTAAGAAATAATATAGGCTTGTTATTTTTTTATTGAAAGTATTGTAGGAATTTTTTAAAATGGGATAGAAAATAAGCTTGACTTTTTTTTGATAAGTAAGTATTTCATTAATCAAAAAAATAGAAAAGGAAAGCACCCCATGTACACAGGAAGTGTACAAGAGGAGCAGATACAAAAGAGAATTAGAAAGAGCAAAGCATAATCATATTAGAAACAGAATCAGAGGATATTAATTTAGAAGCCTTAAGCCAATCAAACATAGTTTGTAGGCACATGAATTTCAGGGTCGGAATGGAGGTTTCCTCCCCTTTGAAACTTCTTGCATTTCGTTCACACCAGAGACACCACATGATGCCGTGCGGTAACATCTTCCAAATTTTGCCAGCTTCAAATCTTCCAGAAGGCCCATTCCAACAAGAAAGGAGATCAACCGCTCCTTTTGGCATAACCCAAAAGACTCTAAACAGATGAAAAAACATGTTCCAAAGGTTGCTTGCAACTAGGCAGTGAATGAATAAGTGATTTACTTTTTGTGGGGTCCATATAGGACTCGCAAGGTAAGTCTGACTTTAGTAAAAAACTAGTTGATTTGATACCTACCAAAGTAAAACCCTCGATCTAGGGAATAAGACATCGTTCGTCGAGTATTCAACTTGAGACTCATTGACCTAGCATTCTTGAGTCATGGTTCTTACAATAGAGAGAGAGAGAGAGAGAGAGAGAGAGAGAGAGAGAGAGAGAGAGATTGAAGTACCAATAAATCAATGTTGCTAGAGAGTTTGAACATAAGGAATGTTTTTCTTTGAGGCCATGCCCTTGCCATCATCGCACAAATAGCAACCAAGAGTTGGGTCTTCTTGGAGAGGGTGAGTGAGGAATTTTAACTTTTAAGTTTAACTCTAAACTAGGTAAAACTAGAGTAAGGCTTTCGAAGAAAAAAAAAAAAAAAAACTAAAATATTGTTTTCGTTCCTAAACTTTAAAAAGTTCCCTTTTAGTCCTTAACTATTGAAAGTATTGCACTTTATTTCCTTAAGCTTTAATAAATATCATTTTTCATCCCTATACTAATGAAAAAGGTCCATTTTAACTCTTATTTAGGGAAAACTAAAGTGAGGCTATGTAGAAAATAAAAACTAAAATATTGTTTTCGTCCTTAAAGTGTGCATGAAGTTCGTTTTTCATTCCTAAACTTTAAAATGTTTGCTTATGGACCCTAAATATTGAAAGTATTACACTTTCTTTCCTTAAACTTTAAAAACAATATCATTTTTCATCCCAAAACTGTTGAAAAAAGTTCATTTTTTGTCCTTAAATTGTTGAAAAATTATCTAAAAGGTTTAGGTATGAAAAACGAACATTTTAAAGTTTAGGGATGAAAATCGAACTTCATGCAAACTTTTGGGATAAATACAATATTTTAACTAAAACCATAATAAAAGTGAGGTGCTAGTGCATAATGTATGTGTGGTGTGTAGAAGAGCTTTTGAGTTGTTTTATGTTTACAATCAATAAGTATACAACCACTGAAAATTCCACAACTTTTCCTTGTGTCAAGCCAATAATCATATCGTGCCTACCAATAAAGTTAAAGCAAACAAAGGCGACAAAGCCTTCTTCCTTCACAAAAAAACATCGATGCTCACCAGTAGTTTGGTAAAACAAACCTACACATTGAGTCTGTTTGGATGGGAGGGTAGAAAATGATGGAAGGATATAATTTTTTTATCATGTGTGTTTGGTTGGGAGGATGAGAAAAGATTTGTGTTTTTCTTTATTTGGTTGAGAAGAAAAATGAGAGGATGGAAATGGTAGTTTATATGAATTAACGATCATGCCCATATTATATAATTATATAATAGTAAAGTAATCCTTTAAAAAAATAAAAATGAAAAAGAAATTGAGCAAGGGAAAAGAAGTCATTTGACTTCAAGCCCTCCCATCCTCACAATTTCTCAACCGAAGTATAGGTTTAGAAAAGAATAGAAAATAAAAAGAGTTAAGTAAAATCAGCAATTGCGGCTAAGTGGAGGGCAAATAAGTCTTTTGCTTTCTTTGCCCCCCACGGCCCAGTTTTTTTCGCTTAAGCTTTCTCTCAAATTTGGAGAGAAAACAATTTGTGAGCTCGAATAGAAAACTCTCAGGCCCCCCATAAGTTTCCGTTCCAATTCTTCCTCCCCTTTTATCCCCAACCAAACAGTGGAAAACACCAATTTTCTCTTCACTTTTCTCTTCCCTCCTTTTTTCCTCCCTCTTTTCTCTCCAAATTAACAAACAAACCTCAAGAGGTATAGATTATGAAAAATCCTTACACCATGGCCACTACTCTTTTCACACTAAGAGATATCATATTGAAGCAATAACAATAGTTTGGTAAAGAAAACATCAAGAGACTTGCGTCTGATACAAATAAAGGATTCGTTGGTATGATGAGGGGAGGATTTTGCTTTACTAAACTATTGGTGAGCCCCAAATTTTGCATTTTTTACATACTTATTTATTTTATGAAGGAAGAAGGACCTTTAGCCCTTGTTTGCTTTAACTTTATTGGTGGGCCTGATGTGATTAGTGGCTTGACATGTGGAGAAGTTGTGAAATCTGTTGTGAAATTTATGGTGGTCATAGACTTATTGTTTTACAATTTGACAGTCTTTGCTTTCCATTAGTACTTGCAATTTTTTTTTTTTTTTTTTTTGGGTTTTTAATCATTCTTTGAATTTTGTTAAGTGTTTTTAAGATTTAATGTTATCTTATTTGATGTTTTAAAGATGATTAGTTTTTAATATTAGTATGTTTAATTATATTTTGTAATTTTTATTATCTTAATATAAGATGTGAAAATTCACTTTAATTTTAATTTTTAATTTTTTACTTTTCAAGTGTGTTTTTAGTTAATATTATTAATTATAGAAATATTAGACATTTATTTTTATAATTATAAAATTGTTAATGATGTCACTAGTTTGCCATCAATTCGACCAGAGAACTGGAGACTAGTCTTCTTTCCGGTTCTTTGTCCTTATGGTCTTTAAAAGCATATGTAGAATACAATTTTTATTATGTATGATATGATATGATAGGATTTGGACATGAGCTTATATAATATATAATAATTTTATTGTGAATGGTTTGGTGATAATATTTAAATGATTGATTATTATTTTTTTGTGTTTATATAGGTTTTAGTGATAGCTTATATGGATTTCTATTACTTTAGTTAGCAAATACTTATTGAGGATGTGAATTGAAACGATTTAAAAAGTTTATAGTTTTAATTAAATACATTTTAAAATTCAGGGTTTAATTTGAAATCACCCTAAACTAAATGGAATTATTTAAGTTTTAATAGTTTAATTAAAGGTAGCTGATTTACACAATGAGAGTGTAGCTATATAAAATAGAAAATAGCCCCTTGGTGTGAGTAGAGTGTAGCCATTTGTTGCAAATATAAAATATTCATTTGGTGCAACCATAGCTTCTAAAACAAACTTTTTTATTATATTATATGATATGATATATACAACTATTACAATTATTAGTATAGAGTTTCGCTTAGAACAATTATGTGTAGTTATAATGTGTACAACATTACATAAAGAGAAAAAAGAAAAAAGAAAAAAAGAGAGAGAGGGAGGGTGTCCATTTGGCCCAACAGTTTGTAAATCACTACTTTTATTTTATAGTATATCATATAATACGATTTGAATATTTTCGATAATTCAATTGTTACGATGAGTAGGAGAATGAGGATTTGAATCTTGGTTATAAGGAAACTAAACAATATTATTGAGTTATAAGACTTTTGATGATATGATTTGGACACAAAAGAGAGGAACAAAATCAAGTAAGTTTTTTAAAAAAAGAAAAGAAAAGAATAGCCTTTGAACAAGCTGGTTATGGATTAATTTGTCTGAGAATTTGATTTAAAAAAAAAAAAAACTGATCGGGTCGGCCTTGGAGCGGAACCACCTTAGCAAGATATACCAGGTGAAAAATTAAGGGTTTTTCTTCTTCTTTAATCATCGGGTCGGGGTTGGAGCGGAGCCCCAAGTGGGTTAGCCGGATATAGCAGGTGAAAAATGAAGTTTAAATAGAGTGGCATAGGGTATGTTTAGTCATTATTCTGTTTTTGTTCTAAAAAATTGCATTCTTGCTGTTTTCTAAAATAGAATCCAAATCCAATTTTTACTTTGTTTTCAATCTTTTTTTTTGTTTGGCCATTGTTTTCAAAGCAATATGGATACAATTTTTCACTTATAACTAACCGGAAAACCTTCCCTCCATAAATTGACCCAACCCTCACAATCTGACATTTCCCCCAAACCCACCACCACTAGATCCTCCACTGGCCTCCACAAACCCACCGCAACCCACTGCACAAAACCCATAACCGGTACAAGATCAAACAATTTCACATAAAAACACCAAACCCCATCAACCATTGCCCAAAAAAAAAACCACAAATCCCACTGCGAACCCACCATAGCCACGCAAAACCCAGATCATATCACCATCGTCCACCGTTAGCCACAACCCACGACAAAACCCACAATAGCATAACGACCACCATTAGCTAACCACAACCCACGACAAACACAAAAAATCACAAACCCATAACCCACCCATCACTAACATCAACAACCCACAAGAAAATCCTCGCAATCCAAAGAAAAGTCACACTAAATATTCACAAACCATCCACAAAAAATCTTCTCTAGTAAATCTTAAAAAAAAAAAAAAAAAAACACAAAAGAACAAAAACCTAGGAGCGGCAACACCACCACCGGCAACACCAAAACTCAGAAGCGGCAACACCAAAACGATAAAACCCATCACGATAGATTTGATAAATCTAAAGAAAAAGAAGAAGAAGAAGCCCAAAAGCCAGTTGGCTGTGCCGTGCCTCGCTTCGACGCGCCTTGCTTCGTTAGCGATTCGATCTCGATCTTCCAATTTGTTGGTGATTTCAGTGGGTGGAGAGATTCATCGAGAAAGAGCGAGAGAGAGAGAGAGAGAGAGAGAGAGAGAGAGAGAGAGAGAGAGAGAGAGAGAGAGAGAGAGAGAGAGAGTGATTTCAGTGCTTGTACTGAATGAGATTAGATGAGAATCATGAGATGCCGTTGATGTTCAGAAATAAAAGAGGTGAATTTTATTACAAAAATGCCACCGGTTATTCTCAATTCACCCGAAAACAATGAGTGAATTTTCAAAAAAATATTGTTTTAAAATTAATTTATTAAATTGTTATTGTTTTGAAATAAATTAGTAAAATAGCCTCATTTTAAAATCGTGTTTTGGAAACACGATTTTAAAGTTGAAATCGTGTCTTGAATCCACGATTTTAGGGTACGTGGCTCCTGAGTTGAATTTTTTTTTTTTTTAGAATACCACTTTGAAATCGTGTCTCCAAGACACGATTTTGGCTCTTAAAATCGTGTAATGGAAACATGATTTAAAAAAAAAGGCTATTTTTACAAATAATATCAAAACATTACTATTTTACATAATTAATATTAAAATAATATTATTTCCCAAAAAAAATCCGAAAACAGTACCCAACACCACCCTTTCGACGCCAATAGTTGTTTTCCTTTTCCTCACCTCCAAAACCACACGCCTCCTTCACACCATATATCGCCCTTTTTCTCTTTCTCTCTCTCTCTATCTCACAAAAACCCTAGTGTTCGTTACACCGCGACTTCACTATGGGTACTTCACCAACCCCCTCTTCTCTCTCTCTCTCTTTGAGTCTCTAATTCTCTATCTAAATTTGTGCTTTTTAATTTTAATTCTCACATGCAATTCTCGAAATTCTTTTATAGACCTTTGTGGTTATGCGGGCTCTGATCTGAATTATCTTTGTGTTTTATTTGAATTAATCAATTAGCTTTGTGAATTTTTAATTGTCAATTTTGTTTGTTTATTTTTTTAGAGGATTCCATTATCCTTTAAGTTGTTAGGTGAAGTTTGAGAAATAATGGAAAATTACTTGTTTAATTTTGTAGATATTGATGAGAAAAAAATGGTAGATATTGAGGAGGAGATCCGATCTTTACAGCTCGATTCAGCAGGTACTATTGGGACTACACATAAACTTCAATTGGTTTCTCAATTGGTTAGGTATTGTTCTTTGTTTGAATATTTTTGTCTATCTTTTATTTGGAACTTGGCAGAAGATTATAATGGGGTTGTTAATGCTGAGGATTCAAAGCATGAAGAACCCGAGAAAGTAGATACGATGGAGGAAGGTTGGTATTCTCAAATTTATGTTGGTTTCTCATAAATATTTCAATTCAATTATGAAAATTCTTAAAGTGAGTATTTGAATGTGCATGGGAATGTAATTGCCTTTTTGTGTCTTACTTAGCTTTTTAATTTATAATGGAGTGTTTTGGTGTCGCACAAGAGTTAGATTTTTTTTATTTTTTGACATGCTGATATAGAACAGAGGCATTAGTGGGCTTTAATACAAATTTGATGCAGGATCTTAAGAAATTCAGCACTAGACTAGGTTTCTCGATAAGTTCTTGAAGTTTTTTTTTGGATGGGGTCTGATGTTTAGGACTTGGGGATATTTGGCTAATAAAAAAATTTGAATCTTGAAGCAGTTGATGGCTGTTTGGTGTAAAAACAGTGAATTGAAGAGGAAAAAGAAAAGATAAACTTTAGGCAGTCACTTTCCTAAGCTATCACACCTAGGAAGGAGAATGCAATCACACCCTCAAAGCTTATCAAAGCTATTGGAATTTTATTAAGTTCAATCTCATAATGAGTTTGATGATTATGTAGAGACCTTTCCATAGTCTATTGCCAATTCCTTCCTAAAAAGATTAGGATTCCTAAATAACAAAGAAAGGTAATTAAAAGAAAACTACTACAACAAACCAACGAAACAAAAAAAGAAAGAGAAATGAAACTACTACAACAAAATGAAAAAAATAGACCAAAAACATGAAATATGATGTGTGGAGGTACAGTCTGTTACAGAAAGTATGGAAATTAACAGATTACTTGAAATAACAAATCTTAAGAAAATCAATTTAAACTGACCAGGAACTATTTAATGCAAAAAGACATAAAATCAGGACTTATCTGTAAACCAAAATAACCTATGAAGGGTGCCGATTAGATCCCACATCAAAACTAGAAATATCTTCATCTTTGATCATGTTTTTCTGAGAGCTTTTGGCCGGCTTCATGGCATTGTATTCAATGGAGTTGATAAAGACTTAATTGTATATCTTTGAATGCTGTATTTCACTTCTGCAGCATAAAGTTGATGGTATGCTTATATTCCATGCAGTAGGAGCTCTTGTTGTACTTGATCTCTAATAGTTGTGTGTGTTATTAGTTTTTTTAATCATGGACCTTGAATTTTGGGTACGAAAATTAAGAAGTAACATGGGTTATCTGGTAGCCATTGGCCTTCTAGAAATTGGTTATTTTGCAACCTTCTCCTTCCCTAATAGTGGTGAAGCCTGGAAATTTTTTTTTTGGAGGGAGTTGTATTTTTTTGAAAAACCTCAGTTTCTTCTGTTTTTTTTTTTTTGTTCTTAACTTATCAAAAAAAGAAAAACCTTACTTTCTTCCAAGTAGTTTGGAAGTAGAAAGAATAGAGGTTTAAAAGTTATAATCCTCAACCCATTTGGAAATCATTAGGGTTTCAGATTTTACTGTCCCCTCTGTCTAGAAAGCTAATGATAGACTGTCTGCTCAATTGGTTACTTATGCTCATATGGATTCACCTAAATATACACTCAACTTAAATCAATTGAACTATGACATAGCTATATGGGTGAACCCATTTGTATGTTTTAAAGGCCATGCTACTTATTGATGAAGTGCAAAATGTGGAGTATAGAAAAGTTTAACCAAATTACATTACACCTAACTGGACACTCAACTTCAATCAATTGAACTATGCCTAGCTATATGGGTCAACCCATTTGTATGTTTTAAAGGCCATGCTACTTATTGATGAGGTGCAAAATGTGGAGTATAGAAAATTTTAACCAAATCGTACATTATAATTCTAACTGACATTGTTCAATCATATTGATCTATTACCTATCAAAAAATCTATATGGTGATCCATTATACTTTTGCCTTTTTAATGCTCTTGCAAGAATGTTACAAACATAAAATGGCTTTACCTTTTTTTAATTTTTTTATTTTTTTTAGATTCATTTTGTCTATCATTATCTGACCATTGGTGACCTGGCGAGAGCCCCTTGGGAAATTAAATGTGCTCAAGCAATAAGTTTTTTAGGGATAAAATTGCCAATGGTTTTAACTAAATCTTTACACTTTCTATTTCTGGTCATATCCAATTAATGACCTTTGTAATTTTGATATTTGTGCATTGAGCAAATGTTCCAGCAATATCTTTTTCAAGATATGGGTTGGCAATGGTGTAGCTTGTAGATTCTGCTATCCTTTGTTTAGCCATTTCTAACGTTGTTGACCACATATTTTTTTTTGCATTCCAAAATTCAGAAGGATTGAGATCAACTGTTCAAATGTGACCTGCCTAGAACTTAGTAAATAATCTACAAGAAAATCATCTCAGATTATATAATTTTTTTTTACATGTGATTGAATTTTCATTTAAATTCCCTCCGGCAATTAAATGTGCTCAAGCAATAGGTTTTTAGGGATAAAATTGCTAATGGTTTAAACTAAATGTTTAAATTCTCTATTTCTGGTCATATTCAATCAGCGACCTTGGTAATTGTGCATTGAATAAATGTTCCAGCAATATCTTTTTGAAGATGGGTTGGCAAGGTGTTTCTCTCCTGCTCTTACTTATATAAATAATAAAAAAAAACGGTTGGCAATGGTGTAGCTTGTAGATTCTGCTATCCATGTTTAGCTATTTCTAACATTGTTGACCATAATTTTTTTTGTATCCAAAATTTCAGAAGGATTGAGATCCACTGTTCAATGTGACATTCTTAGAACTTCGTAAATCTTCTACATGAAAATCATCTCAGATAATATAATTTTTTTATATGTAATTTAATTTTCATTAAAATAGGGGGAGAAATATAGTGGCTCCAATATTCTCCCAAAGCAACAGGAGGAAGAATCAAGTGAGAGGTTTGACAAGAACAACACAATCACACAAGGAATTTTATTATCATTTCAGATAATATATGATTGGATGGCTGCTTTGAGTGGTGGCCATACTTTAAATCTACCCCCTCGTCCATGGTGCATTTTCTTCTTCCTCTTAGCGACATAACCATTTACCAGCAAAGCTTGAGTAAAACGCATTAGCTTCTTAATCCCCAAACTTCCATCACAAATCGGAGTGTAACAAATGTTCCAATTGACTAAGTGAAATTTAAAATCCTCACCCAAATCACCCCTGAGAAAAATCCCTTTGAATTTTGTTCCAACCTTTTTGCCACTTCAACAGGCAATCCATAAAGAAAAGATATAAGTTGGTTAATTGTGGCTAGCTGAACAAATCCTTGATAAGTGGTTATATGCTTAATCAAATTAGCTCATTAATAAAATTTAGTATATACTGCTCTAACCAAAATGAACATGCTCTACTTTCTTTAGTATCTGTTTTTAGGTTTGTATATTTGATTACTATTTATTAAAATGGTTTGTATATCTGATTACTATGCATAGTTGGTATTTGAGGAGTTCCATATGTATGGTTGGAAATGTGGAAATGAGGGTGCATGACTGCTTGATTTGAAGATGCTTTTGTTTGTTTTTCCAAAGGTACTATGATTTTCATTTTTATGTGTAAAGGACAAGAATTAAGGGTTTCATGTGCAGGAGATTATATTGTGAACTTTTTATGGGTCATTTAGGTAAGATTGTTCAAAGTTTCTGTCGGATGAAAGGATTTGCATCAATGATATTGAGGGTATTACATTGTTCTGACCTGCAATATTAATTTTTATGGGTCATTTAGGTATATTGTTATTTGTTTGGATGTTGTGTTGACTTTCACATGTTATAGTTGCTAATATATCATTGTACGCATTAAGAGCTGGTTCGGAAGATGGATATTTGCACTCGTTTGGGGAAAAGCCAGTCTCTGGTTTGCTTCCCCATGGAAAGAATTGAAAAATCCATTATGTAGTTGCTTGCTTTTATATGATGATCACTTGTTCATTAATGCTGCCTTCATTTTTGCCTTTGTGTGTCTTGTATCTTGATATCTTTGATATGCGTTTAATATATAAAACATCATTTGGAGAGCTATTTTGATTTGGGTGGTTTCAGATTCGAAGGAAGAGGTCCATTACCAGGCAGTAGAGGTTGAAAAAAAAGGTGATGTGAAAGTATTTTTTGGGTTCTAACCTTTGTTTGTTTCGTTATTTTAATTTTTTTTTTAATTTTTGTGTTAAGGATTTATTCAATCCAGTTATCATTTTATCATGCTGACTTATTGGCTTGGAATCACAGTGAAAGACAAGGAAATCTCTGCCCCAGATGATGAAGCAAAGGAATTACCTAAGAAGAGACACTTGAATGTTGTCTTCATTGGACACGTGGGTAGGTTGATCCACTTCATGGCTTTTCTTAAAGATAAAATGTCGGGTGTTAGGATATATTCTCTATTTTGGATATTGATCTTTGACTGGCCAATTGATGTTGCCATGGTTAATGCAGGCTGGTGTGTTGTGCAGCACAGACACCCACATTGTGGTTGTCTGGATAAAATTTTGTTTGTTTGTTTGTTTGTTTTGGGGTTGGTACTTGTGCTATGGTGGCCCTCATACCCTGGCCAATCTTATGCTAAGGCATGAAATTTTTTCTGTTTCGCTTATAGGAAGTGAATATGTTTTGGCTGTATTGCCTTGAGTAATTTGAGAATGGAAAAACAAAATGCCATGGAAGTATGGGAATTATTTTTTGGTAAGTAATAAGGAATTTTATTGATATAAGGGATGCTCTAAAAGGAGAGCTTCCTAAAAATAACAATCGAAGATTCAAACTGTCCATGAAATCAGCTCAATTATAAGACACCCCTCCAATCATCGTGCACCATTCAAATAAAGAATGCACAGAAACAGACTTGTTCAATTACAAATCTCTCCAGCCCATCGAAAGTATGAGTATTTTGCTCCCCCAAATTACTTTTTATGTAATAAGGGCATAATAGTAAATGACAAACTATATTTTCTTTCCTTCCTTATTTTCTTCTCAACCAAACAAAATATTTTATTATATTTTTCATCCTCTGTACCAAACACCCATGGTGAAAAACTAAAATCTTCTCCATCCTCTCGACATTTTTTATCCTTCCACTTTTCTATCCTTCCAACCAAACAGGCTCTAAATGAATGAGTGTTCCTCCCACTTTGGGAGGATTGCTTATGAGGGAATACAAGGGAATGGACATTCCCTCATAGTCATTCCATTAAACTCCCAAATAGAGGAGTAGGTGAAATATCTCTTAAAAATCCATGTCATTCCATTACTTTCCCTCCTCCTAAACAAGCTGTTAGTATATGGATGTGGTTGATCCATTCTTATTTTATGCTTCGTAGATGTATAATCATGTTTTGTGTTTTAATTGCAGATGCCGGTAAGTCCACCACTGGAGGTCAGATACTTTTCCTCAGTGGTCAGGTGGATGATCGTACAATTCAAAAATATGAAAAAGAAGCAAAGGACAAAAGTAGAGAAAGCTGGTGAGACATTGCTTCATTTCTTAGCTAGTTGTAATCAAGGTTTGATGATTTATGTAGGAACATTTAAGAGGGCAGAGTCCGCTATTATAGTTTTTAACGTTTATAAAGGTTGTCCCAAATTAGTTGGCCTTGCACATCTGTCAAATTGAAAAGACAGGAGATAGTTGGTGATTTCAAGCAGTTTGTTATACACCGACAACCATATATTGAACTTCTGGTCTGAGTTCCGTTTTCATATTTTCTTTGTGAAAAAGAAGCATAGCTTTAGGTAAAAGATATCAACGGTGTTTTACTGTTTTTTATCCTAAAATGAGATAGTGTAATCTTGTAATGATATCTATTTTAGATATTATTTGTACTGGATATATTGAACAACATTAGGTCCTTAATGAATGTTATGTCAGAAATGATTTGATTTATGCAATTATGCTGAAGGTGCTATAAGAATAATGAGTTTAATTTAGAATTACCTGCGATGATCAGTAAGCAAATCATGGAATACCATATAAAGGAGAACATGGCCTTAGAGAATAATGGGAAAGAAGGATGATCTGATTATCATTGGGATTCAGCTCTTATTGTGGTTATTTGAGTCCCTCATAAAGGGTGGAAACATAGTTGTGCCTACTGCCTTTTGAAAACATAGGGCCTTGATTTCCTACAAAAGGCTCATCTTTATAAGTTAACACATACATTGTTGTGCCAACGAGCTCAAGCTCAAATGGAACTTCCTTTCCTTGCAAGAGCAAGGTAGAGGGTGAGGTTTTGGGTTCATGACCTACTGGGTACATGTGTAACTTTCTAGCTAATGAGCTTTAGCTCAAATGGCCCCTCATCCCCCCATTAGAAAGGGTAGAGGCTAAGGTTGTGGTTTCAAAACCCACTCGGTGTGTGTGTAAACTTACCAATGGAAAAAAAGTTGTATTCTATATCCTTTTGATTGATCCAGAAAAAAGTTGCTGATTGGTACAAGACAGTGGGAATCTCAAGAAGTGTTTAGAAGGAAACAGCGTCCTTTTGCTTTGTTTCTGTGTAAACAACAATAATTTTTGTTTGTCTATTTTAATTTATAAAATAACAGCTTTTAGTTGGAAAATTTCCCTAATAACTTCCATATTCCAAATTATTCCGTTTCTGAATGATTTTTTTTGGGTTGCATTATGATGGTAACTTTTTTTTTTTTTTTTTTTTAATATGAATTTCACTAGCAATTGATGGTAATTTTTCTGTATGCGCACGTCTGTGATTTTTGGCATCTTTGTATATTCAATTGTGTGGCTTATATAGCTTTTCCCCCCTGATTGAAATTTATCACCAAAATCCATGGCACATGGGTTTTAATATTCTGTTAATTCATTTTCCTTAGCTGACTGCAACTGTTGTTGTTGTGCTAGGTATATGGCTTACATTATGGACACTAATGAAGAGGAGAGAGTCAAGGTATTATTCAATTAATATGCTGATAAAATTGGCTTAACTTGACAGGCTATATATTATTTTCCTTTCCTGAAACCTTTCTCTTCATAGATATTATTTCTCGATAAGTAATGAGAATTTTATTAGAAAGAGGAGTTCTAGCTTAAATAGCAGTTGTTCCCCATAAGAATGTGATGGAGAGTTAGTTCATGGGTTCAAAACCCACTAGAGTGCTTGTTTAACTTACCAATAAAAAAGGAAGAATGTTTTTGTTAGAATGAGGAGAAACAGTTCTGTTCAGAGATGTTTCGAACTTGGTATTTGGACCTTGTATTTCCCTGTTTTTTTATTTATTGATAAATTACACACATTCAATGGGTCTTGAGCTACAGTCTCACCCTCCAACTTGCTCTTACCCTTGGATTTATAAAATTGTTAATGCTGATTGCAGGGCAAGACTGTTGAAGTTGGAAGAGCACATTTTGAAACAGAGGCGACAAGATTTACAATTTTAGATGCACCGGTGAGTGAACTTAGTGTCCACAGTACTGTTTCCAAAAAAACTCTCTTTTTTGCCTTCCATGTTTAAAATCAAGAATAACTAAGTATTGTTGGATGAGAGTATAAGCTTGGGAAAATGCTTAATAATTAGATTACCTTATAAATTTATTGAAGACTTTGTTAGTCTGTTTGAGATTTTGTTAGTGATTTCGTTAGCTAGTTGGACTTCTTTTTTTCTTCCCCCCCCTCCGCCCCCCCCAAAAAAAGAAAAGAAAAGGTTTTGGTTAGCTAAATGGATGGATTTTATTTACCAGTTTGTGCAGTTTGGTCATTGGTGCGGACGCCAGATTAATGATATGATTGATTCAATTGTTCTATATTATGGGATTTGAAATTATTCGAATTTTTTTGTTGTTCAGGGTTTTAAAGGATTTGATTGCTATTTTATAGTCTCTAGAGGAAACATTATTGCTATGTTGAATTTGATGAATAAATTGAATTGAGGATTCTTTCTAACTTGGTGGTGATTCCAAATAAGCTTTAGTTGTTTGATCCTAGGGTCTAGGCAAGCTCTACGTAGTGAAGCGTAGGGTTTGTTCTGCTCTTTCTAAATCCCTACGCATATTCCTTGACAAACCTTGTACTGCATCAAATTTGGTATCAGAGCAAACTCGGATCCAGTTTTTTAGCAAAACCTTATACCGAAATCCAATAACCACCAAGTTTGACAACCCCAATCATTGCATTGAAGTCAAACCTCGTCGCCATACACTGAAATGCAAGACCACCCTTGACCATGATTCCCACCACCATATCCAGTGATCCCAATCAATCCACAAGGTCACTATTTGTACGCAACAAAAAGAAAATTTCCAAACTACCCACACCGTCGCTAACAAAACCCAGCTGTCGGCGTCATAGTCAAAACCACCCAAACCCCTCTAAAACCTCAACTGAATCCAAAAAAAAAAAAAATTTTATTTGAACCATTGTTGTCAAGTCCCCTGCCTCATTAGAGACGCCGCCTCCAAAGAGATCGCCAAGACTCGATTGAAGCACCACAAAACCCACTCCAACCAACTCAATCGTCCCCACCCCAAACCTCAAATTTTGGTCAAGAAGTCCAGCTTTGCTACTGTCCATCAGCGATCCCACCCTTTGCTCCACATCTTTGAGCTGTCTGCTCCAGCGATTGCTTGTCGGTGCCGGAACCCTGATTGTCAACATTGGAATTAACTCACTGGTTGAGACCAGTCACCCATGTACCAGCAATCTTGAGTTTCTCAAACATGTGTGCACATTGTCATTAACAACCTGATAGTTTGGGAGTCGCTAAAACCAAGTTGGGCCATAAACTGCATCTCCGTCGAGGATACATGGGAGAACCACCACGTGTGGCATTTCCATGTTGCGCCACTGTGATTGTTGCTCCAATCTTGGTCGACCTTGCATGCTTCGTTGCATCAACACAGTCCTTTGTTGTGAATCTTTGATGAAGTTGTAGTTTTATCCTTGTTTACGAATAGAAAAAAAAGAGAGCAGAGAAAGTAGATCCATTTGGCCTGCTAACATATGGTCATGCATGATCCAACTCCACTCGTCCCATGAACTAACCTGCAAATTAACATATTGGGCCTTCCTTGGTGTTCAAGTAGTATATGGATCATGTTCTGCCTCCCTTTATTTGGTTTAGCCGTGGCAATACCTTCTTTGGTGGGCTCTACTTGCTAAGTCAAAACTCCCAGCCCAAGTTTGAATTCATCCCCTTCTCTTTTGGACTCAATTTATTGTTAGAGATATCTTCATTATTTTTTACGTGCTTGGTTAATTTCATAAAAAAGGTCATTATGGTAGACACCAATAATTTATTGCATGATTCCATTAGTTGATATTTCAAGGTACTAATTCTGATTAGTCTATCATGACTAATCATGTAACAAACCATAGAAACCATATTAAAAGATGTTCAAGACCTAACCCAAGACTAGGAATAATGCCCGATTAGACAAAATAGCGGCTTCCCTTGATAGGATGATTTGTGGTAGACGTTGAGTGCATGTTACCTCCCAAGCAAAACTATCAGGCCTGTTCATCCAAATTATGGTAAGCATAGGTACCTGGAAACTCTAATGAACAGGTAGTAAACGTCACAGTTGAAATACCTAAAGAAGTTGAGACATCTAAGGTGAGTGAAGTAAGTGTGTGTTGTCACAAGCTAAAAAGGTGATGAAAGAAGAACATTGTAAGACCAAAAAGTGTCTAAAAGGCATCAAACAAAGTGTCCATTCTTCCTGTGATCTAGTATATACCCAATAGTTTTGTTAGTAGATCCATAGGCATGCATCTATTTGAAGTGCTTGGTTACAAAATTAGGAAGTCTGTAGATCTTATTCCAAAGTCAACGCATGTTGGGCATGAGTGGTTTTCTTTTAGACTGTTGAAAGTGTTAAATCAAGCTAGACCAAGTGCATTTCATTGACATTTGATCTTATAAAGGTTTAGTAGTCATTCTAGATGCCCCTTTTGATGAGCCTTTTCATGACCCAATTGAAAACCCTATACTTGATCCAATACCGATAGACCCTCCACTAGTACATAAAGAACATATTGATGCTATTTTGTATAAGCAGATGGTTTTCACTAGGAATAGAGGAGCTCAACCTACCTTGTTAATTGGAAGGGGTGACCATGTTTCGATTGCACATGGACTATCAGGGATTAACTGCACCAGCTAGACTTTGACCTGCTAGAGTACTACCTAGAGCTCTACTTGACAGGGAGAGTTGGTGCGGGCACCAGATTAATGATGATTGTGTCTAAATTGTTTTTCTATTTAGACATTTTTTTTGTGTTTAAGATATTTAGTCCAGTGATCCATTACTGGGCTTCAACGTGTCTAAATTGTTTTTCTATTTTGACATAATGGGTACATCCTGTCAAACTATCTTTGGGCTTTCTTTTTCATTTGTATCTGTCAATTAAATACTTATATTAATAATGGCTAAAGTAAGTTAACGAGTGACAAAATAACCTAAGATATAGAAGAAAGATGATGGGTAAAAATAGTGACTGTGGAGTGAGCATTCTTAGTTGTGATAAAAAAATTTGTACTAACAATTACATAGCTTGATGATTCTGATTGATGTAAGTTGAAATAACTTAAAAAAGTGAAAAGAGGTAGAGTGGAGGCCTAAATAAATATGGGAAGTAGTGAAGAAGGATATGTGACAAAAGAAGATAACAAAGAGGATTTTCTAGTAGATTGACAAAGAACTGTTCTGGTCTAAATATTTTTGTCTGTTGCAATTCCAGTTTCCGAAATCCTTATTTGCTTTCTCTTTTTTAATTTAAATTTCAAATTTTGTCTTCATGGAGAAACTTTTTTTCTTTTTTTGATTATTCAGGGTCACAAAAGTTATGTCCCAAATATGATCAGCGGTGCATCTCAAGCTGATGTAGGCGTATTGGTGAGCGCTGTTATAAGTTTCCTGCTTGATATCCAATGATCTTGCATTTTAAACATTTGTTGTTCTCTGCATTGATATTTGATGTGTCCTGTATTTGGATATCATCTCTCTGTAATTAGGTAATATCTGCTCGAAAGGGGGAATTTGAAACTGGATATGAGAGAGGTGGACAGACCCGTGAGCATGTTCAGCTTGCCAAAACCTTGGGTGTGTCAAAGCTGCTTGTTGTTGTAAATAAAATGGATGATCCTACCGTCAATTGGTCAAAAGAAAGGTACTTTTCCTCTCTATGAATTTTTAGTTTGTGCTTGTCTACGCATGTGTTTTCCAGTAGTTTCTTCATGTCGCATGTTTCCCAGGTACGATGAAATTGAGTCAAAGATGACACCATTTCTAAAGACGTCAGGATACAATGTGAAGAAAGGTATTGGATGATAGTTTTTCTTTTTCTTAGCTTATTTGGCTTTTGGCTTTCACAAAATATTGTTAGTATCTTCAATTTCTGTTTAGTTTCTAGACATGTTGTATGAATTTTTGAAGGGTATTAAAATCTATCAGTAGAGATTTTTCCTGGAATTGCATTAGGTTTAGTAGAGATTATGACTCTTGATTGAGCTCAACTGAAACATTTTCAATAGATACTATTGTCTTGCTGTTTTCCAAGAGTGTCTTCTTGTATTCTTAGTGATAGTTTCACTTGTTATTTGAACCTGTTTTCAATGGTATATTGTCTAAATTGGTTAGATTGTAGTAGCCCTTTCTATAATTGAACATAAAATATGGCCGCTTGACTCCATCTTGCTTCTTTTTGATGCTGTGTGTGAAGCTTAAAACAATGGGAGAGCTCTTAGCCATTAATTAATATTGGAAACTTTAGGATTGGCTAGGTATGAGTGATTGTAGGAATTCCGGGCCAAGTTTTTTGATGCTTGCATCCAAATTATTGAGCATTCCTTTTTACATTCAACTCAGCTGAGCCATCTTGATCAACTATTGACAAATTATCTATTGACAAATTAGTCAATAATGGCGGGAGCTAGTAAGGTCCACCTTGACAGAACTTAATCACTGGGTTTTCTGGACCAAAGCCTATTATTATTATTATTATTACTTTTTGATTGGTAATTTACTCACGTCTCACGCCAATGGGTCTTGAACCCACAACCTCACCCTCCACCTAGCACTTTCAAGGGGAGGAGCTGCCAGTTGAGCTTTAGCTCATTGGCCTGGATCGAAGCCTTTGGTTAGCTTAAACCATAATTTTTAGCAGACTTCTGAATATGTTGACCTGAATTCAACCAAATTGCTTATTTGTTAATTGATCATTGATTGGTGATTTAAATCACTGAGTACGTTTTAAATGTTGTTGCTGTTGTGATTTTGAGTTTTTGTTTATTGCTTTTTATTGTAAATGAGGTAGCCCTAATTATAAATGGGATTGGGACATTTACACAGTTCTGAACCAATCCTCACCTCAGGCCATCTTAATTTTAAGTTAAAAGATTAGTATGGTTCTTTTAAGCAAGACTAGCCTATGTACAAAGCTTTTGTCTGTGTGGTACCTTAATTGGTATTATATTGTTTTATGGGTATATTTTAACAAAAAATGGATGTTAAGAATTGATCATTGTGTTCAAAATTCATATCATGAATTTAATTTGCATTTCTTTTTTTGCAGAAATTTTATTATTTGTAAATTTGAACATGTAATGGTTTGGTTGCATGGGGATATGGGTAACTTTCCAGTTGCTCTAATTCTTTTTGACTTGCAGATGTCCTGTTCCTGCCAATATCTGGTCTGCTTGGTGCAAACATGAAGACAAGAGTGGATAAAAGCATTTGTTCTTGGTGGGGTGGTCCTTGCCTTTTTGAAGCCCTTGATGCCACTGAAGTTATTCAACGAGATCCCAAAGGTCCATTTAGGTGCGACTATATATTTCACTCTTTTTTAACCAGAGTTGCAGTCTGTCCACTCTCATCTTAATTACTTCTTCCATTCTCACCCCATCTGCTTGCTGTCTCAGTGGAAACCATTCTTTTGCTTTACTAGTCTGATTTGTGAATCTTGTTTTAATTCATTTTTTGTTTTTTGTCACCAACAAAATGTACAATTAAAATTCACATTGTGTGTTGGATTAGGGTATTTTTTTATTTAGTCAACCGCTTTCATGCCAGTTATCATTATTAATTTTTTTGTTTGGCAGAGCAACATCATATCTTATGGTACCTTGAAATTCCAGATTCTGTTTCATTTCAACAGTTGTTATTATCTTTCCTATAAGTAATAAAAATTTCGTTGAACAGAAAGATTAAAAAGGCTTAGCCCTTGCTTATGATGAGTACATAAGAGATACGTGAAAGGAAAATGAAAATTGACTAAAAGTCTAAAGTTACAAATGTCTAAGAACTTCAAGAAATACATTATCTAGTCCCCTGATTGGCCTCTGCCAATTCAATAATGACTTAAGAATTTCTTTTTTTGATCTTACAATTGATAGTTCCAATCCCAAGTCATGGGGTTCCTTCTCCTCGAAATATTTCACAATGCAGTTAATATAGCATTCCAAACAATGCTGCGATGTCTATTAAATCGGCTTCTCTAGCACACTTCCAAACAATACCTTTTCAATCAGTTGTTATTATTAGTAACCTCTATTGTGTTCCACGCTTGTTTGATCACAATGTAATATAGTTTCTCACCCAATTATTTTCATATATAAATTAGTTTTCTGGACTCAAGTTCTGTGACTTTTTCTAATGAAAATGTTGATTCAGAAAAGATATTGGGTCCTATCCTGAGTGCTTTTATCATGTATCTATGGTTTAGAAGCATTATTGATGTGATCTTATTTGTATACGTGTAGGATGCCTATTATAGACAAATTCAAGGACATGGGAACTGTTGTCATGGGTAAAGTAGAATCTGGTAGTGTGCGTGAGGGTGATTCCATGTTGATTATGCCAAATAAGGTGCCCTTTTGAACCGTTTCTTTTTCCGCCAAAGATGAACTTCCCGCTTTCTTAATGTTGATTTTGGATTTTACATATTTTTGCAGGCTCATGTTAAAGTTCTTGCCGTATACTGTGATGAAGATAAGGTTAAACGTGCAGGGCCAGGTGAAAATCTACGGGTTAGACTATCTGGGATTGAAGAGGAGGACATATCGGCTGGCTTTGTTTTGTCAAGCATATGTAAGTTTTCTTTACTAGCAGTACACAATTTTCTATGTAGTTTAGAGTTATTTCAATTTCAAGTTTCTTTTTATTATTGATTCTTTAAATATCATCATGCTGTAATTTTGTGATACCATATTTTGGAACAGTGAGGAGGAAGCATAAGTACACACTCACAAATGATAGATAGACTGACCAACTAAAGAAATCTATCCAAGGGATAGAGTGCAAAGGATAGAAATGTCTTCTACTCTAACGAATCTACGAAAGAGATTCAGAGTGAGGAACTTGCAACCTATTGGAATCTACTGAAGGATAAGAGTTAAAACAAGTAGAAATCTATCTTCTCAAGAAGCCAAAGACTGATTATATTCAAAATGACACTTCTATCTCATTGATACAACTCTAGAGACTTATTTAAGACCAACTAGGAACGGCCCTCCAAGTATAGGTAGAAACAAAAAATTCTAACATTTCAAGGGTACAAATTGGAGTATCAATACAAATAATTAATGAAATATTAAGACTCACATCCAACAAGACTCTTTAACGATGCTTAGGAACTAGGAAAGAACCTTGAAAATCAAATAAGAAAGACTAGAAATAAACAAAGATCTTAAAGAAGTCATTTTGATGCTTCGGAAACTTGACCGTTAGAGCTTTCCTTAGTGCATGGCTTGCAGGCTAATTGTTTATTATGGAAATACCAGTTTTATTATGAAAACCCTCAAATCGGAAAACTAGCGCCATTCCCCAACTTTATTATTTTGGGCACCAATTGTACCTAGTGCACGAGGCTCCTGCTTCTATGGGGTCTGGGATAAGTGGTTGGTAGGCAGCCTTACCCCCAACATGTGGGGAGGTCGAGTCTTGGAGTTGAACCCAAAATATACTCTAGTGTCATTTTCATAGGCAAGTTAGTCCTTGACTTATAAAAGAAATGGTTACCTTTTGAGGTTTTAAAGTATCTCTTCTTCGTGCAGCACAACCAATACCTGCTGTTACTGAGTTTGTCGCCCAGTTGCAGATCCTTGAGTTGCTGGACAATGTATGAACTTCAATTCTCTCTCTTGGTTTGGCATTTCTTAGCAAAACCAATATATATTTTTTTCTTTTCTAAAATTGCTGTTGATAAATTATGTATGTAATATCTGAAGTACTTTGATTGTTGCTGATGTCTAGGCAATTTTTACTGCTGGCTACAAGGCTGTCTTGCATATTCACGCTGTTGTGGAAGAATGTGAGATTGTTGAGTTGTTACAGCAAATTGATCCAAAGACAAAGAAACCTATGAGAAAGAGAGTCCTCTTTGTGAAAAATGGTGCCATTGTTTTGTGCCGCATTCAGGTTGGCTTTTTTGCTTTATTAGTAAGAAACTTCACACAACATTTTCTACTTGAAAATTTTGAAACTATCATTAATGTAATTCTCAAATAGAAATTGACAACCTTCCTCTGCCTCTGCAAGCTCGTGTAAATATCACAATTGATCTTGTTGTTGATTCACAGGTGAATAACATGATATGTATTGAGAAGTTCTCAGATTTTCCTCAACTTGGAAGGTTTACTCTTCGTACTGAAGGTGAGAAATGATATTGTCCTTGTATTCCTGTGCATTGATGATGTTATTATATGTTCTTACATTTATTCTCTTTTCTCCAGGAAAAACAGTTGCAGTGGGAAAAGTCACTGATCTTCCTTCGCTAGTTGCTTAAACAATTTTTGGCATAAGAGGTGAGGAACTTTTGAGTGCTTGTTGGCTCATCCTTCCATCATATTGTTGGGTTTCTCTTTGTCCTCATTCATCAGAAAAATTTAGTGTTTTATTTTTTTAATGAGTGAATAATGTATTTATTAATGCACAAAAAGGTTACTTGACTTTTCTATTTTTATTTATTTTTAAACGCATTCTCAAGTTAAAGGAAGCTATTATCTTGACTGTGTCCTAAAAGTTTTTCTGGCATCTAACTGCCTAATAAATTGAAGGTCTAGAAATTTTATTTTGGCATGATTTTAATATGGTTGAGATGAAAATATTACGCCCACTAGGCATTTGGCCTAGTGGTGCAACCCCCTCCCTTGATCTCCACCCTAAAGGGCGTGGGTTCGATCCCCAATTTATACAAAAATTAGTGTAGTGTGTGCGTGTATATTTCTATCATCAATTCAAAAAAAGAAAAAGAAAAAAAAGAGAGATGAAAATATTACAATTAAAACTTTGGACTTTGTTGTTTCTGAATAGATTGAAATTTTGAAATGGCACCATGACTTGTTGCAATTTGGAATCTGGCATTGACCCTGTAATTTTATTTTGTATTTATTCAGTCTCACTTGCTTTTCCCCCATTACTTTATGCCAGGCCCTTCTACTAACGCCAAACATACCACAATGATCTATTAACATAATTCTTTTACTTGCTGCATGTTCGCTGTGATGGTTTCACTTGTAATTTCTGTAATCTTAGTTTACTTGCATCTGATCCCCTACTCTTGCTTGGCACTTGTTTTTCCATTCAACAATTGCATCTATTTATATTATCCTTCTCTCTGCGGCTTTCATGGCAACATACACTATTAGCAATTATTCTATTTTGGTTTTCTACATCTATTGGAGGAGTCTAGCTTGTTCAATCGGATATTTAACAATTTGTTTAGCCTCTTTTTTTCTCTGCTAAGCGATTCCCTTAATTCTTTTTCTCTTGTAAATGAAAATTGAATTTCCTCCCCTCTCAACCTATGTTCAGTTGGCTATCCTTCAAATTTGACATATTTTGGGGAGTCTGGCTATCTTTTCAAATTGTTTTACGGGTGGCTTGCCTTAAAATTGAGTCATGTCTTGATCAAATGTGTACTGATTCATCATTCTGATGTCATTATCTGTCGCATAAATTTGATTGTGAAAGCAAACCAAACTAGCTTATTTAAAGATCTTGTATGAGTTTGATGAATGTTAGGGAAATTCTTTCACAATCTTGTATCACATAAATTAAGGGACTCCTTACCACTATCCCTTTTGTACAATCATCTCACTTTGGATGTGGTTTATATACTAGAATCTTCATAGCATTTCCAAAATTGTTTTTGTGAGTGTAGGGTATACAAATTCAGTGACACGGGAAAATATGGTTTTTCCCTCTCCATTGCAAGTTTTCTGATATCATGATTATGTGATTGTTTTTTGGCAGGCAAGCTGAGTCAGTGGGATGTAATGTTACGTTTCTTGGCAGCATGACAGTAATAGTACAGCATCACATGCAATTACCAGCATCACATGCAACTCATCGAAACCTATCGATTCTGATATTGCCTGCCTTATATAGCGAGTAGTTTTATGAAGAGTTAATTTTTGTTGCCGATACCCATGTGTTTGGATGGGGCTTTACGGGGAATTGATGCTTTGGGTCTTTTATGGGTGTATCCTCTGACCTGATTCACTCATTGCCATCTTTTAACCTGAATATAATTGTGATTAATGGTTTTGAATCTGTATCATCTGATTATTGTTAGTTAAAGTTGGTCTGTCTATTATTTTTGGTGTTTTGATTCCCTTAAAAGGCTCATCTAAATTGATTATTAGTTTCTTTTTTAATTTTCAATTATGCATTAAGCTGATTTCTGGTGCACATTTCTTCAATTACCAAAATTTTCTTGTTATGCATTGGTGCCTAATTAATTGTGCCATGAATGAAAGAGTAGTTGAGCAATGAAAGCAATGCAATTATCCATGGTATCTTCCGCACCAACGGTTCTAAGCATCTTACGTTCTTTGAGTTTCGGCTATAACAAATTAACCACTTGTCATATTGTTAGGTGCATGGAGTGGAAGTCAGTTGTGTGCATTTCGTAAAGGTTGTGGGCATTTTCATTAATTAACTATTTGTTATTGTTGAGTCATGTGAGTACATGTGAAGGGTGTGCTAGTCATGAAGGTGGGTTATTTATCAAGTAGTTAGGATTTTTTGGAATATTTGTGTAAGTTGTTAAGTTTGACCATGTATTGGTTCCTTGTTTTTAGTAGTTGAGTCCTATTTTATTGCTTTAGAACTTAGATGCAGTTTTGTATAAATCCATTAAGAGTTATAAAATAAAGAGTATCCATGCAGTAGTTTTTTGAGACTCTTGGGAGGTTGGGTTTCCTCGAAAAACCTTTATCTAGAGGTCATGATTGCCTCAATTAAATCCATTTGAAGTCAGGATTTTCTCACTTAAATCTATCTTTTATTTTAATTCTTTCCTTCACCAACCAATTTTATTTCTTTATTCCTCTAAAAATTGTGAACGTATCAATGGTATCAGAGCCAACGATCCTTCTCACCACTTTGCACTAGAAAAGAAAACCCAACACTTGTGAGCATATCATCCAAGCATGGAAGAACAATTGTTAGGGTGTAGGGAGAAATTGAAAGAGATACGTTCTCTAGTTTTTGATAAAATGAAAATGATCAAGGAGATGCAATTGAAATGCCAAGCTTTACGTTTGGCTAGTCATGGTTATGAACTAGAGAAGCCAACTACGGAGGGTGTTGAGCAATGCAAGATTGAAGATAAGAAGACCATGGGAGGGGCACAAAATCAAACCAATTCAGCTTCCCACAACTTGAGCAAACAACAATATTCAAATTGGGTTGAAGAAATTTTTGCAAGGCTCAAAAGCTTTCCACCTCCATAGTCACCTGATTTCAATCCTTTAAGGCAAGGAAGTGATCCATTGTATATGAAGCGACTTGAGAAGATCGATTACATGTGCTACAATGGATTATGCCCTTGAGGACAAGGGCCGATTTTAAGGGGGGAGGATTGTTACGTGCATGGAGTAGAAGTCAGTTGTGTGTATTTCATAAAGGTTGTGGGCATTGTCATTAATTAACTGTTTGTTATTGTTGAGTCATGTGAGTACATGTCAAGGGAGTGCAAGTCATGAACTTGGCTTATTTATCAAGTAGTTAGGATTTTTAGGAATATATGTGTAAGTTGTTGAGTTTGACCATGTATTGGTTCCTTGTTTTTAGTAGTGAGTCTTATTTTATTGCTTTGGAAGTTAGATGAAGTTGTATAAATCCAGTAAGAGTTATTGAATAAAGATTAAAGTATCCAAAAATATTTGTGTCTTTGAGATTCTTGAGAGGTTAGGTTTCCTTGAAAAACCTTTATTTAGATGTAAGGATTTCCTTAATTAAATCCATTTGAGGTCAGGATTTCCTCATTTAAATCCAACTTTATTTTAATTCCTTTGTTCACCAACCAATTTTATTTCTTTATTCCTCTAAAAATTGTGAACGCATCAGTATTCAAATTTGTGGACCAATTGCACGGAAGATAATAATAAGCTTACGAAGGAATGACGCCAAGGATGATACATTTTTAGTTGCATGTGGATCACCCAACTTTGAAATTTCATTCTCATCTAAGCTTATGGTTGGATGGAGGGAGAGTAGAAGAGAGGTGAAGAAGATGACCGAAATGTATTGAAAAGTATTACATTCCATTAACCTTCAATTCTCCTTTCCTCCCCTCCTTCTCCCATCACTTTGTCCCAAACATACCAAGTGCAAACTACTTGGAAAGAATGTTGTGCCAATGTTTTTAGGAAGCAATTGGTTGAAACTACCGAGTCAAGAGTTTACACTTAGCTATTGAAATTTAAAGTAATTGTAAAACAATGATTGTTTTAAAATGTGAGTTCAAATCACGGGTTTAGCTCTTGAAATTGTGAGTTTATCGCTTAAAATACCTAACATTTTTGGGCTAACATGGAGAGGTAAGATTGAGTTTCCACAAAGTTAAAACTTGGAATAAGTTTAGGGACACAACTTCTTCGACAACTTTTTTTTTTCTTCGTAATTTGTTGAACTGGTAGGTTGTGAGTAGTAGAAATTGTGAATATCACTTTCATGGGTTATGATTCAGTGCATATCACTTTATTTAATTAAATAAAAGATGTCTGTCCAATCTTAATCACACGCGCATGTGCCAAGTGCGCCACATTACGATGTGCGAGTAGTAGAGCCACATATCCATAGGTCTACTTTATTCATTCAAGGTGTTAGAATATTGTTAGAATTAGTCAGTGTTAATTAAAGCAATCGTAACTATAAATACCCACAGCTATTGTACAAAAAATACAATGAATGAAATACAGATTTTTACTATCTTTCTCTAGAATTCTCTCTTCAAATAAGAGTCAAACTATATATATTTTTTGCTAATGTGATTGATGCCGAGACACTTATTTGACCAAAAGATCCAATGGCATATAACGATGCAACTAGCGTTCTTCTTCCTCACAAAACTCACTCAATCTCTCTGTGTATGTCTTTAAGCTTGAAGCTATGGAGAGAGTGAGGAGGGCACAAAAAAGGCTTCATTTTTTGGCACCCTAGACTGACCTCATAATGGGTATTAAATACCCCAATCCTTAGGTCACAAAAATAAAAAACCAAGGATGATTCTGTACTTTTCTTTATCGAGCCTGGTTTTGAACTTACTTAAAGTTCGATTGATTGAACTGCAGTCGAGCTTCATAGAAAACAACTTGTCTTGAGCATTTTTGGAGTTTGTAGCCTTGATGACTTCATACTTGTTTTTGAACTAAAATCCTAAATTCAAAAGACTTGCAACTCAACTATAGATAAGTTTTGGATATGGTACCTAATTACAAATGTGGACTTTGACCCTTTTTTTTCTTGCTTCTAATAAAAATCAGTTAAATGAGGGGGAAAAAAAACAATGGATAGCTTAGCTGTCGTCATTTTTTTTTCATTGAAATTGTTATTTATGATAACATGCTTTACTATTCAATAATTTATGAAGATTCTGTTGGGTGCAGTGTGCCAAGTTGTAAACATGCAACGTGCAAGCATTAACATATATATATATATAGCTTAGCTGTCGTCATTTTTTTTTCATTGAAATTGTTATTTATGATAACATGCTTTACTATTCAATAATTTATGAAGATTCTGTTGGGTGCAGTGTGCCAAGTTGTAAATATGCAACGTGCAAGCATTAACATATATATATATATATAGCAAACTTTTTATAACAATTTTTTTTATTATTTATTTATTTATTGAAATAACATGTTTGTGTTATTTATTAAAATAAACATCTAAAACCACTTGCCAGAAAAGTGAACACTTTTGCTTGCACAGGGCCAATATTCACAATAAATTGCACACTTTTTTACAATTTAACTAATCCAAGATCAATTGAAAACCATAATGGGCCATTTATTCATCAACATAAACTTGCAAATCAATCACAACTTTCAGAACAGATTTACTACAGAGTAAAGACATTTTCTTAACTCAAATTACAGCAAACTTTTATAAAGTTTAGCCACTGCTTAGCAAAAAAAGAAAAAGAAAAGTGTAGCACTATTAAATTGTACATCTGCTGCTAGTGCTACATTCCTTAAGAGTTAAGAAGAATACACTTATACACTGATGTAAAAATTTGGAGCCCATTAAAATGGTCAAACCTTGTTGTAGTTTGGAGGGCTTCAAATGTGGATAGGCATCCCAAATTAACTACAAATAAGAACATAAGAATTCAAATTTCAGCCATTTGAATACCAATTCAGATTTCAGTCATTTGAATACCAATTCTATGCATTAACTCACCCATGGTATCCAAAAGCATTGCTATTGCCTATTCTTATACAAAACAACACCGCAAAAAAAATGAAAAAAATTATTCCCAAATTAAGTTTTATAACCGGAGAAACCAAAAAAAAAAAATAATAATAATAAAAAAATAAGAATTCAAATTTCAACCATTTGAATACCAATTCAGATTTCAGCCATTTGAATACCAATTCTATGCATTAACTCACCCTTGGTATCCAAAAGCATTGCTATTGCCTATTCTTATACAAAACAACACCGCAAAAAAATAAAAAGAATTATTCCCAAATTAAGTTTTACAACCGGAGAAACCAAAAAAAAAAAAAAAAATAAAACAAAAAAAAAGAAAAAAAAAGAGAGAGAGAGAGAGAGATACGTGAAGAAAAAAAAAAAAAAAAAAAAAAAAAAGAGAGAGATACGTGAAGTGCCCTAGCTGTTGGTTGTCACCCTCCAATTTGATGCAAGCTATTTTCACTACATGAAAACATTAAATTATAACAGTTCATAGGAAAAAAAGAAATAATTGAGAAGCAGAAAATTTTAAAATTTAAATAAAATAATGTAAAATCACCATGTATAGAAAAGGAGATGGAGATGAAATTAAGGAAAAAAAAAATGAAAAAGAAACCTGGAAACGTGGAACAAATGAAGCAAAAAAAGTGTGATAAGAGAGAATTCTTAAATAATAATAGATAAATAAAATGGATAAAGATAAGAAGTTAAGAGCAGTTAAAAGTTTTAAAACTTCAAAACTTAAAAATTAAACGTGAGATAGTGGAGACATGTTTGGATATATGGGAGAGTGGTTTAAGAGAGTTATTTATTTTTTTATTTTTTAACATATATATCTTTTGTGTACTACTTTTTAATTGAATAGTAAATCTAAGAGTATTTTAGACCATTCTTATCTTTAAATTGCATGCGATAAGATAAATATTAATGATTTTTAATTCAAACTAGCAATAGTACTCAGTATTTGAAGAAGAAAATGTTAATTGCTAGAGGAAATTATTATATGGTGAAGGTAGCCTTCATTTATTTGTCGTGTTAATTTATAAATAATTTGTAATAAAAATGATAGTACCTTTACCGATTTTAAAAATTATTTCATATTATGTCTTTGTAGGTTGTAGCATAGCATTGCTCAATCTATCAGGCCGGCCATACTGAATAATCTTTCATACCAAAAATCTATAAGAGTTTCTTTGAAAATTGGAGCTATTAATAAATCATATATAATAAGTCCATACAAAATTGAAGTTATAAATCACAACTCACACAAAAAATTCCAATTACAGATCTAATTCCTCTCCAATCATGCTAATCACTGTTTTGATGTGTACTCGGCCCAACTACAACCATTCCACTCTTTCTGCAAAAACAACAAAAAGTTGTGTTATTTTGGGCTGGTAGAAAAATTTTAACATTTAAATACAATTTTTAAAGGAATTTTAGTCCTTTTTTTTATATTATTTTAATATTAAAATTTACTATTTCGCATATAAGCATGTAATCTATTTAACAAATGGCCTGACATCGAAAGCCAAAAAAAAACAAATCACCTGTACAACTTGCTTTTTGAAATCAGTTATTTCTTGGACAACTTGCAATCGTCTGGAGCTGAATCAGTAATTATTGATGCTAAGACAACAGGGTGGGCAAACTTACAGCCGCCTTAAGCCAAGGGTTGCAAATAGGCAAATAGCCAATACTCAATTGATAGCATTAGTGAACCCCAGTGCCATTAATGATTCCTGTGGCTAAGGCAAGATAGGGTAAGATTTTTTATCTACCATATTAATGTTTCACACAACCCAAAAAGATAATCTCACATCTTGAGTTTGTAGGCTGGGGATCAACTGATCATGCAATTGCAGGCCACACTGAATATTACATACCTTCATTCAAAAATCTCTTAAATTCCTTTACCAATTGGAGACATCAAAATTTATATCAAGTAATAACTTCACATATATTTACGCTGTCAATTCACTGTTTTAATGTGTACTTCGATCTAGTAAGAGACAATTATTTCTCACATATTTTGTCCCCAAACTAGTGGACACAACCTGGGCTCAAAATGACACAGCGCTTGTACAATTTGAGGCGGCGAATTACAGACATTTGGCCCTATGAGCTACGACACACCACTTATATACATCCAACATAAATTTTCCCAACCCGTGCTTTGAGGTCACTAATTCAAGTCATCAATTACCATTATACATGGGTTTTTGTGGACAGAATCATATATCTGGAGTTCGCTCTATAAGGATGAATCATATACTTAATCTATGCTTTTAACTTACTTTGTTAACAAAATCTCTACATAAAATTGAACAAAATTTAGATATTAGTTGCGAATGACCTTTAAGTCAAATGACATTTCTTAATTCCTAGTGTTTTTTAATGAAAACATCTATGATTGGAATCCCTTTCTCTCACTCTCCCCTACTTACCATGTATGATGTATAAAAAAAAAAATAAAAAAAAAATGGTATAGTTTATTTAATGGAAATAGTTTACCGTCAACCTGGTTGGGAGGAATCCTCCTCCAACCTATTACGTGGCAAGTAAATAGACTATCCACATGTACTTTTAGTCATATTATCTTTTTAATGAGTCATGTCAATTTTTCAAATAATACATACTAGCCTCTTCACACGTGTTATACACGTGTTCAGAGGCTCTTCCTTTTTATAACAAATTTTATTTATTTATTTATTGAAATAACATGTTTGTGTCATTTATTAAAATAAACATCTGAAACCACTTGCCAGAAAAGTGAACACTTTTGCTTGCACAGGGCCAATATTCAAATAAATTGCACACTTTTTTACAATTTAACTAATCCAAGATCAATTGAAAACCATAATGGGCCATTTATTCATCAACATAAACTTGCAAATCAATCACAACTTTCAGAACAGATTTACTACAGAGTAAAGGCATTTTCTTAACTCAAATTACAACAAACTTTTATAAAGTTTAGCCACTGCTTAGCAAAAAAAGAAAAAGAAAAGTGTAGCACTACTAAATTGTACATTTGCTGCTAGTGCTACATTCCTTAAAAAGAATACACTTATACACTGATGTAAAAATTTGGAGCCCATTAAAAAGGTCAAACCTTGTTGTAGTTTGGAGGGCTTCAAATGTGGATAGGCATCCCAAATTAGCTGCAAATAAGAACATAAGAATTCAAATTTCAGCCATTTGAATACCAATTCAGATTTCAGTCATTTGAATACCAATTCTATGCATTAACTCACCCATGGTATCCAAAAGCATTGCTATTGCCTATAATTATACAAAACAACACCGCAAAAAAAAAATGAAAAAAATTATTCCCAAATTAAGTTTTATAACCGGAGAAACCAAAAAAAAAAAAAAAAAAAAAAAAAAAAAAAAAAAAAAAAAAAAAGAAAAAAAGATTCAGATTTCAGCCATTTGAATACCAATTCTATGCATTAACTCACCCATGGTATCCAAAAGCATTGCTATTGCCTATTCTTATACAAAACAACACCGCAAAAAAAATGAAAAGAATTATTCCCAAATTAAGTTTTACAACCGGAGAAACCAAAAAAAAAAAAAAAAAAAAAAAAAAAAGAAAAAGAAAAGAGAGAGAGAGAGAGAGATAAAAGGTGAAAAAAAAAAAAACAAAAAAAAAGAAAAAAAAAGAAAAAAAAGAAGAAGAGATACGTGAAGTGCCCTGGCCGTTGGTTGTCACCCTCCAATTTGATGCAAGCTATTTTCATTGCATGAAAACATTAAATTATAACAGTTCATAGAAAAAAAGAAATAATTGAGAAGCAGAAAATTTTAAAATTTAAATAAAATAACGTAAAATCACCATGTATAGAAAAGGAGATGGAGATGAAATTAAGAAAAAAAAAATGAAAAAGAAACCTGGAAACGTGGAACAAATGAAGCAAAAAAAGTTTGATAAGAGAGAATTCTTAAATAATAATAGATAAATAAAATGGATAAAGATAAGAAGTTAAGAGCAGTTGAAAGTTTTAAAACTTCAAAACTTAAAAATTAAATGTGAGATAGTGGAGACATGTTTGGATATATGAGAGAGTGGTTTAAAAGAGTTTTTGTTTTTTTAACATATATATATCTTTTGTGTGCTACTTTTTAATTGAATAGTAAATCTAAGAGTATTTTAGACCATTCTTATCTTTAAATTGCATGCGATAAGATAAATATTAATGATTTTTAATTCAAATGAGGGAAAAAAAGAAGAAGAAGAAGGAAAAATTAAACGTGATGATTTTATTTTTCTACGTGATGTTTTTATTTAATTTAATTCAAATGAGGATAGTGGTGCTAATTTTTGGGTTCCTTTTAAAATGGACCCTAAATTTTAGGATTTTGAAAAATTAATATTTTCCTTATTTGTCCCAATTATTTCAAGTTATCTAATGTTAATATGTGAGGGTATTTTAGTCTGTGCACTAAAGTGGACATTTTTCTATATTTAGATGCGACTATTATACCCTTTTTATTAACACACATTATTATTTGAAGTCATTGATTAAAGGCCAAATTGCATAATCACCCCCTGGGGTTTGGCTCAGTTGCAAACAGACCCCCTGGGGTTTTGATTTTGCAATATAACCACCTGTGGTTTTTAAATTGGTGAAATTGACCCTTCTAAGTACTTTTTTTGTCGATTTTGTTAGTAAAAATTTGTCACGTGCATTATATGTGACCACTTTATAATAAAAAATTCATTATTATAAACCCAAGTGGAATGCATATGACAAATTTTGTTAGCAAAATTGACAAAAAAATATACTTAGAGGGGTCAATTTCACCAATTTAAAAACCCCAGGTGGTTATATTGCAAAATCAAAACCCCAGGGGGTCTGTTTGCAACTGAGCCAAACCCCAGGGGGTGATTATGCATTTTAGCCTTAATTAAATTAGGAATATAAGAAGATGTGAGGTATTTTTTACAGTACATTAAAATGGACATGAGGGCATGAATCCTCTTAATAGTATTAGATTAAATTAATGAAAAAAAAAAAAAAAGAAAAAGAAAAATTAAACGTGATGATTTTATTTTTCTACGTGATGTTTTTATTTAATTTAATTCAAATGAGGATAGTGGTGCTAATTTTTGGGTTCCTTTTAAAATGGACCCTAAATTTTAGGATTTTGAAAAATTAATATTTTCCTTATTTGTCCCAATTATTTCAAGTTATTTAATGTTAATATATGAGGGTATTTTAGTCTGTGTACTAAACTGGACATTTTTCTATATTTGGATGTGACTATTATACCCTTTTTACTAACACACATTATTATTTGAAGTCATTGATTAAATTAGGAATATAAGAAGATGTGAAGAGTATTTTTTATAGTATATTAAAGTGGACATGAGAGGCATGAATCCTCTTAATAGTATTAGATAATAATAGAGTTTAGGAAAAAAAACCATTTCATAAAAAGAAAAGAAAAAGAAAAGCATCAAATATATGAGGACAAGAATTGGACACGTGGCTTGGTAGGTGGGAAATCAAAATATCTTCATTAAGCTTTGGTCAGCCACGTTGGGCACTTAAAAATAGAACAAAAAAATTAAAAGAGAGAAAGAGAAGAAGAAGAAGAAGAAGAAGAAGAAGAAGAAGAAGAAAAGGGAATAGAAATGGAGAACAGAGAACACGTGAGGAGCTGATGAGAAGAAAAATTTGGGCAAAGAGAAAGTTAGAGAGGCCAATTGAGAAAGAAAAATGAAAAGCTACTTGGTTTAATGTTTTTTATTTTTCTCTTTTCTACTCCAAAAATCCTTTAAATTGGGTCCTGTGACTATTTTTTTTCTAAAAATTTGGGGCCTTTTTTTACAGTGGATTTTTCTTATTTGTTGGGGGCCTCAAGCAATTGCCTAACTTGCTTAAGGGTTGAGCCAGCCCTGCATAGATGGCAGCAGAGCAAACAGGCAAAACGTTTGAAGCATATCCGATGAAAGGTGGAGATAGTGTCTACAGCTATGCCAACAACTCTTCGTACCAGGTAATCTTCTATATACCAAGAGTTTAATTTCCTACATCATATACAACGGGTTTTCTTCTGTCCTTTCAAATGCTTCAATGTTAGGCCATTGGACACGAAATCAAAATCTACATGGCATGTTTAAACTTTATTAAAGTTTCTATCTAGCAGCTTTGACTTTTGTTTGCAAATCAAGTCGTGCTATTAGGAGTCTCGACTCTCAACTCTCAAGTTAAAAAATAGTTGATTGTTGTGGTATCTGTAACTGTAAGGAGTCAAAAGCTGATTATGGTATGTGGCTTGCAGATAAAAATGCAATACCAAATCATCTTGCATTTATAGCTTTGTTTGACCATGAAAAAAGTTTGAATGCTTTGTCACTTCAATTTTGTATAACTTTAATATTTTAATGAAAGAAAAATTCGATTTTGCACATTTCGACTGAAGTACACTGTGGATTTATGCTAACAATCCCAAAGAATTGCAACTCCTCCTCTCTCTTCTCCTGTAATAGAAATGATGCGGCACAAGTTCAAAAGGGAAATAGGAGGGGCAAATAAAACAGAAAAAAAGAAAGAAAGAAAAAGAAAAGAAAAACCAAAAAAATTAACATTTAGTTGTTAAAAATATAAGGATTAATTAAAATGAACATTTCTAAGGATAGAGACTATTTTGAAACATGAGATAAAGGTTGAGAACTAAATGTGTAAATAAACCTAATAATCCATACATATAATATATAATAGCTGAGAATTTGCAATCAATTTTTCCAACCTTTCATTGTGCCACGTTAGCAATTTTTTTTTTTTGTTAGCCATCTTTTTCTAATTTCCCCCTCATTTCTTTTGGCTCTTTTTCTTCCCCTCCAAATCATTATTATTTTTGCAACGACCTTTCTCCTCCCTTTTTGGCTCTTTCTCCAATTATTCCAAAGCTTACCGTTACAATTCCTCTAACCCTTCCTCTCCCCTTTTAACCATTTTTCTCTCAATCTTCTTTTCTATTTCACCTTACCGTTACTCTTCTTCCAACCATATATTCCCCTCTTTTTTTTTTTTTTTTTATTTTCTTCTCCTCATTATTACACCTTGCTATTACAATTCCTCCAATCATTCCTCTCCATTTTTTGGCTGTTCTTCTCCTAATATATATATAAATTTGCTATTATTTCTTACACCTCTCTTTTCTATTCTGTCCATGTTCTACCTACAAAAAATATGATTACTATTTCTTTTAATGGATTAAATTTTTTTTTTCTTGCAACTTTGCTATTGGTTTATGAGTTTTTGTGTTTTTAATAGCTCTACTTTGGGTTGATGCGTTTTCGTATTTTAGTATTGTGTTTTTTAATTCCCATCACATGTTTTTTCTCCCCCTCATATGGCTTTGCCTAAGTGAAAATTTATTAAGTGTTAAAATACCTCTTTGGCTAAGTGAGTCTACTTCTTCTAAAAATATTTTATTCTTAATATATATTCCCATGTAATGTTTGAATCCGCGACTAGTAATAATAAGTTTTAGTCCCAAAATTTAATTTTAGAGTTGATTCTCGATTTTCAGTAGTTTAATCAGAGTCATCCATATGAATTCTTCTCCACTATTCTATCCGGTACAAAATCATACTATGAGATATCTACTTAATTAACATTTCAATTTTTATTAAATCTATCCATGTTGTTTTCCTTTCCCTTGTATTTGTAAGTTTATATATATATATATATATATTATTTTTTTTTCTCCATCTCTGACCCCAACTTATTTAATTCTTCAAGTTACACTTTAGTTGACAACATGGTATTACACTTAAAACTTGCTAGAAATGAACCCGCGTGATGCGAGGTTAATATTATAAGTTGTAGAATGATTATGAAAAGTGATACATCATTTTTTTGTTTTTTGTTTTGGTAAGAATTTGAAGTAGATAGTTGGATGTGTCTTGAGAATTTTATTAGTTTTAGTTTTTCAGAGTAATAAATTATATGGATTTTTTCTTTTGATTATTACAAAATATTAATTTAGTACTATGTTTTTGCACCAATTTGAAATTATGGTATTTCCGTATTTTCATAGGTGAATTGTGATTTTGGGGTTTGGATGGTATGTCCACTTTCAATTAGTACAACAATGAAATGAAGACATTTTTATTGAAATCATACTATCAATCATTCCATTATAATCAAATAGGGTAATACAAATACAATGGAGACAATAAGGAGTTACTTCACAATAATGTCTCTACCAATAACATGAATTTGATAAAATCTCATTATTTTGATGTAGTTGCACACCAAAATAGACTATAGTTCTCTATAACTATAATACTAACATTTTCAAGAAATAACTCTATATTTTTTATGCACTAAGCCATTCAATAGTCTCACTTACTTTCTCACCACACTTGGAATGAACATTTTTTTTCCTATGCTAATAGCATCCATAGGCACCCATATATATATAGGCGAGGAAGGAAGCAACTAAAATCTAACTATTGAAATTCCAAAAAAAAAAAAGGTTTATTGGGAATACATGCATGAACCCGGCTCATGAAATTTCCCATGCACTACCATTACACCTATTTGCAATTTCAATCCATGTTACACTTCTCAAAGAGTCCAAATCTTACCTTGAAAATGATGTATTCCAAGCATCATGACCCATGCATTGTACTTGGTTAACGCTTGCATTAAATGGAAACAAATTTATGAATGTATTTACTTTTTATCTATACTCTTTATGCACCATGACCCATGCATTGTACTTGGTTAACACTTGCATTAAATGGAAACAAATTAATTTACGAATCTATTTACTTTTTATCTATACTCTTTATATATATATATATATATATACACTTTAAAAAGGCTATATTTCCAAACACTATGAACATACATTGTACTTGGTTAATACTTACATTAAATGGAAACAAATGTATTTATTTATTAATACTATTTATATATATATATATATATATATATATAATATATATATATATATATTTGTTTTAAGAAAATAAATTATAGTAATAATTTTCAATAGCGGCGGAAAAATGTGTTAATAGTTTTCCTTAGTTATGTAATGATGATGACAACAAAAGATTATTAGAATGGTAATATGGAATACAATCCTGGGTGTTTCAGAGAGTAGGTGCTAATGCTGCAACAAGGCTAATCATTGAGGCAGTTGCAGAAACGCTTGATGTGGAGACCTTTGTTTCATCGCACACCTTTCGAATTGCAGATTTAGGTTGCTCTGTTGGGCCTAACACATTTTTTGCAGTGCAAAACATAATTGAGGCAGTGCAGTCTAAGCATCAATGCCAAGAAGGGCTTCATTCTCAGCTCCCTGAATTTCAAGTCCTATTCAATGATCACACCTTAAATGATTTCAATACACTCTTCGCATCCCTCCCACCAGACAGAAAATATTATGCTGCAGGCGTGCCGGGTTCTTTCTACTTTCGCTTATTTCCAAATGCATCTCTGCATTTTGTTTATTCTTCTTATGCCATCCATTGGCTTTCCAAAGTACCAAAACTGGTAGTTGACAAAAGCTCCCCAGCTTGGAATAAGGGGAGAATCCACTGCTCGAATTCAGAAGATGAAGTTGGTAAGGCCTATGAAGCTCAATATGTTGAAGACATGGCATGCTTTCTGCATGCTAGGGCTCAAGAGGTTGTGTGTGGAGGATTGGTTGCACTTATCATTACTGGCCGCCCCAATGGAATCCTCCATTCTCAAACTACACAAAATATAATATATGACCTCCTCGGATCTTGCCTCATGGACATGGCTAGGAAGGTAATTAAGACCTGATTAGTTGCCCTTGCCCCAAGTTTTTAAATATAGCAATTTTGATATTGATTTAATCTACTTTGTTTTACTTGATCTAAATTATTTTCAAGATATTGAAGCGAAGCTAGAAAAGTATTTAGTAATGCCTTTTTATAGTTGTGACAGCCATAATAATCCCCCTCAAGGAAAATTCTATAATACTCACATTTTGTTTTGGTTGGTATAGTACCTAAGTAAGTAAAACAGTACATATGATGGTACCTAGTATCACATTGCTTGGTATTTTAATTGTTTTTTCTTAATTATTTAAATTTAGTATATAAAAAAATTGGATAGTACCAATATCAAATGAGATAGTAATAACGTCACATAAGATAGTAACAATAGTAAAAATTTGAATGGTACCATACCCACAAAAACAAAATGTGTAGGTATTGTAGATAATACATCTCTTAATTTTTAGGAAAATATGAATGATTAAATCCACATTTTCCTATCAGCTTAAGTTTTTAAGGCAAGGTAATTGTTTATTCACACTTTGGCTACAAACCAGTTTGTAGTCAGCTTACTACAACCCACTACATGACAACTCATAAAACCATCAACGTTTATTTTTAGTCACATGACCTATTTAATGACCTTATGTATATGTTCTTTATTTAAATTATACATGTGAATAGTCTTATGAGTTATTACGTAGTGGATTGTAGCAAACTGGTTACAAACCAGTTTGTAGTGAAACTTGATTCTTGTTAGACATATGCGAAAAGTTGCATGGTTATATACTTTAAAATTATTGTTGCATTTGAATTGCTCGATACATACATTTTCCTTTGAGTTGCTTTATTTTTCTTTCGTTTAGGGAATAATTAATGAGGAGAAAGTGGATTCCTTTAATCTACCAACATATCACATGTCTCCCCAAGAATTGGAAGCTGCTGTGGATCGAAATGGATATTTTAGTATAGAGAGAATGGAGGACTTACCTCTCAGTACAGAAGTTGGTACCCTTCCTAGAAGCCAATTACTCACATCTCACGTGCGAGCTGCATTGGATGGAATGATCAAGGCGCATTTTGGAGATGTGATCTTAGACGAGCTCTTTGACTTATTCAGAAAGAAAATTGAAGAAGAAATGCCCATGATTGAGTCGGGGAGAACCATTAATTTCTTTGCTCTTCTTAGACGCAAGGAAATGGATTAGAATGTACACTGTAATGGGAATTCACGATGTTTACGCATAAAATAATTTTATTATATAGTATTATATATATAATATTGACCACCATAATATATTAAATTGGTAGTCCATATTATATGTGTAATTATATAGAAATAAAATTATTTATAACTTTCATTTACATGTGTCATTATTTCCAACTTTCATGGAGGAAGTTAATGGTACGATGTAACCATCAATAAGTTCCATGATATGGATAACATGTGTCATGGTCTCTAAGTTATTGGGGATAGTTATTTTCTTAAAAATAAACCACCCAAAGTAGTTATTGATGAGTAGTTATTTGATGAAAATAACCACCCTTTTGACTATTAATAAGAAGTTGATTATTAAAAAAAGGATTACTCTTCAACTTCCACAACTCATGTGCAAGAGATCAATTGTGATCTAAAATGTGTTTAAGTGTATTCAAGTGTGTTCAATAGTGTTTGTAAGTTGTTCTTATTGTACTTGTAATTTGTAAGCTTTAATGCAAAATATCTGTGTTTGTAAGTTGTTCTTATTCAAGGAAGGTCTATGATTTCTGTGAACATTATTTACAAAATAATGTATTCCTTAGAAATGTGATCCTTTTGATTTGAGAGCTTTCAAAACATGCTTCTTGCTGAAGATACACAAATAAATATCTAAGCTTTGAGCTTGTTAATAAATCTCTGAGTTTTGAGTTTGTTTAAAGATTCCTCATTTTAGGTGTTCTTCAAATGTTCTCAAATTTGAAGGTTTGAATTCAGAAGTTCTTTTAAGACGTTAATGCTTGATTTTAGCAGAACTTCAAGAAATGAGAGTACCTCTATTAAGGAAAATTTCTGTTATGATTTAGCTTTCTTTAATGATGCATAGTCAACTTTAATTGGCCAATATTAAATCTTTAAAGAGTTCTACCAAGATTTGTATTTAATGATAATTATCTAATTTTATCCATTCCATTATAGTTAAATATTAATGAAAAAGAAATTTTTTTTTTTTTTTTTTTTTTTTTTTTTTTTTTTTTTTGAGACCAAAACGAAGATCTAAGCAAACTCAAATGTGGTTTTATGCACTAAATATGGTCCCAAGAAGATGTCTCTAGTGTTTTGTGTTTTGAAGGAAAAGAAAATGACTGGCCTTGGTTGGTTGTTGGCCCTATCTAATGCTTTAGTGGAAGTTCATGTAAACTTTCTCTTGTGGAACTTAAAGTCATGACAAGCCATTGTAGATTCCTTCAAAATCCGACATGTTTTCGAGTTTAGAGACTTGGAATGCCATTAGATCGAAGAAGGAAGAAATTTAGTTCCCTTTGGCTCTACCAAAACTGCTTTTTATGCTTTGGTTAACTTGCCCAATGGGGATGCATATGGGTGACACATTATGTTTTATGCACAAAGTGAGAGTTCAATAATATGCAATTAAATTAGACTCAAGTAATTTAGACCCTGGTTAAAACAAATTTTAGCTGAATTAACACAATAAATCAGCTAAACATATGCATATGAACCATAAAAGCATATAAAGCAAATACAACAACGTAACCAATATCATAAGCACATGGCGGCGGAAAGTAAATAACATATGATTTTTTTTTTACTTAATAACATATGATATGGTTATGAAGAGAAAACCCAAAAATGAGGTAAAAAGTAAAAACTCTATGGGTGTTTTTCGATAACCACCAAATGCGAGGATTTCATTATGTAAGGATTTGAAGAATTACACTATACCCATCATAAAGTAGACACTAATGACTCATGACTCCATGGTGCTCCAACCCACATGTTGGACTCCTCCTTCAAGTGAGCCTCCTCGAGTGCACGAATACCTTACAGCGACTCACACTACATCAATGGCTTGAGTTGACTTGTTTAGATCATCAAAAAAAGGATAGGGCTATGAAGTTGATGCCGAGACGCTTAGCTTGATTAAAAGACCCGATGGTGTATAAGGCTATCATTTTTGGTAACCAATTCACGCCTTAATTGGGGTGGGGTGGGGTAATATATAGTCATGGTACATTATTTTCCGTTTATATTTTCAGCTAAGACCAAACATTTGAAAATGAATTAAATTTTTGGAAATTATTTTATGGCGAGACAAATGGACCCTAAGTTTTTTGGCCTATGTTTTTTTTTTTTTTTAAATGTTTTCATGATATCTTGTTCGTTTCAATCCCGATTGAGGCTCGTAGGTAGTCATTTCAAAGGGTATTACATTATCTTTCAAAAGGATGTGATTTTACCCTAATTGAACTGTTGGAATTTTGGTCGAACGTCAGGTCAAATTTGGATGCAAAGAAAAAAACGTGTCCATGGTGAACCGTGAACATATCATAAGAAAAGCAATGCCTAGTCCATAAGATGGGAGGTTAAAAGGTTGGTAGCTGCCCAATCGAGGTTCATAAATTTTGTACTCAATAGAGATTTATGTTTTTCTTGGGGTATTCCTTTGTCTGTTTTGTATATCAAGACTGATAGAATTGTAGTTTTGTAGCTGATTTTCTTTGTTTGTAACGGTAATTGTGTTTGTTTACAGCTAAGCCTTCAGGCTTAGATCTCTGTAATTGAGCTTGTAAGTGTGCTCTAATAAAATTTAGGGTAAATTACATTTTAAACCTTGTAGTTTAGGATTGTTAATAAATTAAACCCTATAGTTCTAAAAGTAACATATTAAACCCCAAAGTTTCAAAAAATAACAAATTAAACCTTGAGGTTTCAAAAGTAACAAATTAAATCTTGAAGTTTCAAAAAGTAACAACTTAACCTCAATCCATATATGTAAAACAAAGATTTAATTTGTTATTTTTTGAAACTTCAAAGTTTAATTTATTACTTTTAAAACTATAGGGTTTAAATGTAATTTTCCCTGAAATTTATGCATGCTTAAAAAAAAAAAAAAAAAAAAAAAAAAAAAAAAAAAAAAAAATCCAGGAAGCCAACTTAGTTGTGAGATAATGAGTTGAAGTCACGAATTCATACTTTTAAAATCTTGAGTTGAAGTCACGATTTCAAGCCTTGAAATAATGAGTTAAACTCACAATTTCGAAACTGCCGTAGTTATACAAATAGTTTCAAATGTATCGTGTTTCTACAAAGTATTTAATAAACGCGTGGAAACATTTAGATCTCTTTATAAAAGTCTTTGACCATTTCTAACAACTAGTCACTAACTTGTGCATTGTATGGGAACGCTCTACAAAAAATATTTATACATGATATATATGTATTAATAAATATAAAAGTAAAATTAGATAATTTATAAAAAGAACAGACATAATTTAATTAGAGAATATTAAACTTAATTTAATCAGAATTTGTTAGTGTTGACTGTTGAGTTGCTTTATGCAAACATTTTTTTGATGATTTTTAATTAGCTTAAAGTTTAAACTAACATAGTCTAGCACTATTTGTCACTCTATTGTTAGTGTTGGGTTGCTTTACCCCTGGTTGACTAAAGACGCTATATTGGTCAGCATTAGACTTAATGGTAACGTGTAACAATTGAAAACTTTTCTCTCAACACCAAAGGCTTCAATCGAAAACTTTTCTCTGGTCACTCATGTTGAAATACAAACACGAAGGTGTTGACATCCATTCCACTTCGAATGTCGTTCCAAAACCTTTTGAAACTACTATACTAGACGCGTATGAAGATTTATTGAGTAACGTGATTAAGGATGGCAACAAACCCGCGACCCGCGGGTACCCGCCCCGCCCCGTCCCAAAAAACGCGTCCCGCCCCGCCCCGTTTATGTAATAGGGTATTGGGTCGGGTTTTTTTTTTACCCAAACGGGTTTTTATCGGGTTTTTAACGGGTCGGGTTTTAATGAAAAACCCGAATCTGACCCGAAGTATTTAAAAAAAAAAACCTTTCCTTCTACAAACCCGAACCTCTCAGTCTCTCTCTTCTCCGATCTGACCCGCCCCGCCCCGCCCCGTCGAGCCTCTCTCTGCGTCTCTGAGTCTCTCCGATCATACCCTACCGTCGAGACTTCTCCGATCGTTCACCTCATCGGACGATTTCTCGGTGCATTGAGGCTGGTTCGGTGGTCACACTTCACAGATCTACAACGCTCCTCTGCTCCTCTCCGATCGTTCACTGGAAGATCTGGTATATTTCTTCACAGACCCAATTTCTTTTAATTTTTATATCATGATTCGGTTATTGTTATTGTTTGGTATCTGGGTTTTTGTTGGTTTTGAAAAAAAGATTGTGTGTAGGAAAAAATGGCTATATCTCCTAGGTGTTCGACCAAAGTCCTCTAAGAGGATCTTTGATTTCCTCTGTTTTTAATTACTAGCTTACTGTGATGTGAGTAAACCTCATGGTTTGTACCTCATTGTATCATTCAACATAATTTCCTCTGATGCATGTTCGATGGTATTCAGCCTAGGGATTGGCTTCTCTGTTTATTGAGTAAACTGTAATGTAATTTGATTTGGGTTCTTAACTTTTTATACTGAATTTTGGTCCCAATTGAAATCACTTTTAGCTTGAAAGGTACAAAAGCTCTGAATGATTGAGTTCAAAGGCAGAGCAGCTTAAGTGGGCTATGGTTGAGCTATTTTTGGGCATCCCCCAAGCTGAGTCCAAAAATTATCACATAAAGTGTTAATTTTTTGTTAAAAGTTTATCTGTTCATGTTTTCCTCATTGTATCATTCAACATAATTTCCTCTGTTTTTAATTACTAGCTTACTAGTTTACTTCAAATGAAATGTATAGATGAAATTTATGGATGTATGTGTCTGTTCATGTTTTCCCTTGAGCTGCAGTTGCGAATTTTGAATGTATTCATGAATGAATTTGATCTGTAATGTAGAGTTCTTGCAGTTTGTCTAAAGTTTTGCATTGCTTTTACTTCCAGCTATTTATTGGAAACTGTATTATCTTCCCCTCAACCAGGCAGCTAGACATGAGTAGTCATGCACTCATGCTTCCTTTTTGGGACAAAGCACACCTATCTATTTTACTTAAAAGTGAGGATGTATTAGTAAATTTGTCTTAAAAGCATAGAATTATGGAACAAGGTCTCCTTTTTCGCTTACATTAGGCAACTTTGTCGTTGTTGTTCTCCTTTTTTTCTTTCTCCTTAAACAGCCCCTTCCTCAAAAAGCCACAACTCACAACGAAATCAAGAACTCCAAGTATGTTATACTCTTTCCATTCACATGCATGCACATGTCCTGGACTCCTTACATGTAAAGTGGTAATCATATATGAAGGGAGAAAGAGAGCTGAAGTTGCTGTCAATTTTCAATGTACATGTGCCAAAGTCATCTTGAAGGTTTCTTCACATGACTTGTTTGCTTTAAAGCGGAAATCTTTGCACTTTAACTTAATATCTAGATGCATGTTCCACTTTGGCACTTTATATAATCAATTACTACAAGCAGGTGCATACTCTTTGGGAAGCTACTATGAAATTATGACGGTATCATGATAGTGAGAAAGAAGTCCATCTTGATGGCTAAAGGATTTTTTTTTGTGCAATGGTTAATAGTTTGATGCATAAGAGGCTAAAATTAGGTTCCAAACAACATTGACAAGACTAGCACTGCATATCGTTCTTTCCATCCACATAGAGTAGAATAGTAAGTTGCATTCAGCCTGCCCATGAGTCTTGACCCAAGTGGTAAAACGATAGGTTGAATTAGGTCATGTATTAGGTTCAAGTGCTGCCAAGGAGAAGCAATCCTCTATTTAGCAATTTGCTCATTCATTTCAAGTGTGATGCCTATAATCATTTGTTTCTATCAATTTTGCAGGATGGAACAATAGATTACAATGAGTTTGTGGCGATGATGCGAAAAGGAAACGCTGCAGGTGTTGGTAAGAAGGGCCTAGAAAATAGTTTCAGCATTGGATTTAGAGAGGCTCTAAGACTGTAGTTCCACAGGCAGCAGAGGGATTCTTGATTCTTTCTTCTTTGTTTTAAACCTTCTGAGGGATCAAAGATTGTATAGTAGGAGCATAGGGTGCTCATCGAAGAAGCAGCAAGGCCTTTTTAGAGTAAAAGTGCTGAATTTATTCAGATTTCATGTTTTGAGTTTTGCAACTGCAAACCGGCCCTTCAATAGTATTGCATACTATGCAAAGGAAGAAAAAAAACTTGTATGGTCCTTTGTATTTTTTAGTGTTGCCCATTTTCTGTAATATTCAAATCGGTTATGGCAGAAACATTCGGGTGTTTTTGGAAGTGCAACAATGTTAATGGTTGTTTCTGTATCTGAGTAAAATGTGCAGCATGTTTCTGTATCTGAGGCAATATTATAAGAAATTCAATTAACCAACACTACAACTACTTGGAATCTTCTAAAAAAGCCTTTCTTACCTCTTGCTTTAACCATTCTTTTAGCACTCTCTCCTTACCAATGCAGACTTGAATCTCTATTGCACATGACCAAACCATTTTGATTGACTAACTTCATAACCACCCATTAATGTTGCCTCTTTTACTTCTCACCAACTTTTATAGTAAAAACTTCAACTTAATCCGTAATTCATATCCAATTATTCCCATTAAATTCAAATGCAACATGGTTAATATAAAAGCTATTTCAGTCTAGTCTAGATACCCCTAACATATTAAAAAAAAAAAAAAAATCGGGTTTTTTTGGGGCGGGTCTCTAAACGGGGCGGGGGGTCGTAGCGGGTCGGGGCGAAACCCGACCCATTGCCATCCTTAAACGTGATGCATGCTTGAATTATTTATATATATATGATAACGTGCTTGAATATTTAATACTGTATGAAGATTTTGTTGCGTGGGAAGGTTGAAATAATAGGTTGGCTTATGCTTGAATTATTTATATATATATGATAACGTGCTTGAATATTTAATACTGTATGAAGATTTTGTTGCGTGGGAAGGTTGTAAATAATAGGTTGGCTTATGCTTGAATTATTTATATATATGATAACGTGCTTGAATATTTAATACTGTATGAAGATTTTGTTGCGTGGGAAGGTTGTAATAATAGGTTGGCTTATGCTTGAATTATTTATATATATGATAACGTGCTTGAATATTTAATACTGTATGAAGATTTTGTTGCGTGGCAAGGTTGTAATAATAGGTTGCTTGAATTATTTATATATATGATAACGTGCTTGAATATTTAATAATGTATGAAGATCTTGTTGCGTGGCGAGGTTGTAATAATAGGTTGGCTTATGCCTGAATTATTTATATATATGATAACGTGCTTGAATCTATATAATATATAATAAAAGAAGACATGAGCATTAAAACCAAGAATGTCTGACATCATGACAAGTGGTATGTCTATCTATTGTTTAGATTTCCCAAGTGATACGTTGTTTTAATAATTTAACTTAATACAATTTATTTATCAAACGATAAATACCAATTATTTTTTTAAATTAAAAAAAATACTAACGACTGTGCATTTTTTTGTTATAAAAAACAGATAATAGTGAATTATTTAAAATAAGTCTCTTATAAAAACAAATAATAAAAAATTCTTTAAAAGATAATAACAAAATCTTTAAAAGAAGTCTCTTACTACTAAAAGACATCTTAATAAAATATCATAATAAAAAGCTTAAAATAAGTTTCCTACTACTAAAAGACATCTTAATAAAAAAATTTAAATTGGTCTCCAACACAAAGTTATGATGGAAGTAGAAAACCGTTTCAATAATAAACACAATTAAAAATGATGTGATATTACATAAAGAAAAACTGTTATGATATTTTATTTTATTTAAAAAAGAAGAAGATGTTTATGACTCTTTTTCTAAAATTTTTGGCAAAAAGACATTTTAATAAAATATCATAATAAAAAACTTTTAAATAAAAAAGATAATAACAAAATCTTTAAAAGAAGTCTCTACTACTATTACTACTAAAAGACATCTTAATAAAAAACCTAAAATAAGTTTCCTACTACTCAAAGACATAAAATATCATAATAAATAGTTTAAATTGGCTTCCAACACAAAGTTATGATGAAAGTAGAAAACCCTTTCAATAATAAATACAATTAAAAATAACATGACATTACATAATTAAAAACGGCTATGATAGATTTTATGTTATTTTTTAAATGTTTACGACTTTTTTTTAAAAAATTTGGTATAAAAAAATAAAAATTTCAACACCAATTTTTTTTTCTTTTAAAAAAAGAGTCGTAAACATTTAAAAAAAAAAAAAAATCTATCATACACATTTTATAAACAAATCTTAAATAAATCTCCTACTACAAAAATATATCTGAACAAAATATATTTCTCTAAGAGAAATTAAGACAATTATGTCAAACATCTTTTAAAAAAAAAAATTATAAAATGTCAACACCAAAATTTCTAAAAAAGGAGCCGTAAATATCTTTTAAAAAAAATACACCAATTTTTTTTTTTTTTAAATAATAGTAATAGATAAAGAATATTGTAGTGTTACTGTATTAGGAGTACTCTTTTTTAGTGAAAATGCATTGATTGGTGAACAAGCATTGAGGATATCATTTCGTAAATAGATATACTCCTTGATGGAAGAAAGATAAATAGAACACGTTAAATTGAAGGATCCACATTCTTGCATAATTTACTTACGTAACATCTCAACAATGGTAATCTGGTATAAGTTTTGTTCTTCTACTTCTACTTCTACTTCTTTTTCTTTTTTATTTATTTATTTTTTCTATCATTATGATCTATTTTTATTTTTGTGTTTTTGTACGTTTATACGACTACAAGTCTACAAGGGGCTTTAAACAATGGTAATCTGGTACAAATTTTGTTCTTCTACTTCTTTTTCTTTTTTATTTATTTATTTTTTCAAACATGATCTTTTTTGTGTGGTGTTTTTGTACGTTTATATGACTATAAGAGGCTCTAAGAGGCAATTGGACTAAGGTAATCTTTTATTTTTTGCTTGATTAGAACTTATTTTCTATTTTATCAGTTAAAGATACCATTTTTTCTCAATTATTATACACTATCTAATTTCTTTTATTTTTCTGTTGTTGGTTCAATTTCATCTATTTGTTATTATTAGTTTTATTTTTTTATGGAACATATTTTCCATAAAATAATTCTAAATATATATTTTGGTCATATACACCTTATGTGTTTATATAGAGTTTTTTCTATGCATTGCACGAATTATATTATATGCTAGTATTTAATAATGTATGAAGATTTTGTTGCGTGGCAAGGTTGTAAAAATAGGCTGGCTTATGCTTGAATTATTTATATATATGATAACGTGCTTGAATATTTAATAATATGAAGATTTTGTTGCGTGGCAAGGTTGTAATAATAGGTTGGCTTAAGAAAGAATTATTATTATTTTTTCTACAGGGGGCACACGGGTACACTGAGCTAGGGATGGCAACGGGGCGGATCGGGACCGGATCATGGGTGACCCGAACCCGCCCCGCACATGTACACTAATACCCGACCCCGCCCCGCCCCGGTGGTCGGGGCAACTTATCCCGCCCCGCTCCCGAAACCGCCCCGCCCCACATCGCCCCGCCCCGCCCCGAGAATCGGGTTGTTATGCACTAATTGACCCGACCCGACCTCAAACAATAAAAACCCAACCTTAATCACATAGAAACCTGATTTACAAATCAATATTATCCTATTCAAACTAAACCTGCCGCTGCGTTTGAGAGCTGAGGCCTGAGAAAACGAAACGGAAAAAAAAAAAAAAAAAACGCCAAGCTCACCGTTGATCTGAGCAAGGACCGAGAGGATTTGTTGAAACCGGGAACATAAGAATGCCAAGCTCACCGTATACGCAAGACCACGACTACGGAAATGGAACCACCGGCGTGAGGGGCTGTGCGAGGATTGAGGAAGGCTGGTGGGCGACTGGGCGGCAGCTTAGAAAGGCAGAGAAAAAAAATGAAGAAGTGAGAGGCAGCTTAGAAAAAAAAGGGGGTTTTATATGAAACCCTAGAGGGAGGGGCAATTTTGTAATATACTCGGGGCGGGTCGGGGCGGGTCAAGTAAAATCCGTGACCGCCCCGCCCCGGGTATCGGGGCAATTTTTGTAAACCGTAACCGCCCCGTCATCTCTACGGGGCGGGTAATACCCGCACGGGTCGGGGCGGTTCGGTTCGGATCGGGTCGGATCGGAGCAAAATTGCCATCCCTACACTGAGCCTTGTTATGCTCTGTTTTGCTTGATTCATTTCAAACTTTCATTGCATTCTATGTTATTATTTATAGATGGAAGTTGATGAAACCAAAAATAATTTGTTAATAAATTTAGTTTTTAACAGATTTTAAAGTTAACAAAACCAAATATATATATATATATATATTTTTTTTTTTCATTTTTTTTTAAAGAATAAATTCAATAAAAAAGTGTTATCAAATGTGGCATATTCATATTGGAAGAATAGGTTTTATACCGGATCCTTATTAAATAGAAATTCGAATATTTCTTCTTCATATTACTTTTATTAAATTACAAAATAAAATTAGTTTTTAACAGATAGAAGTTGACGAAACCAAAAATAATTTGTTAATAAATTTAGTTTTTAACAGATTTTAAAGTTAACAAGACCAAAAATAATTTTTTATTTTTTTTAGAATAAATTCAATAAGAAACGTGCGTAAAACTTATTCTTTATTTATCTAATATGGCATATTCATATTGGAAAAATAGGTTTTACACCGGATTTTTTATCTATTCGTTTTGTCTTTAATAGATTATGAGGTTAACAAAGCCAAAAGTGATGCAATTGCGTACCTTATTAATGTTCACTTTAGCCGAAAGAGAAACCATTACATACAATCAACCACACACACGCGCAGAGAGAGAGAGAGAGAGAGAGAGAGAGAGAGAGAGATGGCAGCAGAGCATGCAGGCAAAACGTTTGAAGGACATCCGATGGAAGGTGGAGATGGTGTCTACAGCTATGCCAACAACTCGACGTACCAGGTAATCTCCTATATATATACATACATATATATTAGAGTTAAACTTCCTATTCATAACAAAATAAAAATAATAATTCCGTAGATCATATACAACTGTGCAATCTGACTATGGTTGTCCATTCCAACAAATTAGATAGTGCTGAACTCCTCCATCCTAGTAATTAGAACAATGTAATCATCCAAAATAGCCCTTTATGTGTTGGAAAAATACAGGTTTCCACTTTCCTTACCACCATTTTGTGATATTTGTTTCCAAACAAAGTCACACACATAGTGAAAGAACGGTCAAAAGACAAACAAGTAAAGTGAACAAAACATACGAGAGATAAAAACAAAAACCATATTCCGTGAGGGCAGAGGCAGCGGTGTTGAGTAGTGGTAGTGAGTAGTCGGAATGATGCCGGGAATGGCAAGCTGCAGCTTGCGAGGGGGAGGCTTTTGGCGACTCCGCGAGCTGCGGCCTACAAGGCAATGAGGGACGACTATTCCGGGTCCAGGTCAGATGATCTCTATTTGATTGGTTCTCTCTATTAGTTAGTGGAAGTGAGTAATTTGTTTTAGGGCTCTCTCTATTATATGCTTAACTAAATTTGGTTTTTTAATTTATATAATTTAACTGTACCAAATCTGATTAATAGGGTGGTTAAAAAAATGAGCCCCAATAACACAATGTTGTTATTGAGCTCAATTTTTAGGCTAAATTATAAATTATACCTCTTAAATTTGGTTAAACTTCAATTCAATTTTTTAAATTTTGGACTGTTTCAATTCAATCCTTGGTTTTGTTTCAATCCACACTTTATGTTAACTTTGTTAGTTTGTTCCGTTAGTTTCATTTTTTTTTTTTTCCTATCATTTTGGAAATAAAAATATGGAAATAAAAAAAAGAGTAAATAAAAAATTTCTAAATTCAAAACTATACAACAAAACTACTGATTCATACAGCAAAAAAAGAGTATATGTTCCTACTCACCCGGATACTTTAATATGTGGTGAAAGTGGCAGAAGATCTAAGAGCAACTCCAGGAGTATCTGCATACCCATTTCTCTCCACATGTAGAGAGCCAATCTTGAAAATTGAGCTCTAGCAGATGAGCTTAAAACTCTCTAAAATTTCTAAATGCTTCAGTACCTCTCAACACCAAGATTTAGCTCTCTACGCAAATAAAAAATCATTTCACTACCCAATATTTTAATCTATCTCAAATCCATCTTTTTCTCTCGCCTCTCATCTCACTCTCTCCTCTGAAACTCTCATCTATCTCACCTCTCACCTTCGTCTCGCCGGAGAACAAGCTTTCCAAGGAGAACTGGTTTGTGCGCCACCTCAAATTTGTAGGTTCCCTGCGGGTAGCGCCTCCGCGCGAAGCTCAACGTCCTCATCCTCTTGATCTCGACCACTTCTATACGCCGCCGCCGATATCGACCTCTTCGTTGCCGTTGGAGTCAAAAGGGACCACTTGGTCTTCTCTTTTCCATCTTCTTGCTGCTAGGTTTGTCTTGGTCACGGGGGGTTGCTGTGGAAAGTTTGGTGAATGTTGTGTGATTTTGTTGTTGTGGAAATTGTGAATTTGGGTTGATTTTGCTGTGTGTTGATTTTGAGGCTTGCTGTGAGGATGGTGATGGTGAGGGGCTTGCTATGAGGATGGTGATGGAGATTTTTTGGGGATGATTATGGTGCTAAGATTAAACTGAGAATGAAATTTACGGAGAGAAAAAATAAATTAAAATAATAGTTACAAATATTATTTAAATAAAAGTAGGAAAAATTACACTTTACTACCATAAAATTTGACAACTTTTTTAAATGTCTCCCCAAACTTTCAATTTTATTAATTTTTCCTCTAATTGAACTCAATTGCACGCTTGATACCTCTTCATCCAAATTGTTGTTAATTTGGACGGGAAGATTGAATCACACATGACCGATGGGCCCCATCATTAGCTGATTCCACTTTAAAAAAGTGAATTCTCAAAAATGTCCTCATCAAAAATTAACCTTTTATGAAATTTTAAATTTCATATATATATATATATATATATATTAAAAAAAACAAATTTGTTTCGATCATGAACAGATGGGAACCAAATCGAATCTAAAAGTGCGATGGTTTCAAAATAATTAAACACATAAATTCAAGACAATTTCTTAACCCCAAAAAATGAAATTAAAATTATATGCAAACACCCCACTCAACATGGATATCCTCTCTGACACAACCACAATCTCCAGAAACCCACATAGCAACACCAAAAATGCACACAACATCATACTCAACATAAAATCAAAAACACCACAACAACACCACAAACGGCCACCATCATTCCCCGTCTCAAACCCACACCTTGAAACCCCAGTTAGATCTCCACTGCAAGCCACCTTCCTTACCAACTATGAAATTAAAAAAACCTCACCTTCTCCGCATTAGCGAACATTCACGATTCGAAGACGTTTACAGAGAGCGTTTGCGACAGTGGGGAAAATCATGGATTTGGATTTGTCTTTATTAAAGAGAGAGTCTTGTCCCACATTGACCAAATATTCTTGGGTTGTGCAATTAATAAGCCATAGACAATCTTCATCTCTCAAGGCGTCTTTTGAGATTGAGTTAGGCCCATTGGACTTTAACATGGTATCAGAGCCATCCCTTAGGTGTTGGGCAGATCTCCCCCCTATTATGGTCCACGTGTTTGATTGGTCTGTCACACGTGAGAAGGCATATTTAAGAAAGAGTTTTTTCCTACATTGATCAAGTATACTTGGGTTGTGTAATTAATAAGTCATGGGCAATCCTCATCTCTTAAGACGTCTTTTGAGATTGAGTTAGGCTCATTGGACTTTAACATCGACATCAGAGTTTCATGCCAATTCAGTGATGTTAAAGTTTGCCCTAATTGAACCCAAACTTTAAATAAATAAAAAAATAAAGTTTAGATAAAACATTAATTTTGAAAGGAAACTTGAATACGAGCTCCAATCCTAGTTTGCATGTTTTTAATTGTTTCTCCTCCTTCACCAATTACTAGACCAACCTGAAATGAGGTGCATATCACATAATATCCTGAACCATACACGTCTAATCGGAGAAGATGAATCAATTTTTTTTTTTTAAGTATACTAATATTGTTGTGGGCAAAGGGTAGTTGAGTCAATTACCTTTTTTTTAAGTGGACTAAAACCGTTGTGTGGGCCTAGAAGTCACGTGTTAATCTTTATGTCCAAATTAACAACAATCAGGACGGAGGGGGTATTGGATGTTAAATTGAGTTTAATTGGGGGGTAAATTGTTATAATCAAAATATCGGGAGGGATATTGAAAAATGAGTTAAAGTTCAGGGTGCTAAAGTGTAATTGCCCCTAAAAGTACATAAAGGGTAAAAAGTTTGTTAGAATGTATTTAAAAAAGTGAATAAGTAAAAGTTGCAAGCTCTTCACGTATAGGTGAGAAAATAAAGAGATTGCTGGTGATACTCGAAAGGCTCCTATGTTTGACTTCAAATGGACTCATGCATATAGACCTAGTGATATGATCATATGACTATAATATGGAAATTGGGTGGCAATGGAAGTGGAATCTTCCCTCGTTGCCCTTTCAAGCTATGTTAGGCTTATAATGCTCAGGCTGTTTTTCTCAATCTCTTTAGGTTTTGCTAATGTACACTCAATTTCACTCACCTTTATTTGGGAGTTCTATTGGAGGTGCTATGCCTTAAATGCAACCAAGACACGGAAGGTCTCCAATGATAATGAAAAATGAAAAGGGGTGACTAAGGGATCCCACAATCGGAACTTACTCCTAATCATTTAAAAACTTAATAAAAAAAAAAATGATGATGTATAAAACTGTGAAGGACTGAGTAAAAAGTAAAACTTTCTTGGTTTTATATATTATTATAGTCGATAACCCGTGCAATGCATGAAAGTTTTTAACATAATATGACTTCAACATAATATGACTTCTTCTTTTTCTTTTTTGTTGGTATAAATATAAAATTTGATGATTATGATAATTATTAATAAACATTTATTATTGAAAAATAATTGATGATATTGAATTTTTTTTTTATAAAAAATAAACAATGATATGTAAAATTGTGAAGGAGTTAACAAAAAGTCAAGCATCCTTGGTTTTATATATTACTAGTCGCGAACTAGCGCGATGCGCAAGAAACTCAAAATAACTATTAAAAAAAATTCATGTTGATGAAAAGCAAAATATTTAATAACTACAACAAAATTATAATGAAGGAAAGCAGACTCGTTGTTATGATTTCAACAATACAATATTAATAAATAGGACATTATTGATTCTATATAATGGATCACGATCAGTATCCTCAGCTTTGTTAACTTAATTTTGCGAATAGACATGCATTAATTTAAAGAATTATTGGTCTAAATATGATTTTTTCTATCTTTTATATTTTTTCTAAATATGAAAATTGATAATTATTAAAAGACATTTATTATTATTGTGTTTATAAGTAAAATAAATTATAGTATTAGACATTTATTATGATTGTGTTTATATATATGAAACAATATATTATTTCTATTAAAGAAAATATAACGTGTCAAAATTCTAATGAGATGATTAATTGTAGAATAAAATTCAAATTCAATTAAAAAATATATATTAAAATAATGATGTGTAAAATTGTGGGAGCAGTTTATGTGGCGCAATATTATGAGGTCAACTAAAAGTAAAAAATGTTTCAGTTTTACATAATATAGATATAGATATATCTTTAATCACCTCAATATACTTTTAAGGAACTATTTTATTTTCTATAACCCACCATATAACCTCTTTAAGTAGTTTATTATACGCTTTCTGTAAGTCAATCAAAATCATAGGGTGGTCTTCATTGGTTTCTCTATATTTCTTCACTAGACGTCTAAGTAAGAAAATATCTTTCATGGTAGACCACCCTAGCATAAAACTTAATCGATTCTCCAATATTGTTTTTTTTGTGTCTAAACTTATGTTCAATTATTATCTCCCAAAGTTTTATATCGTGACACATAATTAAGCTTAATGAAATGGTAAATTGTGTTGGGAAAGTGCCTCAAATTCTTACTATGAATTGGAAAACTAATTGAGTTTCCTTGATGAAGAAGGAAAACTAATTAGGTTATTTTTTGTTTCCTTGGTGTGGAAGAAAATGTGAGTCCTTAGTATGTAAGGAAAGACTATTCCTTGGTGTGCAAGAAAAACCTATTCATTGTTAAAGAATTAATGTATTTCTTGTCCACCAAGGAATAGAATTGAAATCTTATAAATAGAAAATGTTATCTAGTATTTGGTGGCTTGAACCCTAGGGGGTCCTCTCCTATAGAGAGAGGAGGAGAAAGAGCACCACATGAAGAGTGCAGTTACAAGAAGGCTTGAGCCCTACGGGTCCTCTGCTATAGAGAGAGAGAGGAGATGAAGAGTACGTGAAGAGTGTAAGTTGAAGAAGGCTTTGGCCTAGGTTTCCTCCCATGTGGGGAAAGGAGAAAAATAATAGAAGGTGAGTTGGTTATTCTTTGAGTTTTATGAGTTAGCGCACAAATCAAAAAAATTTGTGACACTTGGGTTAGTGCACAAATTAAGGAGACTTTGTGACACTTGGGCTAGTGTACAAATCAAGAAGAATTTGTAACGCTTGTATTAATGCATAGAAGTATCACAAACATATTTGAGGTTTTCTCTAGAGAGTTTGTTGAGTGTTAATTCCTAGAGAGAATATTATTGTGTTTGGTGAGAACCTCAAGTTAGGTATAAACTTGAGAAGAACTATTGTAATTGAATTTTATAATAATGAATTTATTCGGAGTTTATCCCGTGGTTTTTTCCCTTTAAAAAGAAAGGGTTTTTCACGTAAATATTTGAGTTCTTGTGTATGATTGATATCTTGGTGATTGATTAAATTGTTTGTAGAATTCCTTAATTCACATAAGACTAGATTGTGGTGCCAACAAGTGGTATCAGTGCTTCTGCTGCCCAAATAAATGGTATCAGAGCTTTCCACTACCCCAAAAAATTGTACAATTTTGTATTTCTCTTTGTTCTTGTATATAAGTATTAAAGTGTTTTTTATCCACTAATTAGGCATGTTGTTAATACTTTATATTTACCTTTTCATTCTAATTTTTTGAACAAACCTATAGTTTTAATCCTCCATTGGATTACTCAATTCACACCAATTTCTTATATGACTTTCATTAAAAGGTTTATCAAAAGAAATCTTCAATTTTTTATTTTTTATTTTAATACGCTTGCCACTATTTAAGTATCTTGTTTTCCTTTCCCTTGTCTTAGTCTCCATCTCTGGTCCCCAACTTAGTTAACTCTTCAAGTTTCACTTTATCTAACCACACAGTATTACACTCAAAACTTATATGTTCCAAGAAAATAAAATAGACTACTAAATTTCAATCCCGACAACAAATATGTTGTTATTTTTTCTTAGTTATGTAATGATGATGAAATTGAGATGATTAGAATGATAACATGAACACAATCTTGGGCTTTTCAGAGAGAAGTTATTAACACTGCAAAAAGGCTAATCACTGAGGCAGTTGGAGAAATGCTTGATGTCGAGAGCTTTGTTTCATCACACACCTTTCGAATTGCCGATTTAGGATGCTCTGTTGGGCCTAATACATTCTTGGCAGTACAAAACATAATTGAGGCAGTGCAGTTTAAGCATCAATGCCAAGGGCTTCATTATCAGCTCCCTGAATTTCAAGTTCTCTTCAATGATCACACCTTGAATGATTTCAATACACTCTTCTCATCCCTCCCACCAGACAGGATATATTATGCTGCAGGCGTGCCAGGTTCTTTCTACTCTCGCTTATTTCCCAATGCATCTCTGCATTTTGTTCATTCTTCTTATGCCATCCATTGGCTTTCCAAAGTACCAAAATCGGTAGTCGATAAAAGCTCCCCTGCTTGGAATAAAGGGAGAATCCATTACTCAAATTCAGAAGTTGAAGTTGTTAAGGCCTATGAAGCTCAATATGCTGAAGACATGGAGTGCTTTCTGAATGCTAGGGCTCAAGAGGTTGTGTGTGGAGGATTGATTGCACTTATCATTGCAGGCCGCCCCAATGGAACCCTCCATTCTCAAACTACACATAATATGATATATGACCTCCTGGGATCTTGCCTTATGGACATGGCTAGGAAGGTAAGACATGATCAGTTGACCTTGCCCCAATTTTTTCATATACGTTTTGATATAGGCATATAGCCATTTTGATCTACTTTTTTCTTCTTCATTTAAATTATTTTTAAGATATTAAAGTGAAAGCTAGAAAAGTCTTCAATAATGCCATGCCTTGTAACAAAAATCACTTTTTATCATTATATTTATGGGATGTTTTCTTTTTAGCTCTTATATTTTCTCATGTCTCATTTTTATCATTGCCATGCTAGTAATTTATTAGCCATATCATCTCATTCCATAAGTGAGATGATGATATCAAAGACGAAAGTAAAACAGTCTAAAAAAAAATCAAAGATGAAAATGAATCAAGATAAAATATAAGGACCAGAATCAAAATACACCATAAATATACTGACAAAAAGTGATTTTTTTCCTAATGCTTTTTATCGGTTTTGACAGGCATAACAATTTCCTTAATTGTTAGAAAAATATAAATGATTAAATCCAGTTTTTCTATCTGCTTAAGTTTTTAAGACAACATATATAATTGTTAGATATGATCACTTGCATAAACTATTGTAACCGGGAAAAAATATTGAAAAGGTGAAGTAGATTAAAGAAAGACCTTTTCAGGAGTGGTTGTGAAGATCATCCTTTGAATGAAAGAAATACCCTACAGAGAATAAATCAAATGAGAAGGAAATTGTCCCCGGTGTTGGGGACTGATCACCTTTCGATGGTAAAGTCAGTCGAAGTATGATAGAGTGCAATAGAATAGAGTGAGAGTTAGGTTTTTCTGTGTATGGAAAAAATATGCATACCTGGTTTTCGTAGAACATGTCCTTTTATAGGCTCTTGCAATGACAGGTCACCTGCCAATTGAATCACTACTTTATGCCCTAGGGATAGTACCCCTGGATGGGACATGGAGGTGTCTGTCCGTCCTTGCTTGCGTGGATTGCCCTGGTGTATTTATGACTTTGTGTGCTTATCCCCACGTGGGACATTACCAGGCAGGTCACTTCGCCGTATAGCATTTAATGTCTACAACCACCCACTTGATGTGCATTAAATGCGGAGATTCAGTGTATCTGTTGACCAGAGCGGCACGTCTACATAATGAATGTCCGCCCTGGAGCGAATTGGATCCGTGCATCTCCTCTTTGATAAATGACGTTCTAGGTGCCTTGTAGTCTATACGCAAATTTTCCCCTCACAACTATAAAATTGTTGTTGCATTTAGATTGCACGATACATGCATTGTCCTTAAAATTTGTTTATTTTTCTTTCCTTCAGGGAATAATTGGTGAGGAGAAAGTGGACTCCTTTAATCTACCAATGTATTTCATGTCTCCCAAAGAGCTGGAAACTGCTGTGGATCGAAATGGATATTTTAGCATAGAGAGAATGGAGGACTTACCTCCCATTACAGAACTTTGTATTGGAAACCATCCTATTGGCCAAATAGTCAAAGTTAACTTGCGAGCCGTATTGGGTGGAGTGATCAAGGCGCATTTTGGAGATGTGATCTTAGACGAACTCTTTGACTCGTTTGGAATTAAATTTGAAGAAGGATTTCAAATGATTATGTCAGGGGGAAAGCTTAATTTCTTTGCTCTTCTTAGACGCAAAGCAATGGATTAGAATGTACCATGTAATGAGTATTCACGGATCATGGAAAATTACTCCGTTATGAATTCGAAAGCCAATAAGAAGCAAGAGTGTACAATAAATTTTTATTCCTCAGAATTTTGATCATTTTGATTTGAGAGCTTTTAAAACATGCATGCTTCTTGCTTAAATTCACGAATAAATCTCTAAGCTTTGAGCTTGTTTAAAGATTATTTGTTTTTCATGTTCTTCAAATGTTCTCAAATTTAAAGTTTTTTTTTTAAGGAGTAGAAAGTTTGATTTTAGAATATATAACTTCAAAAAAATGAGAGTGCCTCTATTTATAATGGTCTATGAGGAGGAGTTATGTTATGATTTATCTTTCTAAATGATGCATAGTCAATTTTAATTTGCCAATATTAAAAATTTAAAGAGTTCTACCAACATTTGTATTTAATGATAATTATCTAATTTTATTCATGCTATCATAGTTAAAAATTAATGACAAGTGTTTAACTTTGATTGCAAAATTATTCATCCTCCTTTGGGTCTCAAATAAGAGATCACATTTTTTTTTTTAATTTATCCATGCGATATCAATTAGAGAATTTTTAGATGAAAAATGACATATTTTCATTTGCTTATTACTAATCCAATTAGATCATTTGAGTGACACATATAAATTTAAGTAGATTTAATTGGTAGGGTCATCTTTAAATTTAAGTTTAGATTAGCCATGGCTTTAATTATGAGTAAACAAGTGTGCATGTGCAAACATAGAGAATACAATGTATACATGACTTTTATATATTGCTACCATAAATTTGCATTTATCTTAAAACAGGCATACACTTAGTTATGCTACACACACTTGCCATGTTTCTCCACATTGTCAAGTATGTTCTAAGTCAAGAGAGATATTGATATTCATGTAATACACCTCAAGACTTTTAAAATTACAAAGACACAAAATACAATTTTTTTAGTGGAAAATTTTTCAATGATTTTTTTATTTTCTGAATAATCGAAAGAAACTACTAACAGAAAATGGAAAAAAGTTTTCTTCAAAAGATTGAAAGAACTGAAATAGGGACAATGTAAAAGAACACTCATTTCAGAGAATATTTCCTCACCCGCACAACCTTTGGCTTTGTAGGTAAAGAATCATGACGTACAAAGTGCCTTCAAAAGGAATTGAAATTCCTTGGAGAGTGAGACCAGTTTAGAGATTGTCTTCCAAGAGATATTTGATTCAGTGAAGCCAATATGGCACAAAGAATTTGTACTTGATTTGGAAAGGCATTGGCTTGATTTCTTTGAATCTTCCTATTGAGTCTAAGAGAGGCTGAACGAGACACTCAAGTATTGATATTTTAACATGAAACAGTTTGGATGAGTGTAACCTGTAAGAGCATTCCCAATGGGTTCTCTAAAATTTAAGCCAAATTTTGGCTTAAGATCTTACTTTTTCAATTTTAACTAACCACTTTTCAAAACACTGACATCCGATTCTCTATACTCAACTCTATTTCATTTTTTTATTTTTTTTTTTTTTTTATTATTTCCTCTAAAAGTCATATATATATATATATATAATATTAATAAAACATATTTATTATTTCCTCTAAAAGTCATATATATATAATCATTAAAAAAACTAGTTTTATTAAATTTTATAATCTATATTTTCCATAGTGCAATATATATCAAATATTTTTTTAATAAGTTTCATTTGATAAATTTTTAATTTTTTCATGAATGACTGACTACCCATAGAGGAAAAGAGGAAAATAGGAAAAGAGAGGGAGTGGGGGCTGGTTTCAGTAAAAAAAATAATAAAAAAAATCTTTTGAATGAACAGTGTTAGGCATAAATGCTTTGTTACTATAACATATTTCTATTTTGCCTAATCTCTAGCTTATTCATTAGGAGCACTTTTTGGGGTATATTAGCAATATTTTGCCTATAATAGTGATTTGGCTATTCCATTAACACCACAATGGTGAAAAAAGTGGATAGCCTCTGGTCCTTTAACCTTGGAGTTCTCAATTTTTGTTGCCTTGGCTTGATGAGTAACATAAGAATCTTGTCCTTTAGATTTGAGGAAAAATAAATTTGGTTAAGTATGACCAATAACACCACTATGGTGACTAGCAAGAACATACTTAGATCTATTTTGCTTCATAGGAGGGGGTCTAGAGTTGGGTTATGTGACTTACACTTTATCTATAGGCCGTTTTCCATTGTCTTCCTTAGCAAGTTTAGTCTTTCTTTCAGGCACAAAAATAGTATTTCCTTTATAAGTAGGAGGTGACCTTGAGGTAGATGGGATAGATGATCCCATTGCAGTGTATCCAAAGCCCAACTTATCAAAACCTTTTAAGAACTAAGCACTTAATCAAGTTTTTCATTTGACAACCTCTAAATTTGTGACCTTCTCCATAAGGGAGACATTCTCTTCCTTATACTCTTCAACAAATTGCTTTGCTTTATCAAGTTTAACCCCCAAATCCCTTTTTTCAGGTTCAACTTCATTCAGTTTTTCTAGGGAATTTTTTTTTATAGAAATTTTCTTTAATTTTATACATTCACTTAAAAGCTTATTATAGGTATCTTTGAAGTCCATATTCCTCATCTGATTCATCATGGTCACTCTCACCGAAATAATCATTACGTTTGAGTGAGGCTATAAAAGCCAAGGAGTTTATCTCAAGGTAAGGGGGACCAACAAGGAACTAAGATTTATCCATAGCAACAGTGGTCAAGGATCATATTTAGGAAACTAATCATTTATAGAGTGTACCTTGATACCAATTGAAAAATCTGTTTTGACCCCCTATGTAACTAAACAACGAAAATTAAACAAGTTTATTGTGGATTTAAGCACAAACAAATATATTAACCACAGATTTCAAATACTAAATCTAAAGCAAAAATAAAGCAGTAAAAACACACATAGATTTAGTAACAAGGTGAAAAACCAATGAATAACCACTTATATGGAAAAACTACTTGGGTGATCCAATTCCATTAGAAAAATTATTATAGGAAAAACAGTTACAAATATTCTATTCACAAAATCTTTGCATAGCTAGACCCTCTATCACAACCTTTGTAAACGCCTTGTTTCCTTTCTACCACAATCAGCCTAGAATTTTGGAATCTTCATAAATGAATATCTTTCATGAACCAGAACGTTTAACACTTCAAGGAACTCCTTGAAAATTTGCAGCAACAATGAACACATTGGAATAAAATTCAGTAGTTTCAGGAAAGGTTTAAAGCTCAAGGTGTATTGTAACACACAATAGTTTTGCTTGTTTTTGAAAAAAAAGCACAAGGAACTCCTACAGTAGTTGCCAAAATTCTGTAATTGAGATAACGACAAGGACCAAAATGAAACACTGCTAAAAGCTGAAGGAATAAAATGAAATATTTACAAAACACGAGGGACAAAATGAAAACACCTTCAAAATATGGAAACTTAAAGTGAATTTTTGTAAGGCCGGGCAGGGGAGGGAGACAAAATTAAGTTCTTCAAGGAAACAAAATACATATGCATAAAATAGATAAAAGGGGAAATGAATTTTCCCTTTTGACAAATTGAATTGTAACATTATTTCATATCTTGGATTACGGGCGTTGGTGTTTCACTTTTCGCATCGGTTTCTCCTAAAACAATTCTACATGCTATTAATTCTTTATTCGTAATAGACAATATTTTAGCAAGGCTTAACTTAAAATATATTTTTCGATTTGTTCCATTGTTAAGAATCTTATGGCTATGGGTATTTTTATATGACGGATGAACTGGAAAATTACAGCAGCAGCAACAAGAATCATTATCAATTTCTCAAACAATGCCTACTAAATGACAAGCTGTGTGTTGCATATGTGATGAGAATAAACGATGATGAGATAGACTAAACAACACTATTGGTAAACGGCCTGAGAAAAAAAAAGAAAAAAAAAAGAGTCTTGAATAAGCATGACACATGTTGTCTTTTTTGACTGTCGGTACTCGGTACTACCTAACGTGATAGCTATGCTTCTTTTATTCTAAAACAACTCTGCACTCTAGTGGAGCAGGTACATATTTCGAAACCAATTGGATTGGTTGTCAAAGTTGAAATTTATTCATGAGCACATTATGAGGATATGCCAATTCTATATTCACGACAAGATAATGAGGATAGTTGATTATTAATTAACGCCACTTATTAGACAAAATAAAAATTTAATACCACTTACACTATACACTACTTAAACAAGAATATCAATATTCACAAATGTCAACAAATTGTATGTATTAATGTTCACAATTTTTGAGTGGTGTGAAAAAATGGTGTGAGCCAATCAATGACAAGCAACAAGGATATGCTAATTGAAATATTTGCCTAAAGATTCATTGTTGATTGTACACATGCATTGGTGTTATCACACCATATTAGAGGAGCGGAAGGTAAAAACAAACCTAGATCACAAAGGACTTGACGAATCCAGGCAAGCTTAGCAGCACCACTAGCAAGGGAACGATATTCTGTTTCAGTGAATGAGAGAGAGACTGCGTGTTGTTTCTTAGCAAGCCAGGTGATGGGATTGTTGCCAAGAAATACAATATTGCCAGAAGTAGAACGCCTATCACAAGGGTCCCCAGCCCAATCAGCATTTGTAAAGGCAGTAAGAGCAATAGGGCCAGGTTGAAATAAAATGCCTTTGTCAAGAGTGCCTTTAAGATATCTCAGAATGTGTTTTGCAGCAACAAAGTGAGCAGGTGATGGTTTATGCATAAACTGACATACATGATTGACAACAAAGGTGATATCGGGTCTAGTGAATGTAGCATATTGCAGGGCCCTAACAAGACTCTGATAAGGAGTAGGATCAGATAGAAGATTAGTGGTGGTAGTAGTCAATATATGAGTGGTTGCAATAGGTGTGGATGCAGCTTTACAATCAGTCATGTTAAATTTGTGAAGAAGATCTGTAAGGTACTTGCATTAATGAACAAAAAATCCAGCTTTCTTGTAATCAATTTGGAGCCCCAAAAAATAATGCAAAGGACCTAAATCCTTAAGTTTAAATGCAATAGATAACTGAGAAATGATATTTGAAATAGCAGTCAAATTATTCCCAGTGATGATTATATCATCTACATACAGTAGAAGGTACATAGTGACTGATCCATGAGATAAAATGAATAAGGAGGCATCTGCAACAAAAGTAGTAAATCCTAAGGTGAGAAGGTGTGACGTGAATCTTTCAAACTAGGCACGGGGGGCCTGTTTGAGCCCATACAAAGACTTTTGTAAGTGACAAACGTGGGAAGGAAGTGTTGAATCAACAAATCCAAGTGGTTGTGCTATAAACACTTTTTCTTTAAGTAAACCGTGTAGGAAGGCATTACTTACATCCAATTGGCGAAGAGACCATTGATTCTGAGTAGCTAAAGACAAAATGATGCGAACTGTTGGTGGTTTGACCACTGGGCTAAACGTTTCATCGAAATCAACCTCGGCTTGTTGGTGAAAGCCTTTTGCAACAAGTCGAGCTTTGTATTTGGAAACCGAGCCACTGGTGTATTGCGTTTGATTTTGTAAACCGAGCGACACCCAATAACATTCTGATTTGAAGAAGGAGGAACTAATGACCAAGTTTGTTGTCGTTGAAGGGCATCGAACTCAAAGGCCATTGCCGCACGCCACTCTGGAATTTGGAGGCTATGGTGTAGTTTGGGGGTTCTGTTTGAAGGTAATCAATGGTAGTGGATGTGGTAAAGGATTTCTTTTTGAAGATTCTTGATTTGGAATGGGTTTGCATGGGATGTGTAGGGAAAGAGATGGCTAGATTTTCGGGTGCAGGGGCTGTGGACACTGTAGAGAGATTTGGGGAAGATGAGCTTGTGGGTGAGATTGTGTTTGAGTTAGGGTAAGGAAGTGGTGGGCTAGGTTGAGGTAATGTGGGCTCTGGGTTATTGGCAGATATAGACACAGTAGTGGGCTCAGGTGTAGGCTTTGGGTTATTGGGTCTAAATTGTGGAGAATTTGAAACTAAGGGAATTGGGCCTAAAATGGATGGTATTGTGTTGGTAGTGGACAAAAAATTTGGTGAAATAGGAGTAGGGCCCAAAATGGAAGGGGTTTGACAAGGATGAAAAAATAAAAGAGAACTTGGCCAATTATTTGATGTAGAAGATGTATTTGAGGGTTGATGAGACTCATTAAAAGTAACATGACGTGAAACATAAATTCTAGATGTGATAGGATCTAGACAAATATATCCTTTAGAGTTTAAGGCATAACCAAGAAAGATGCATTCTTTTGAATGAAGACTAAATTTGTATTTGGTGTAAGGACGCAAGAGAGGAAAATATGCACAATCAAAACTTTTAAAGAGAGAGTAATTTGGAGACTTAGCAAAAAGAGTTTCCCAAGGGGAACTTGAACCGCGATGAAGAGAGGGGAGTCAATTGATAAGAAAAATGGCCATAGAAAATGCATAAGACCAATATCGGAAAGGGAGAGATGATTGAGAAATTAAAGTGAGGGCCATATCAACAATATGACGATGTTTGTGCTCGGCAACACTGTTTTGTTGAGATGTGTGAGGACATGTGAATTGATGAATACTGTCGGAATAGGAACAAAAATTACAAAATTCATTGTTGGTGTATTCTCCACCACAATCGGTGCGTAATGTTTTAATAGAAGTGCCAAGATGGTTTTCCATAGTATTTTTGAAGCGTTGAAAAAAAGCAAGAACTTGTGATTTGTGTTTCAAAGGGAAAAACCATGTAAATCGAGAAAAATCATCCACAAAAATTACATAATAACGATGACCATTTATTGAATTGATGGGAGCTAGACCCCAAACATCACTGTGTACAATTTCTAAAGGAAATTTAATACAAGAATTTGAAGAAGAAAATGGTAATTGGATCATTTTTCCCATGACACAGTGTTTACAAAAAATATTAGACATGGGAAGTTTATGACTAACAAAATGACGATTTAATACATGGTGTGAGACACGGTACTGAGGATGACCAAGACGCATATGCCAGAGATTAGTGGAGGAGAGATCTGATCGAGGAAGGCTTGCTGTGTATGAACTATGGAAAGCAGTCTGAGACAGCACAACATGCTTTGAAGAAGAGTGAAATTTGGAGACTTGAGAGTTCCACAATGGAAGGGAAAGACTAGTGATTGAGTAAAGGCTATCTTTACTGGAACCCTTGTAAAGAGGCTTCCTCGTAAGAAGATCTTGGATCTGAAAACAATTTGCATCAAAGTAAAAAAAGGGTCCATTATCACGGCAAAATCTTTGTACAGAAAGAAGATTAGATTTCATGGAAGGCACACACAAAATTTTACGAAGATGAAAAAGATATGAGGAAGTTCAAAGTTGGGCATTACCAGTGTGAGAGATCGGAAGTTGATTGCCATTGCCAACGGAGACAAGTTGTGAGTCAGTGTAGGCTTAGTTGTCAGGGATGTTGTTGAGATCAGGTGTGAAATGATTTGTGGCACCTGTGTCAAAAATCCAGGAGTCATATAAACATCTTTTGGTCTTACTCGGATTTGATGGTACCTTGACTTGAGATCTAATTTGGTGAAGTATGTTGCTCCATGCAATCTGTCTAATAGTTCGTCTATGACAATATCGGTCCTTAATGCCGACTTGGTTCAATGTGCGATGATCTACACAAAACCTCCACGAGCCGTCTTTCCTTTTAATGAGAAGAACTGGAGAGGAAAATGGACTGAAAATTGGTCGAATGATGCTGGTGGTCAGCATCTCTTTGACGACTCTCTCAATCTCGTTTTTTTGTATATATGGGTATCGATATGGCCTGATATTGATTGGACTAGTGTTGGGTTCCAGTATAATCCAATGGTCATGTGCTCTTGCCAGAGGTAAGATCGTTGGAGCATGGAAGATTGATTGGTATCGGATCAAGAGCTTAGACAAAATAATATTTTATTATATTATTTATTTTTAATTAGTTCTCTACTTTTATCGGGTTGTGTGTTCGAAAGTTTTGAATGATATAATAAAAAATAAGCAAAGAAATAAAATTATAATAAAATAGAGTTGAAAATAAAGAATCGGTTGGGGGTATTTTTAAAAGTGATTAGGCAAAATTGAAAAAGTAATTCCTAAAACTAAAATTTGGCTTAAATTTTAGACAACCCATTGAGAATATAATGCTCTTATGAAATGAGAGATGTTATAAAATATTGACTTAACGAAGGATGCAGGACGAAACTTCTACCATCTCTAACCATCATGAGGTCGATCATGTAGTATTCCTCAATCTTCCTCCTTTTGTCATAAATCTTCTTTCTCTTCGTTGAAACCAACTGGATTGCTTGTCAAAGTTTTTTTCTTTTTTTTCTTCTATGAATGGATTGCTTGTTAAAGTTGAACTTTATTCATAACCACATAATGAGGATATGCCTATTTTATATTCATGACAACATAATGAGGATATTCAAACTGAAATATTTGACCAAAGATTCATTGTTGACTATAAAAAAATGCTTTTTTGTGTGTGTGTTATTCTTTAAAGCAGTACGGTATTTGAAATTAGTTGACTGGTTCTTCATTTTGGTTATGCAGAAATTTGAAATGAAAATTGTTAATTTTTAAGAATTTAAAAAAATGTGCTTGTTTGTTTGAAACAATTCACAAGAATTATAAGTGCCAGAATTCTAATTCCCACCTTTCAGGTAAGAAATGTCAATTTTCACATGCCTTGTATGATTGTATCTACGAGAATCACCAATGTGATATATTTTTTTTTTTGTTAACATGTTTGTCCAAATATTTTAAATACATAATTATTTTTATAGGTGTGTATAGTCCTCCTCCCACGCACACTGTATTACAATTCACCATTTCACTTTTTTATTTTTTAGAAAATAATTACGAATAGCTAATTTGAGAACAAAATTACTTATTTCTAACCCAAATAAGCTGTTTATTAATATTCAAGGGTATTTTGTTATTTAAAACAGATATATCACTAATGATCAAATTATTAATTCCTTAGTAAAATATATATATATATATATTGTACATTATTATTTTACCTAACTAAAATTTAGATTTTTTAATAGCTTTTTTTACTATAGAATAAAAGTTCAAATTCCAAGTACAAGCATCTGGACAACACAAATATCAAATTTGAGTAAATTTTAATTCTCTCCTGAATTTAAAATTTTAATAATTTATAACTTTCAATATTTTAAGATTTCATCAGGGTATAGTTTGAAATGTCTCCTTTTGAAATGCCTTTGAATATTCCAAGCCTTCGTGCTTTAAATAAATATTTTCTTATCTTTTGAAATGTCTTTGAAATGTCATCACCGCCACGTGTGTCAAGATAAGGTTGACTAGTGCTTAAGCGTTAGGTGCAGTTATTAGTTGCTTATTTGTGCATTAAAGGAAAATAAACAGTTAGAAAGAGGGAGACAGAGAGATGGCTTATCCAATGAATGGCGGAAATGGCCAGTACAGTTATTCTAATAACTCCTCTTTCCAGGTATGCTTTTATGATTCTAAGAGCCTGTTCTAGGATAGTTTCAAATCAAGGAGGATTAAGATCTTCTGCACCTTTTAGATAACTCCATCTAGAAGTTATTAAAATCTTATCTATTTATTGGGTCTTATTAATGAGTGCATATGTTAATTGTGAATTATAATATTTTTTTAAAAAAAAATTACACTTATTAATAAATCATTGGTTTACATGTATAAATTCATTTTGGTTATTTGTGTTTACAATTAATTTGATTTTATTTTTAAAAAAAGTATAAATTATTAAAAAGAAAAAATTAATGGAACATTAAATGCATTTTAATTGTTGTGTCCTAAGGATTAATAATGAGAAAAATCTCAACTATAATAACTAACCCAATCTTGTATTTCGTAGAGAGGAGCAATCCATGCTACCAAGGAACTTATCAATGAGGCAATAGCTGAAAATCTTGACATAAAGAACTTTTCCTCTTCAAACACCTTTCGAGTCACGGATTTGGGATGCTCCGTTGGGCCTAACACATTTGTTGCAGTGCAAAACATAATTGATGCTGTAAATCTCAAGTATCAATCCCAAGGACATAGGACTCCTGAATTCCAAGTTTTCTTTAACGATCATGCTTTGAATGATTTTAACACACTCTTTACATCCCTCCCTCCAGACAGGCTATATTATGCTGCAGGAGTGCCTGGTTCTTTTCATTCTCGCATATTTCCTAGTGCTTCTCTTCACTTTGTTATCATTTCCTATGCCCTACATTGTCTTTCTCGAGTACCAAAAGAGGTGTTGGACAAAACCTCTCCTGCTTATAATAAAGGGAGGATCCACTACTCAAATTCTTCAGACAAAGTTGTTGAGGCTTATGCAGCTCAATATGCTAAGGACATGGAATGCTTTCTAAATGCTAGAGCACAAGAGGTTGTATGTGGTGGACTTGTGGCAATAATCGTGCCAGGCTGCCCCAATGGAATCCCTCATTCACAAATTTTTGTCAACATGTGGTACGAACTATTTGGGTCTTGCCTGCTGGACATGGTTCAGAAGGTAATATATCATCCATTTGTGGGTAAATATTTTAACTTTGATGGATATGTTGCATTAATGAGGGCTAATTTTACATAGTTTTTGATTTTGCATAAAGCCATACATTAAAAAGAGATAAAATGCAATAAGGACATGGTGCAAAAGTAATTATTTACACAATGTCGTTATTGAATTTATACTCCACTTAAAAGATGGAAAAGTTTTCCTTCAACTTATTACATAACGGTTCATAAAATCATCCACGTATATTAAATCATTAAATTCATTAAATTATTTATATAAATCACATGACTATTAAGTAAGTTATGTGACTAAAAGTATACGTCAATATTCTTTTAAATAGTCACGTGTATGCATAGAACTTAAAAGACAAGTTACTTCAATTTCTTGGGCAGGGTATAATTAGTGAAGAGAAAGTGGACTCCTTCAATCTACCAACATATTTCGCATCTCCCCAAGAAGTGGAAGCAGCTGTTGAACGAAATGGATGTTTCCACATAGAAAGAATGGAGATGGTACCTCAAGAAAGGCCGAGTGGTAACTCTTCAACTTCAAGAGGCAGGGTGATGTCATCTCAAATCAGAGCCGGCGTGTCGGGAATTATAAAGGAACATTTTGGAGAGGAGATTATAGATGAGCTCTTTGATGCATTGCATAAGAAATTTGATGAATCATCCCTATTCGAGTCGTGGAATGGAACTAATATGTTTGTTTTACTCAAACGCATAGCAACTATTTAGAAGATGCAGTTCGGAGCATTGATGCAACTTTAGACCCTTGAGTCATTTGTATGAGAATCATTCGGTTTAAGGACAAGTCATGAAAATTGCTCTTACCTTGAATTTGAAAGTAAGACAGAGAGATGTGAATAGTGTATCTTATCACAATGGTGGTAGCCTCTACCACACTAGTATTAATAAGCATCAAAATAATTAGTGGTCATTATCAAGCTGCATTTGAAGTCCTTATGGATTTTTTTGTTGTTAAAATGCCTTATGGATTTGAATCTATTCCAATGTTGTTGTACACGTTATTCAAAATAAGTTACATGATAACTATTATATATCATGGAATTCTACAAAATGATAGTTTTTTTTTTTTTACCATACTAATTTGTTACCACAAGTGAAGAGGGGGAATTCAAATATAGGTTCACTTCCTAAAAGAGACCAAATAATCAGGGACGAAACCAAAAATTATTCTTTGAGGGGGAGCAAGAATGAATAATAAGAAGCATAATAAAATATATGAAATAAACTAGCGTCTATTCAACATTAACAAAATATAAACAAAAAATCTTGAACAATATAAAATGATTTTTTCTTGAAAGTTTTTACTCACCCACACAGCCCGAGTCTTTTGCTTTGTAGTGAAGGACCATGAGGAACAAAGTGCCTTCGAGAGTAAGACTTGTTCAGCGATTAATTGTCTTTCCAAGAAATATTTTGATTTAGCCAATATGCATGCCACTAATATAAGAATTTTTACTTGACTTGATTCGTGTTAATTATATGTTTTTTATTATCTAATTAACAAATTTATGTTTTTGTGTATAATTAAAAAATAAACTAAAAAACTATACTCACAATATAAACATGTTATAATGAGATAATTATTGATCTCTGATGATCTTTGATATTTTTCAAGCATTAATGGTATAAAGAGATAAAGAATTTTGACGGTTGATTCATCAAAATACTTTTTTAATGAAAAGTTATAAAATGGTGTAATATCACAACTTAATTGGCTCATATATATATTTGGCTGCACTTATTCAAAAGTTCACCATTCTAATTCTTTTCTTAGGGACACATTTTGGTAAAACGTAATGATGCATAAAGTGCAAAGAAATATTTAATTTTAAAAGTCAATTATATTTATATTAGGTATTAGAAGTTAATTAGTATTTTTATTTTATTTCCTACCAAGTAAGCTTAGGCATAGACTCCTAAAGTTACCTATTCTTTATTTTTTTCTATTCAATTTGATTGTTACATCTTTTTGGTTTTTGTACTGAATCATCTGATTTGGCAAAATTAAATGGCATAGAAGAGATTGTTTGTTGCCAAACTAGAATTTCCAAGGAATGGTCGCCAATTTGTTTGAAGGAAACAAATAACTATGCTAGATGAGGGTCTAGTGTCTTAAAGCAAACTTAGAACCACAATCTGATTTCGATCTAAAAGGCTGGTAGGTTTGGTAACTACCTTTGCCCAAAAGACTTTAAAATAAAATGCAAGTCAAGAAAAAAAATGAAACTAGCAATAAACAAGATTATATAATTAAGCTAATGCAAGTAAATAAGAGAGTAACAACTAATTAAGCTAAGGTAGATGAAACTACTTCTAAGTAGACTAAGGTAACTAATTAATTAATTAAACTAACTAATTAAACTAATCTAGGTAGGCTAAGGCAACTAATTAATTAATTTAACTAACTACTTAAACTAGTTCTAGAGTAACTAATGCTAATCGAGGTAACTACGCCTAAGTTAAAGTAAAATGTATTGCAATCGAGGTAACTAAAGCATCAAATAAAATAAAATTAACATAAACGATACATTCTTATGTATTCAAGACATTAATTGAAAGAATACTTACGAGCATGTAAAGAAAACACTAGAAGCTACAATCGAAAGCTCTTTAAGTAACTAATCTAACAAGTGCTATTTGGGTTTGTTTGGGGGTGTGTGTGTGTCTGAAATGCACCTGGGTTCGCTATTTATAAGCCAACTTCAACGGTTATATTCCAAGCCTTGATTAAGCCTTGATCTTCTCTTCAAATCCCATGGAAATAGCTTCTGTTATTTGTTAACTGCTTCGATCGTGGTCTTTCTGTTAGAAAATCTAGGAACGTGTATCATGCGTGCCTTTCACTTGCCAGATGTCATTTGTGTGGCTGTGAAAATCAAACACGTGTTGCTCCTTGACCGATCCGCGTGCTTCCTTATGATTGACCCCTGCTCTGGCCATTTACTTTGTCTACGTGTCATCATTTGATTGGCTTGTAGCATATTCACTACTCAAATCCACGCGTTGCTCTTTCATTGGTTTACGTGTCTCCTTCTGTTTGGCTTATGTATTGACCATTGTTTAGTTCACGTGTCATCGTTTAATTGGAACCCTTGCCAAATCATACGCCAGATCATTATTTTGAATTTTGTACTAACATATGCCCCTCGCACACGATTCGGTAAAGATCCTTTACCAATCGTGTGAATTCAAGGCTCCAAGGTACGCTTCGTCTTCTGACGGTTATGCCAGCTTTTATGCGGCTCTTAAATGAATGAAAGACAATATATAGTTGTTTCACTACTCAATAGTCACTTCATCGTTCCGACTTTCAAAATCCTACCAACTCTCAAACGTCTTTTCTCTCAAACTCCTCTTTGTCTTCAAGCGTTTTTCTTTTTCCAGTTCTGCTGTAAACCCTTGTTTTCACCCTCGATTTTTCATTTCAACTACTAAAATGGTGAAGTCTTCTTCGAACATTGACCCTTGCAGTTGTGCTACTCAGATAATCGAGGCACTTCTTGCTTCTCAATGTATCACAGGTATCTTTATCCCTCGTGAGAATACACAAACCTCTTCCTCTTCTAACTCCACATCGCCTCGATGTGGTTTGGGTCCTTCTTTCTCATCATTTCTTGAGGATCTCTCTCCAATCTTTCCTTATCATTCTCATTTTGCTTCCACTTATCAAAAAAGACAAATGAAATGGGGAGAATGAGACACATTTGCCACTTCTGTTACGTGGTACAAAGCATCTGACAGTTGGTCTGCCTGGGTAGCCAGAATGGCTCTCTCCAAGCTTGATAAGTGGAAGACGCTGGGGATTAGTGAAGCAATTTGTGCTTCTAAATATGAAATCCCAATTAATCCCAGCCTATTAATATCTCTCTTGTGTTTCTGGTCCCCAGCGACCAATATTTTTTTCTTTTCTTGAGGGGTATATGACCCCGGCAGTGGCTGATGTCTTCGTCCTGATGTGTTTACGTCTTATGGGTGTGTTTGCTCACTCCTTAATGGCCATTGGTAAAGGCCTTGACGATGACATCCTCAATGGTGTGTCCCTCAACTATATTGACTTCATTAAAGAGATGAAGGGTTCTGGCACCTCACCCGTTACTTACAAGGAAGAATGCTGCTTTTACTTGTTCTAGATATGCAAGTTCTTGGCTTGCACTTCCTCTAAATGGGTTATCAACTACTACCTGTCCATTGCTCGATGCTTGGTAAATGGTACTCCTGTCGATTTGAGCTCATTCTTGCTAGGAGAGCTCTATCGATCTTTGTTCCTACTCAGCACCGAGCCTAAGCAATCCCATGGTGGGCCCGTTTGGCTCATCCAAATGTGGGCTTACTCTTACTTTCCCTCGATTGCTCCTGAGCTTCATCCCACCATCGAGTCGTGGTCTTATGGAGAAGTCTGGATGCACGCCAGGTACCCCAAGGAAGTCCCCTTCTATCCTACCTGCTTCAAGCTCTTCAGTGACTCGTCCAAAAGGAGGTCACCTGAGGACTTTATGCCTTTCGAGGCAAAAAGGTACGGTTCTAAGGATTTCCAACAATTCTCAAGCCAAGGCTTCTTCAAAGGGGACGTAGCGTGGGGCGCTTGTTTCCAATCGAGAAACTTAGTGGTCATCAGGTCCACCAATGCTGGTGTCGAGGCGTACTGCCCCTCGCTGGTGGTGAGGCAATTTGGACTCGTCCAATTGTTGCGTGTTTCCCCAATCTGGACCAAGAACACAGATTGGACTTCTTGGGTCTCGATCTCTAAAGACGAGGCCAAACAAGTAAGTGTTCTGGCTAGGGAATAGGTTACAAGTTTTGCCTTTATGCTGTTCCTGGTTCGATCAGTGTCCTTCTCCTTATTCCACAGCTGGTGGGAGACTTACATGACCCACATTAATAACGAGGACGATTTGATCGAGGTCATTCAAGGTTGCTGCCCTACATTCTTACTGTACCAGCTTGCAGGTATCTTTCCTCACACTTCTTCTATTTGAGTTGTTTGCTTGTATAGTTTTAATCATGACACCAATTTCATTTGTTTCTTTCAGATGCTGATTTCGATCACATGGCAAGTTATGTGACTCCTCAACCTCTTCAGCAAATCTCTCATTATGGGAAGAAAATTGGTGGTGACCCCTCTTCTCAAAAGTTTTCCACTACTGAAGTAAGTTTTGATCCTCTCATCAGTCTTGTTGATATAGTCACTAATAAAGTTCCTACATATAATGCCGAACTCGCTGAAGTGGCCTTTGATTTAAGAAACCAGCTAATGAAGTCTTGTCAAGCCAATTCGCTTCAGAATGCAACTTTCAAGAAGGCAAAAGAAAACCTTAAGCTTCAGGCTCCTATTCTCAGACTACCAGCTTCCTCAGAGCAAGGGACTTGTACTCTAACCAAACACAAAATTCCTGAGGTTGAAGAAGTCAACCCTACTGTCTCTACCAAAGGTGCTAAACCCTCTGGCAAAAAGCTCGTCAAGACTGGCTAAAAAGTCCACTGCTAAGAAGGCCAGGATTGTTGAGGTCGTACCTGACTCCTTGATCATCGAGGTAGAACCTTTGGATGAGGAACTTGATGATGCTACCACCTTGTCCAATTTGATAAGGAGTATAGATGAACATAAACAAGTTCTGGGTGGTGTCATCGAGGCTCACGAAGTTCTTGAGGTTGAGGATCGACGAATGGCCCAAGAGTTAAAAGAGGCTAAGCAACTTGCTGCTGCCCTCAAGGCCAAGACTAAAACTGAGGATACTGAAAGAAAGCGTCTAGAAGCTGAGGTGGAGAAGAGGAGGCAAGCTGAGAAAGCTGAGGAGGAGAGAGTCGTTGAGATTGAAAAGAGGTTGGAAATAAAAAAGAAAGAGAAGGTTGAAACTGAAAGGGAACAACAAGAGCTTGAAAAGAAGAAAGAAAAGGAAGAAAAGAAAAAGAAAGAGGAGAGAGAGAAGGAGAAGAAAGAAGAGGTAGAGGCTGCCAGGAGAAAGGCAGAACAAGTTGTGCCAAGGGAGGCAAAACTAATAAAGCAAGCTGTAGGAGCAGCTGTGATGTCAGTGCAGAAGGTTGCACAGCCAACTATCGAAGTTAGGACCTCGATCGAGACTGCTACTCCCTTGGTTAGTATGAACTTTACCTTGGTTTTTGTTTCCCTTATGTCTTTATTTGTATACTGACATATACTTCCTGTGTACCAGAGGATCTTGGGGACATTGACAAACTTCTTGAAGATGTCTCCTTGACCCTTCAACAATGCCAGACTCCCACCAAGACTTCTTCTACTCTCACTCCTTTGGAACCTACAAAGGACCAGCTCCAAGCAGTAGTTGACCAGTTGAAGGAGCTTTTGCAAAAACCTGTTGGTACGATTCTTTTGGATGTTAGCCTGGTGGACTAGTTCCAACAGGTGGTTCGAGTTTTGACTACCCATTCCTCTGCCTTAGGCTAGAGTGGCAGGGCTCTCTTGGGCTTGTTCGTGCAAAACCTATACATCACCGTTCTTAACCTCCAGGCAGCCTAAGATAAGAGGAATCGAGTCATTAGCCAAGAAACAAACCATAAGCAAAGAGTCTCCAAGCTGCAGGCTCACCAACTCGGCCTTTAAACCAAGGCATCAGAATTGAAGTCCATTGACCAAAAAGTGAAGTCACTCGAGGCTGAGTTTCAACTTTGGAAATCCAAATGCACCCAGAAGTGTTTAGGGCTTCAAACTGTTCATGTTGAGAGCCAAGGACTAGTTCGAGGGGTAGAGTTAATCTCCAGAGTTGAACAAAACTTATAAATCCTTCAATATGAGATTAATGACCTCGAGATGCTACCTTTGATGAGTTGGGCTGGTCTTCTTGCTGCTTTTAAAGAGTTGTAATCTTTTTGTTTCTTCCTTTGATTTCTCTTTTCTGACTTTTGAATATACTTCCAAATTTTGGCTCTGTGTAGTTTTTCCAGGCTGTCTTTAAGCCTTATTGCCTTTTACTTTTGTTTAGAACTTTTTATATTGATAAACCATTTCATTAAAGCTTGGTTTGTAGGGTTTAAGGTATTTTCCATTTATTGATCTGATGTGTTCTTCCTCATTAAATGCATTAACTTGTATGCATTTCCATTAAACAACTGACTGACCAGATAGGGTCCTTCCCAATTAGGTGACCATTTTCCTAAGTAAGGGTCTTTGGTCCCAAGGGGTAATATCACTTTCCAAACCAAATCTCCTATAGCAAAAGTCTTAGGCCTAACCCTTCGATTGTAACTTTTAATAACTTTTTGCTTTTATAGAATAATAGAATTTAAGGCTGCCACTTGTGCCTCATCCAAATCATCCATCTCTGCCATCATAGCATTTTCATAATCTATATGGCTTAGTTCGTTTTGCCTGGCCACTCTGAGTGATTGAACAGTTACTTCTACAGGGAGTACTGCATCATGGCCATAGACCAATGAAAAAGGAGTTGTGTTAATGCTTAACCTTTTGAAGGTTCGATAGGCCCATAATACTTCTAACAATAATTCATCCAAATTCGAGGGATTATTATTAACAACTTTCCTTAAATTGGCTTTAATGATTTTGTTAGTAGACTTTGCTTGCCCATTTGCTTGTGCATAGTATGGTGTAGAGTTAAGGATTTTGATGCCATACTCTTGTACAAAAGCCAAAACCCTCCATCCATTAAAAGCTATTCCATTATCCACTGTAATATTTTGAGGTTAACCAAATCGATGGACTATCGTTTGTTTTATAAACTTAATCACATCATATTTAGTCACATCCTTATAGGCTTTGGCTTCCACCCATTTTGTAAAGTAATCTGTAGCCACGATTACAAAACAATTCTTTTTTTTGGAAGTAGGCCTTACCTTTCCAATTAAATCTATTGCCCATCCTTTGAATCGCCAAGGTTTAATAATCGAGCTTAGCTCGGCAATAGGTAGCCTGGGTAATGGTCCATGTTTTTTTATATGCCTCGCATCCATGGGCATATTTGATGCATTCTTTTAAGATCTTTGGCCAGTAATATCCATATCGATGGATCAACCATTTCATTTTTATTTCTGACTGGTGTGCTCCACAAATTCCCTCATGGACTTCAGCCATTACTTGTATTGCTTCTTTTGTGCTTATACACTTAAGCAAAATTCCATCAGCTCCACATTTGAATAGGAACTCGTCTTCTTCCATCAACACATACCTTCTGGCTTTGAGTTTTAAGGCATTGTTGGTACAACCATTTGGGCTTCTTAGGTTCGAGATGATTGGACTTCTCCAATCTTCTTTCCCCACTTCGAGGCTAAAGATCTCTGTTCCTAATTGCCTAGTAAATATTGATGGTAAAGTTCTTGCTTTTAGTGCCTCAATTTTGACTTTTTCATCTTCAATTGGCCTATATCCTGATGCTGCTTGAGCCATTCCATTGGCCTCATAGTTTTCCTTTCGAGGTATATGATGTAAAATGCATTCTTGGAACTCTTGCAATAATTGTTGAGCAGACATTAAATATGGGGCCAATAAAACACTTCCATATTTATATTGTCCCTTAACTTGATTGATTACTAATTGTGAATCACCAAATATTGTGACATTTCTTATCCCCATTTGTAGATGTATTTCTAATCCTAACACCAAAGCTTCATACCCTATTTGGTTGTTAGAACATACTTTTTCTACTCTAAATGCTAACTACGTTTTTACTCCTTGTGGTGACTCCAAAATTATTCCAACACCTGCTCCTTGTTCAGCTCTCGATCCATCAAAGTAGAACTTCCAAGGAACTAAAGCCATATATTGAGCTTCATTTGGCACATCCTCACAAGGATGATCAGCCAAGAAATCTGCCAGTGCTTGGCCCTTAACTGCTTTTTGTGATACATACAGTAAATGAAATTCTACTAAAGCTAAACTCCATTTGCATATTCTTCCACTTAAGATAAGTTTTGATAGTATATATTTGATAACGTCAGTTTGAGCAATAATAAACACAATATATGCTAACATATAATGCCTTAATTTAAGTGCAGAAAAATACAAAGCTAAACAAAGTTTTTCAACAGTAGAATATCTGCATTCAGTTGGATTTAAAATTCTACTTAACTAAAAAACAGCTTGTTCATGGCCATCTTCATTGTCTTGGGCCAAAAGACTTCCAATCGACTCTTGGGTAGCAGAGATATATAACTTCAGTGGTTTGCCTTCTCTTGGATGAATCAACACTGGTGGAGTAGTTAAATATTGCTTGATGGCATCGAAGGCTTTCGAATGTTCTTCATGCCATACAAATGCCTCATGGTCCTTCAATCGAAGCAAAGGAGAGAAAACTTTGGTTTTTCCTGCTACATTTGCAATAAATCTTCTTAAAAAGTTTATTTGCCCAAGTAATCTTTGCAACTCCTTTTTATTTGATGGAGGCTTAGCTTGTAAAATAGCTTTAGCCTTATTTTTATCCACCTCTATGCCTTGATTATGTACCAGAAAACCTAAAAAGTTCCTAGCCGTAACACCAAAGGCACATTTTAATGGGTTCATCTTTAACTGATGCTTCCTCATTCTTATGAAAGCTTGTTCTAGGTTTTTTAAATGCTCATTGAAGTCTTGAGACTTTACTACTATATCGTCTATGTATACTTCCATATATTTTCCAATCATGTCATGAAAAATAGAATTCATAGCTCTTTGATATGTAGCCCCAGCATTTTTTAAACCAAAAGACATTACCACCCATTCAAATGTTCCTATAGACCTAGGACATCTAAATGTAGTTTTATGCACATTACTTTCTGCAATGAAGATTTGATTATAACCCAAATGTCCATCCATAAAAGACAATACTTTATATCCAGATGCCCCATCTATTGGAAAATCAGCTACAGGCATAGGATACTCATCTTTGGGTGTGGCCATATTTATATTTCTAAAATCAATGCAAATCCTAAGTTTGCCATTTTTCTTTAAAACAGGGACTATATTTGATAACTATTTGACATACCTAGCTGGTCTGATGAAGCCTGCTCGAACCAGTCTTTCAATCTCCTCCTTGATTTTGAGGGTGATGTTAGGAGCCATTCTTCTTGGAGCTTGTTGGAATGGTTGAAATCCTTCCTTGATTGGTAATCAATGTTCCACTATTTTTTTGCTTAGTCCTGGCAATTCTGGATAATCCCATGCGAAACAGTCTTTGTATTTCTTTAGGATCATCACAATTTTATTAAATTCCTCTGGTCCAAGATGACCACTTAAAAAGGTTACCTGTAGGTCTTCCTTAGTTCCTAAATTCACTTCGATAAGGGGATCCTGGACTTCCTCCTTGATATCATCCATTTTGATTGGATGGGTGCTTATTTGTTCTTGGCCCATAATTCCCTAGCCATTCCTAGGTTGTATGTTAGACTCAGCAAATTGAGAGTTTTGTTCCAACCTTTTCTCTGTTATGTATCCTATCAGCTTCCTTAGGGCTAGATCAATGGCCTCCTTTTTCTTTATATTAATGGGTTCATTCAACATCTTCAACATAATAATCGAGGCCATTCTTGATTTCTGGCGTTGTCTTTGTCTCTTCCAAATTTTGGCTGAGTTTGAATAAGTCCTCCATTGTTAGAGGCTCTTCAGGTCCAACGGTTACCCTCGATGGGTTTCCATTTTGATCTATACCTGTGAATTTTATAATGCCCACACAATCATTATATAATTGTGCATCTACATTATTATTATAGGCCACAAATGGCCTCTTATTTGCTTTAACTACTTCGATATTATTATCATCTTTCCAGAAGACTAATACTTGGTGCAAAGAAGATGGCACAACCCAATTGGAATGAATCCAATCTCTGCCTAACAAAGCATTGTATGCTGAGTCAGTATTAACAACAAAGAATGCTACTATAGCCACCTTGCTGCCAACTTTAACTTTGATGGGAATAACTCCTTTTATTTTAGTGGCTCCACTAGCAAACCCACTAATAGAAACGTCTGTTGCTATTAGATCGCTTTCCGTTTTAAATAGTTTTCGAAGCATGGAGGTTGGCAAGATATTAACTGCTGCCCCATTATCAACTAAGACCCTATTTACGGGTCTACCGTCCATATGTCCCTTAATGTATAAGGGTTTTAAATGCTGACACATAGATAAAGTAGGTTTTTCAAATACGATTTTACCTGTGTCTCGACACTCTTCATCTTCTGCTAACAAGATGTGTATTGCCCCTCGAGCATATTCTTCCCTTTGTACCCAAGTTGTTGCCATGAATTCCTTTGGTAGGGTAATAGCATTGCAACTGAGTGTTTTGCCATTTTTTGACTCTTGAGACTCGATTTCTGGTTTCCCAATTTGGATACCAGTTTTTCTACCAACATTTGTATTTAATGATAATTATCTAATTTTATTCATGCTATCATAGTTAAAAATTAATGACAAGTGTTTAACTTTGATTGCAAAATTATTCATCCTCCTTTGGGTCTCAAATGAGAGATCACATTTTTTTTTTTAATTTATCCATGCGATATCAATTAGAGAATTTTTAGATGACAAGTGACACATTTTCATTTGCTTATTTCTAATCCAATTAGATCATTTGAGTGACACATATACATTTAAGTAGATTTAATTGGTAGGGTCATCTTTAAATTTAAGTTTAGATTAGCCATGGCTTTAATTATGAGTAAACAAGTGTGCATGTGCAAACATAGAAAATGCAATGTATACATGACTTTTATATATTGCTACCATAAATTTGCATTTATCTTAGAACAGGCATACACTTAGTTATGCTACACACACTTTCCATGTTTCTCCACATTGTCAAGTATGTTCTAAGTCAAGAGAGATATTGATATTCATGTAATACAGCTCAAGACTTTTAAAATTACAAAGACACAAAATACAATTTTTTTAGTGGAAAATTTTTCAATGATTTTTTTATTTTCTGAATAATCGAAAGAAACTACTAACAGAAAATGGAAAAAAGTTTTCTTCAAAAGTTGAAAGAATTGAAATAGGGACAATGTAAAAGAACACTCATTTCAGAGAATATTTCCTCACCCGCACAACCTTTGGCTTTGTTGGTAAAGAATCATGACGTACAAAGTGCCTTCAAAAGGAATTGAAATTCCTTGGAGAGTGAGACCAGTTTGAGATTGTCTTCCAAGAGATATTTGATTCAGTGAAGCCAATATGGCACAAAGAATTTGTACTTGATTTGGAAAGGCATTGGCTTGATTTCTTTGAATCTTCTTATTTAGTCTAAGAGAGGCTGAATGAGACACTCAGGTATTGAGATTTTAACATGAAACAGTTTGGATGAGTGTAACCTGTAAGAGCATTCCCAATGGGTTCTCTAAAATTTAAACCAAATTTTGGCTTAAGACCCTACTTTTTCAATTTTAATTAACTACTTTTCAAAACACTCACATCTAATTCTCTATTCTCAACTCTATTTCATTTAAATATTCATTTTTCATTCATTTTTTTTTTCTCTAAAAGTCATATATATATAATTTTTTTTTTCTCTAAAAGTCACACACATATATATATATCCTAAAAGTCATATATATAATCATTAAAAAAACTAGTTTATTAAATTTTATAATCTATATTTTCCATAGTGCAATATATATTAAATATTTTTTTAATAAGTTTCATTTGATAAATTTTTAATTTTTTCATGAATGACTGACTACCCATAGAGGAAAAGAGGAAAATAGAAAGAGAGAGGGAGTGGGGGCCGGTTTCAGTAAAGAAAATAATAAAAAAATCTTTTGCTTAATGAACAGTACTAGGCATAAATGCCTTCTTACTGTTAGGAATTTTAGGAGAATGCAAAGGAGAACTAAGGCTTTGAGGTACGATAAATCGCTGTCTTTAAGACTAGATTTGCCCCCTCTCCTCAGAGATTGCTAAGGGTTCAAGCAAATAGTCTCCAGGATACAACAAAGCCAAAGAATTAATGATAGCAATTCAATTAATTCTTTTAGAACTTCTTAGAACATGTATGTTTTTCTGTATATATATAATAACTGAACACGAAATTCCTTTTAATTGCAAGTGTATATCAGTCAAGAGTCACCATGAAAAGGCACCATTTCAACCTTTAATGGTCATTAACTGCCTCTAATTGCCGTGATCCAGTCGCCTGAATGAGTGGTCCAGGCGATTGAGTCAGGCAGAAACTCTCAGGCACGACATCTAGTCAACTGGACCACTAATCCAGGCAACTAGATTAGCCATCCAGTCGACTGGTTTGGTGGTTGTGTTTAGGCAGAGATTCCAGACTTCTCCATAACTTCTAATTCAGTCTACTAGATACTATTCCAGGCGATTGGTTCTTGCAATTCCACTATATTACAACCTACTTTAGATAATAAATATCTAACACTTACTATAGCATATTTCTATTTTGCCTAATCTTTAGCTTATCCATTGGGAGCACTTTCTGGGGTATATTAACAATATTTTGCCTATAATAGTGATTTGGCTATTCCATTACCACCACAATGGTGACAAAAGTGGATAGCCTTTGGTCCTTTAACCTTGCAGTTCTCAATTTTTGTTGCCTTGGCTTGATGAGTAACATAAGAATCTTGTCCTTTAGATTTGAGGAAAAATAAATTTGTTTAAGTATGACCAATAACACCACTATGGTGAATAGCAAGAACATACTTAGATCCATTTTGCTTCATAGGAGGGGGTCTAGAGTTGGGTTATGTGACTTTCATTTTATCTATAGGCCGTTTTCCCTTGTCTTCCCTAGCAAGTTTAGTCTTTATTTCAGGCACAAAAATAGTATTTCCTTTACAAGTAGGAGGTGACCTTGAGGTAGATGGGATAGATGATCCCATTGCAGTGTATCCAAAACCCAAATTATCAAAACCTTTTATGAACTAAGCACTTAATCAAGTTTTTCATTTGACAACCTCTAAATTGTCTAGCTCATCCTCTAAATTTGTGACCTTCTCCATAAGGAAGACATTCTCTTCCTTATACTCTTCAGCAAATTGCTTTGCTTTATCAAGTTTAACCCCCAAATCCCTTTTTTCAGGTTCAACTTCATTCAGTTTTTCTAGGGAATTTTTTTTTTTAGAAATTTTCTTTAATTTTATACATTCACTTAAAAGCTTATTATAGGTATCTTTGAAGTCCATATTCCTCGTCTGATTCATCATGGTCACTGTCACCGAAATAATCATTACTTTTGAGTGAGGCTATAAAAGCCAAGGAGTTTATCTCAAGGTAAGGGGGACCAACAAGGAACTAAGATTTATCCATAGCAACAGTGGTCAAGGATCATATTTAGGAAACTAATCATTTATAGAGTGTACCTAGACTCTTATACCAATTGAAAAATCTGTTTTGACTCCCTATGTAACTAAACAACGAAAATTAAACAAGTTTATTGTGGATTTAAGCACAAACAAATATATTAACCACAGATTTCAAATACTAAATCTAAAGCAAAAAAAAAAAAGCAGTAAAAACACACATAGATTTAGTAACAAGGTGAAAAACCAATGAATAACCACTTCTATGGAAAAACTACTTGGGTGATCCAATTCCATTAGAAAAATTATTATAGGAAAAACAGTTACAAATACTCTATTCACAAAATCTTTGCATAGCTAGACTCTCTATCACAACCTTTGTAAACGCCTTGTTTCCTTTTCTACCACAATCGGCCTAGAATTTTGGAATCTTCATAAATGAATATCTTTCATGAACCAGAACCTTTAACACTTCAAGGAACTCCTTGAAAATTTGCAGCAACAATGAACACACTGGAATCAAATTCAGTGGTTTCAGGAAAGGTTTAAAGCTCAAAGTGTATTGTAACACACAATAGTTTTGCTTGTTTTTGAAAAAAAGCACAAGGAACTCCTACAGTAGTTGCCAAAATTCTGTAATTGAGATGACGACTAGGACCAAAATGAAACACTGCTAAAAGCTGAAAGAATAAAATGAAATATTTACAAAACACGAGGGACAAAACGAAAACACCTCCAAAATATGGAAACTTAAAGTGAATTTTTGTAAGGCTGGGCGGGGGAGGGAGGCAAAATTAAGTTCTTCAAGGAAACAAAATACATATGCATAAAATAGATAGAAGGGGAAATGAATTTTCCCTTTTGACAAATTGAATTGTAACATTATTTCATATCTTGGATTACGGGCTTTGGTGTTTCACTTTTCGCATCGGTTTCTCCTAAAACAATTCTACATGCTATTAATTCTTTATTCGTAATAGACAATATTTTAGCAAGGCTTAACTTAAAATATATTTTTCGATTTGTTCCATTGTTAAGAATCTTATGGCTATGGGTATTTTTATATCACGGATGAACTGGAAAATTACAGCAGCAGCAATAAGAATTGATGGGAATATTTTACAACTTTTCCCTAAGTCAGAGATGACGACCTTCCAGACCTTAAGAGTGACGACCTTCCAATTACTAAGCCGAATGACGACCGTCCCTTATGCATGCTCAACTATTCCAACTGCCCATGACTGAAGAGAATATTTATCAGCTTCTCCTAAGTCAGGAATGACGACCTTCAACTCTAAGAAGAAGACCGTCCCATCCCTCAGAATGACTGACGCCCTTTTACTGCGAATGATCGCTTAGTCATCAAGCTGTGACTCATTCTTTATCCTTTACGAGAATTAGGCAAGACAACTCACTAAGCTGATCCCTCATCACATACAGGTGTTCTTCAACGCGAATATAGTGGGTTGAAGCCTCGTGGGCTCACTCAGCACTACGCTTCAAAACGAGTAACGACCTTCCAGACAAAGGGTCATCAGCTTACCACGTGTCCTCAAATCTAACGGAGTTTGGAAGGCCACGTGGTCTGACCAGAAAGCATAATAGGCCATTCTCTCTCCTATTCTCAGAAGGACGACCTTCCAGCATCTAAAGAGGGACGATCTTCCAAGTACCAAGATGAATGACGACCATCTCTGATGTATAACCAGCAGCTCCAATAGTCCAAAACTCAATCCTTATCCGTTACGGGAATCCCGCAAGACAGCTCATCGAGTTGACTCACCACCTGCAACAGGTGTCTTCCACGAATCTAGGGGACCAAGCCCATGCACGCCACACAGCACTACAAACCAGACGAGTACCGGCCTTCCAGGTGAAGGGCTGTTAATGCACCACGTGTCTTCAGATCCAACGATCCCTGGAAGGCCACGTGCCATAAACAGAAGATATAAAAGGCCATTCTCTCTCCTCTCCTCAGGTATGAACAGTACTTTCCAATACAGAAATTCACTCTCAAGGTTTTTCTGGGAATCAATACTGACAAAGGCATCGGAGCCCCTTTGGCCGGCCCCAAACCGGTGCCAATTCCGACCAGTTGTTATTCTTTTGCAGGTCTTCCATTCCTCGGCTCGAAGGAAGGCCGTCTACTGATTTTCCAGCAACATCAGTTCTTGGCTGGCTGTGCAACTGTTGATATGAAGATGCAAAACTCCGGTCATTTCCATGGAGATGCAAATTCCAGACATCAACAGTTGGCACCGTCTGTGGGAATACGACTTTCCCTCTTACAAATTGCACAGCTTGCCAAACTTCTTTCTTAGCCTTCAAAGACGAAAAAGGAACACCACTACTATGTAGAACGTCGCACCGATCTATCGGTCCCCGGCGAAATCTTCATCATCAGAGCTTTCACGCTCTTCCACGCGCCGTCGGAAAGAAGACCTTCCTTTCCACGCGCCGCTGGAAGTGACGGCCTTCCTATCCATCTCGCAAAAGAAGACCTTCCTTTCCACGAGCCATTTCCCAGAGTCTCAAAGACCTTCTCCCAATCAACCCAATCAAGCAATGGGCTCTACCATTGGACAGAAACGTTGCCCGATCCTACCAAGCCTAGTCGGAATCCTTCTAAGACCTTCCTTGTCACGCGCTTCCACGCGCCGGCGGAGTGACGACCTTCCTTTTCACGTGTCTTCATGTGCTCGCCACGTGCCCGTATGTGTTGACACCCGTCAAGCGCACGCCAACATGCTGCAAGCACATGCCATGTGCCACGTATCATGCCCCTATGATGCCACATCAGCATCCTTATTAGCCCTAATTGCGATGTCATCCGTGTGATGTCAACAGTGTGAGCATGAATTGTAAAAAAAGAAAAAAATTTATGACGACCTTCCAGCCCCGCCTAGAAGGAAAAGGAAGATAGATACATGGCCCTTGCAGGGACGGTCTTCCAACTTCTACAGAAAAGTGAGTCGAAGACATGATCCTTCCAACGACGGTCTTCCAAGTTCCTTAGTGAAGTGAAGACCTTCAACAATTTTCAGGGCTTTTAGCCCCGCCTCGAAGCTATGTCTCTTTCACCCTACTCCTCTTTTACGTATTCTCTCTTCATTAGAAAGATGATAAACAATAAATTAATTGAGGCTGTTTTTAATATGTTTGTTATACACTAACAAATAATCTAAAAGGGAAATACCCGACCTCAAATAAAATATAGAAATCACATGAATATTTCTATATATATACATATGTGTGTTGCTTTAACCTTTAAGGATGAGAAATCCTGAAATGTCTATGTCTCTAGTTGGAAGGTTTATAAGACCAGCTTAATGTCCTTGAGCTAAAGTTGGCAGTGTTGTTTTATAACACAATTTAAAGTTACATTTTCCATGTAAGAATTATAACTCTTTGCATACATACAAATAATTGAAATAAGTTTTCACACAAGACTAATTATCTCAAATGAAATTACATGTAATGTAATTGTTCAATTCGAATAGTTAATTGATGATGCAAAATCACATTGTTCATTAATTGAAATATTATCATCTATATGCTTACTTAGACGATCTATTTATCGTTTTTTCCTCCACAATTATTGCAAACCAGATTATTGCGTAGATGGACGACCGTCCATCCATTATATGCAACTTTGTGTTTGACTTGATTAAAGCATGACGTCATCTTTTCTCATGCCATATTGGGCGTTATGACCCCAAAAAATATATATTCGACTTGTTTATTAAGATCATTGGTAATCTTGCAATAAAGATGAGCCCTATAGAGAAGGGCCACAAGAGAGATAAGTTCAACCACACCATGATTAAGGTTTAAGGATCTACTTCTACTATGGCTCCTATAAGCATCAAGGGGCTGAAGTCTAAGGATCCACTCCTACAAGCATGTGACTTCTATAAGCCTCTCGAAGCAGAACCCCTGACAACAATTTCAGAAAGGAATGTCAAAAATTTCGTCTGGAAGGGCGTCATGTGTCGATTTGGGAATCGAAGGGTCCTAATTTCAGACAATGAGAAGCAATTTGACAATGGACCCTTTAGAGAGTTATGTACTCAATTGAACATAAAGAACCACTATTCGTCCCCCAGACATCCACAGTCCAATGGCCAAGTTGAAATTACAAACCGGACCTTACTTAAATAGATTAAGACCCGACTTGAAGGGGCAAAGAGTAGGTGGATGGAAGAGCTTCCAAGTGTATTGTGGGCATACAGAACCACGGTCAGAACTCCAACAAAAGAAACCCCCTTCAAGCTAACCTCCGGTACAAAGGCCATTATCCTCGTTGAAATCAAGCTAACTACTCTAAGGACGACCTTCCACAAAGAAGAAGAAAATGAAGGGCAGCTTCGTTTGAACCTTGATCTCCTGGATGAAACAAGGGAAAAAGCAGCACGAAGAATTGCACTTTACCAAGGAAAGATGGCCAGATATTATAACACCAAGATAAAGCTCCGACGCTTTGAAGTCGGTGACTGGGTCCTAAGGAAGGTCACCCAAGCAACTAAGGACCCGTCACAGGGAAAGCTAAGGCCCAATTGGGAAGGTCCTTACAAGATCATCCAGTATTACCGAAGGGGTACCTATCATCTAGAAGACCGTCATGGAAAGAAGCTGCCTCACTCATGGAACGCTGAGCACCTCAAGAAATACTACCCTTGAGGTACGCACATCAGTTACCTTTTTATGATAAAGAAGTTTGTATACTCAAACAATATCTTTTATCCATGAATGGAAGACCTTCTTCACTAACATAATTGTCTAAATATGCTTGCTGTCGCCCAAATATTATCAATCATTATCTTGACAGGCGTCTCTAAAAAATTAGACACCTATGAGGTGCATTCATGGTGGAAGACCGTCAAGAAGATCGCTCTTCTACAAAAAATTAGACACCCATGAGGCGCATTCATAGTGGAAGACTGTCGAGATGATCGCACTTCTACAAAAGTTAGACACCCACGAGGTGCAAAAGTTAGACACCCACGAGGTGCAAGTTAGACACCCACGAGGTGCAAAAGTTAGACACCCACGAGGTGCAAGTTAGACACCCACGAGGTGCAAGTTAGACACCCACGAGGTGCAAAAGTTAGACACCCACGAGGTGCAAGTTAGACACCTACGAGGTGCAAAAGTTAGACACCTACGAGGTGCAAAAGTGAGACACCCACGAGGTGCAAGTTAGACACCCACGAGGTGCAAAAATTAGACACCCACGAGGTGCACAAGTTAGACACCCACGAGGTGCACAAGTCAGACACCCACGAGGTGCAAATGTTAGACACCCACGAGGTGCATCTACGATAGAAGACCGTCAAGAAGACTGCTTTTCTACCCATCAACCGAAAATTAGGCACCCACGAGGTGCACAAGTTAGACACCCACGAGGTGCACAAGTCAGACACCCACGAGGTGCAAATGTTAGACACCCACGAGGTGCATCTAAGATAGAAGACCGTCAAGAAGACTGCTCTTCTACCCATCAACCGAAAATTAGACACCCACGAAGTGCAAATGTTAGACACCCACGAGGTGCATCTACGATAGAAGACCGTCAAGAAGACTGATCTTCTACCCATCAACTGAAAATTAGACACCCAAGGGGTGCACTTATAGAAGAAGACCGTCAAGAGCGTTCCTCCTTTATGTGTTATCAAGTTAGACACCCAAGGGGTGCACTTATAGAAGAAGACCGTCAAGAACGTTCCTCCTCTATGTGTTATCAAGTTAGACACCCAAGGGGTGCACTTATAGAAGCAGACCGTCAAGAACGTTCCTCCTCTATGTGTTATCAAGTTAGACACCCAAGGGGTGCACATATAGAAGAAGACCGTCAAGAATGTTCCTCCTCTATCTGTTATCAAGTTGACACCCATGGGGTGCATCTAAAGAAGAAGATCGTCAAGAACGCTCCTCTTCTAAATATTATCAAGTTAAACACCCACGGGGTGCACCTAAAGAAGAAGGTCATCAAGAACGCTCATCTTCTAAATATTGTCAAGTTAGCCACCCACGGGGTGCACCTACAGAAGAAGATCGTCAAGAACGCTCATCTTCTAAATATTATCGAGTTAAACACCCACAGGGTGCATCTAAAGAAGAAGGTCGTCAAGAACTAGCCATCTTCTAAATATTATCGAGTTAAACACCCACAGGGTGCATCTAAAGAAGAAGGTCGTCAAGAACGCTCATCTTCTAAATATTGTCAAGTTAGCCACCCGCGTGGTGCACCTTATAAAGGAAGGTCGTCAAGAAGATTTCTTTTAGATATTGTCAAGTTAGACACCCACGGGGTGCATCTACAGAAGAAGATCGTCAAGAACGCTCCTCTTCTGAAAGTTATCAAGTCAGTCACCCACGTGGTGCGTCTTCCAGAAGAAGGTCGTCAAAGATAATGCCGCCCTTCTAAAAATCATCAAGTTAGACACCCACGTGGTGCATCTTCTAGAAGAAGGTCGTCAAAGCTAATGCCGCCCTTTTAAAAATCATCAAGTTAGACACCCACGTGGTGCATCTTCTAGAAGAAGGTCGTCAAAGCTAATGCCGCCCTTCTGAAAATTATCAAGTTATGTATCTTCCAGAAGAAGGTCGTCAAAGCTAATGCCGCCCTTCTGAAAATTATCAAGTTATGTATCTTCCAGAAGAATGTCGTCAAAGATAATGCCGCCCTTCTGAAAATTATCAAGTTAGACACCCACGTGGTGCATCTTCCAGAAAAAAGGTCGTCACAAACAATGCCACTCTTCTGAAAATAGTTGAGACTCCTACAAAGGACATCTTCCTAAAGGTAAAAATCGACATCTGCAAGGTATACTTGGAAAGTAAAGCGACGCATCAAAACAACAGTTCAACTCAAAGAAGAACGGAAAAGTTCATTAACATATAGATGATCGTCGAGCCATACTTATCCCCACAGGTAAACATACCTTGGACAAAAATACAGGTCACACCTCTTCCACCAGAGGTAAACATGACCCGAGTTAGAAGACCTTCGTCTACAAAAGAAAAACGCTTGCCATACCCGTGGGAAAACATGACAACGCTTGGAATAGGGATGTATTTACACAAACAAAAAATATCGAAAGTGTTTACTCAAAAACAAAAGTATGCAAAAAGAGAAATCAAGGCACTTCCTTGTCGATTGGTGGAAGAATAACCTGGCCATCCATAAGGCTGACAGCCGGATCGCCACTCTAATCACCACTTGGAGAAGTAGATTGGACTTCAAATGGAGTGACCGCGTGTTCCTTAGACTGAATGTCATCCTCTTCGTCCTCATTCTCACTATCCTCTTATATGGCAGTGGTGGCTTCATCATCAAATATCTTCACCATGGACCATTCTTGAGTACTTCCAAAAGCAAGAGCAGCTTTCTACCTGATATATTCGAAACCCCCAACATAAAAGCGATGAGTGTCGTCTTGAGAGGAAAGAAGGTCGTCTTTCTTTTGAAGATCGGCTTCCAAACCCTTCACCTGTTTCCTCAAAGTCTCTCTTAGCGTGAAAGTCTTCCATTGTCTTTTGAGCCAATGGCTGGAAGATCGTCAACAGTAGAGAAATATATAAGGGAAAACTCCCAGTTATCCCTGCAAAAGAAAAATGTTGGCTTCCAAGATCGATTGGATTATAGAAGATTTGGAATCTGTCTCAATGAAATATGATGATAGGTAAAACCCCAGATCCCTGGTGAAGCGACCACATTCGACAACTTACAGTAAAAGAGAAGCTCATCCATAGTATGTTCGCCTTCTCCTCCACTGACTACCCTTCAGAGTACCTGAAGACCGATCACAATACACCAAGCATTTGGGAATCAGCTAGCTCAGACCTAGACCAAGACGATGAAGTAGCTCTTCTCGAAAGGCCCAAAAAGCATGTGAGATCTCCCTTTCGTCCTTGACTTTTCATATTCCGAAGGTCGTCTACACAGACAACCACGGAATAGGGGGGCAACTGATGGGAATATTTTACAACTTTTCCCTAAGTCAGAGATGACAACCTTCCAGACCTTAAGAGTGACGACCTTCCAATTACTAAGCCGAATGACGACCGTCCCTTATGCATGCTCAACTATTCCAACTGCCCATGACTGAAGAGAATATTTATCAGCTTCTCCTAAGTCAGGAATGACGACCTTCAACTCTAAGAAGAAGACCGTCCCATCCCTCAGAATGACTGACGCCCTTCTACTGCGAATGATCGCTTAGTCATCAAGCTGTGACTCATTCTTTATCCTTTACGAGAATTAGGCAAGACAACTCACTAAGCTGATCCCTCATCACATACAGGTGTTCTTCAACGCGAATATAGTGGGTTGAAGCCTCGTGGGCTCACTCAGCACTACGCTTCAAAACGAGTAACGACCTTCCAGACAAAGGGTCATCAGCTTACCACGTGTCCTCAAATCTAACGGAGTTTGGAAGGCCACGTGGTCTGACCAGAAAGCATAATAAGCCATTCTCTCTCCTATTCTCAGAAGGACGACCTTCCAGCATCTAAAGAGGGACGATCTTCCAAGTACCAAGATGAATGACGACCATCTCTGATGTATAACCAGCAGCTCCAACAGTCCAAAACTCAATCCTTATCCGTTACGGGAATCCCGCAAGACAGCTCATCGAGTTGACTCACCACCTGCAACAGGTGTCTTCCACGAATCTAGGGGACCAAGCCCATGCACGCCACACAGCACTACAAACCAGACGAGTACCGGCCTTCCAGGTGAAGGGCTGTTAATGCACCACGTGTCTTCAGATCCAACGATCCCTGGAAGGCCACGTGCCATAAACAGAAGATATAAAAGGCCATTCTCTCTCCTCTCCTCAGGTATGAACAGTACTTTCCAATACAGAAATTCACTCTCAAGGTTTTTCTGGGAATCAATACTGACAAAGGCATCGGAGCCCCTTTGGCCGGCCCCAAACCGGTGCCAATTCCGACCAGCTGTTATTCTTTTGCAGGTCTTCCATTCCTCGGCTCGAAGGAAGGCCGTCTACTGATTTTCCAGCAACATCAGTTCTTGGCTGGCTGTGCAACTGTTGATATGAAGATGCAAAACTCCGGTCATTTCCATGGAGATGCAAATTCCAGACATCAACAAGAATCATTATCAATTTCTCAAACAATGCCTACTAAATGACAAGCTGTGTGTTGCATATGTGATGAGAATAAACGATGATGAGATAGACTAAATGACACTGATTTTTAGTTCTTAAAGTTTCAAGAATGAGTGCTATTGGTCCCTAAAGACCAACGGTGCATGTGTTTGAAGCGTTAAAAGACTAATTGTACACGTTTCGAATAATAGAGACTAAACGTGTGAAAGGAAACAAAATGTAAAGAAGGAATAAGGAATAGAGAACAGAGAGGGTCGAGATAGAATTTCTTCAATGAGAGAAGTATATTTGCTTGATTAATGAGAGGGAAAATATATCCCTATTTATACAGTATGAACTAATCTAGATAAGCTTGAATTTGTTGTTAAAACTGATACACCTGATATAACAGATTCCATAACAACTTATAACAGAAACTAACTACTCTTGAACAGATAAAGATAAATAAACTAATTCAAGAGAGCTCATGACTCTATCATCCCTCCTCAAACTGATGGTCAGTAGAGCAAACCAACGGTTTGGAACATAAGCAATGAAATCGAGGAGATGGGAGGGCTTTAGTGAAGACATCTGCAAGCTAATCATCAGTAGATATGAATTGGAGTGCAAGATAACCACGCACTACTCTTTCACATATAAAGTGATAGTCAACCTCTATATGTTTTGTGCGACCATGGAATATTGGATTTGATGCTAAGGCAAGAGCATTGGTGTTATCACACCATATTAGAGGAGCGGAAGGTAAAAACAAACCCAGATCACAAAGGACTTGACGAATCCAGGAAAGCTCAGCAGCACCACTAGAAAGGGAACGATATTCTGCTTCAGTGAATGAGCGAGAGACTACGTGTTGTTTCTTAGCAAGCCAGGTGATGAGATTGTTGCCAAGAAATACAATAATGCCAGAAGTAGAACGCATATCACAAGGGTCCCCAGCCCAATCAGCATTTGTAAAGGCAGTGAGAGCAATAAGGCCAGGTTGAAATAAAATGCCTTTGTCAAATCCATGGAATACTGGATTTGATGCTAAGGCAAGAGCATTGGTGTTATCACACCATATTAGAGGAGCGGAAGGTAAAAACAAACCCAGATCACAAAGGACTTGACGAATCCAGGAAAGCTCAGCAGCACCACTAGCAAGGGAACGATATTCTGCTTCAATGAATGAGCGAGAGACTACGTGTTGTTTCTTAGCAAGCCAGGTGATGAGATTGTTGCCAAGAAATACAATAATGTCAGAAGTAGAACGCATATCACAAGGGTCCCCAGCCCAATCAGCATTTGTAAAGGCAGTGAGAGCAATAAGGCCAGGTTGAAATAAAATGCCTTTGTCAAGAGTGCCTTTAAGATATCTCAGAATGTGTTTTGCAGCAACAAAGTGAGCAGGTGATGGTTTATGCATAAACTGACATACATGATTGACAACAAAGCTGATATCGGGTCTAGTGAGTGTAGCATATTGCAGGGCCCTAACAAGACTCTGATAAGGAGTAGGATCAGATAGAAGATCAGCGGTGGTAGTAGTCAGTATATGAGTGGTTGCAATAGGTGTGGATGCAGCTTTACAATCAATCATGTTCAATTTGTGAAGAAGATCTGTAAGGTACTTGCATTAATGAACAAAAAATCCAGCTTTCTTGTAATCAATTTGGAGCCCCAAAAAATAATGCAAATGACCTAAATCCTTAAGTTCAAATGCAATAGATAACTGAGAAATGATATTCGAAATAGCAGTCAAATTATTCCCAGTGATGATTATATCATCTACATACAGTAGAAGGTACATAATGACTGATCCATGAGATAAAATGAATAAGGAGGCATCTACAACAAAAGTAGTAAATCCCAAGGTGAGAAGGTGTGACGTGAATCTTTCAAACCAGGCATAGAGGGCCTGTTTGAGCCCATACAAAGACTTTTGTAAGTGACAAACGTGGAAAGGAAGTGTTGAATCAACAAATCCAAGTGGTTGTGCTATAAACACTTTTTCTTTAAGTAAACCGTGTAGGAAGGCATTACTTACATCCAATTGGCGAAGAGACCGTTGATTCTGAGTAGCTAAAGACAAAATGATGCGAACTGTTGGTGGTTTGACCACTGGGCTAAACATTTCATCGAAATCAACTTCGGCTTGTTGGTGAAAGCCTTTTGCAACGAGTCGAGCTTTGTATCTGGAAACCGAGCCATCGGTATTGCGTTTGATTTTGTAAACCCAGCGACACCCAATAACATTCTGATTTGAAGGAGGAACTAATGACCAAGTTTGTTGTCGTTGAAGGGCATTGAACTTAGAGGCCATAGTCGCACGCCACTCTGGAATTTGGAGGCTATGGTGTAGTTTGGGGGTTCTGTTTGAAGGTAATCAATGGTAGTGGATGTGGCAAAGGATTTCTTTTTGAAGATTCTTGATTTGGAATGGGTTTGCATGGGATGTGTAGGGAAAGAGATGGCTAGATTTTTAAGTGCAGGGGCTGTGGACACTGTAGAGAGACTTGGGGAAGATGAGCTTGTGGGTGAGATTGTGTTTGAGTTAGGGTAAGGAAGTGGTGGGCTAGGTTGAGGTAATGTGGGCTCTGGGTTATTGGCAGATATAGACACAGTAGTGGGCTCAGGTGTGGGCTTTGGGTTATTGGGTCTAAATTGTGGAGAATTTGAAACTAAGGGAATTGGGCCTAAAATGGATGGTATTGTGTTGGCAGTCGACAAGAAATTTGGTGAAATAGGAGTAGGGCCCAAAATGGAAGGGGTTCGACAAGGATGAAAAAATAAAAGAGAACTTGGTCAATTATTTGATGTAGAAGATGTATTTGAGGGTTGATTAGACTCATTAAAAGTAACATGACGTGAAACATAAATTCTGGATGTGATAGGATCTAGACAAAGATATCCTTTAGAGTTTGAGGCATAACCAAGAAAGATGCATTCTTTTGAATGAAGACTAAATTTGTGTTTGGTGTAAGGACGCAAGAGAGGAAAACATGCACAATCAAAACTTTTAAAGAGAGAGTAATTTGGGACTTAGCAAAAAGAGTTTCCCAAGGTGAACTTGAACCACGATGAAGAGAGGGGAGTCAATTGATAAGAAAAATGGTCGTAGAAAATGCATAAGACCAATAACGGAAAGGGAGAGATGATTGAGAAATTAAAGTGAGGGTCATATCAACAATATGACAATGTTTGTGCTCGGCAACACTGTTTTGTTGAGATGTGTGAGGACATGTGAATTGATGAATACTGCCAGAATAGGAACAAAAATTACAAAATTCATTGTTGGTGTATTCTCCACCACAATCGGTGCGTAATGTTTTAATAGAAGTGCCAAGATGATTTTCCATAGTATTTTTGAAGTTGAAAAAAAGCAAGAACTTGTGATTTGTGTTTCAAAGGGAAAAACCATGCAAATCGAGAAAAATCATCCACAAAAATTACATAATAACGATGACCATTTATTGAATTGATGAGAGCTGGACCCCAAACATCACTGTGTACAATTTCTAAAGGAAATTTAATACAAGAATTTGAAGAAGAAAATGGTAATTGGATCATTTTGCCCATGACACAGTGTTTACAAAAAGTATTAGAAATGGGAAGTTTATGACTAACAAAATGACGATTTAATACATGGTGTAAGACACGATGCTGAGGATGACCAAGACGCATATGCCAGAGATTAGTGGAGGAGAGATCTGATTGAGGAAGGCTTGCTGTGTATGAACTATGGAAAGCAGTCTGAGACAGCACAACATGCTTTGAAGAAGAGTGAAATTTGGAGACTTGAGAGTTCCACAATGGAAGGGAAAGACCAGTGATTGAGTAGAGGCTATCTTTACTGGAACCCTTGTAAAGAGGCTTCCTCGTAAGAAGATCTTGGATCTGAAAATGATTTGCATCAAAGTAAAAAAAGGGTCCATTATCACGGCAAAATGTTTGTACAGAAAGAAGATTAGATTTCATGGAAGGCACACACAAAATTTTACGAAGATGAAAAAGATATGAGGAAGTTCGAAGTTGGGCATTACCAGTGTGAGAGATCGGAAGTTGATTGCCATTGCCAATGGAGACAAGTTGTGAGTCAGTGTAGGCTTAGTTGTCAGGGATGTTGTTGAGATCATGTGTGAAATGATTTGTGGCACCTGTGTCAGAAATCTAGGAGTCATATAAACATCTTTTGGTCTTACTCGGATTTGATGGTACCTTGACTTGAGATCTAATTTGGTGAAGTATGTTGCTCCATGCAATCTGTCTAATAGTTCGTCTATGAAAATATCGGTCCTTAATGGGGACTTGGTTCAATGTGCGATGATCTACACAAAACCTCTAAAAGCCGTCTTTCCTTTTAACGAGAAGAACTGGAGAGGAAAATGGATTGAAAATTGGTTGAATGATGCCGGTGGTCAGCATCTCTTTGACGACTCTCTCAATCTCGTTTTTTTTGTATATATGGGTATCGATATGGCCTGATATTGATTGGACCAGTGTTGGGTTCCAGTATAATCCAATGGTCATGTGCTCTTGCCAGAGGTAAGATCGTTGGAGCATGGAAGATTGATTGGTATTGGATCAAGAGCTTAGACAAAATAATATTTTATTATATTATTTATTTTTAATTAGTTCTCTACTTTTATCGGGTTGTGTGTTCGAAAGTTTTGAATGATATAATAAAAAATAAGCAAAGAAATAAAATTATAATAAAATAGAGTTGAAAATAAAGAATCGGTTGGGGGTATTTTTAAAAGTGATTAGGCAAAATTGAAAAAGTAATTCCTAAAACTAAAATTTGGCTTAAATTTTAGACAACCCATTGAGAATATAATGCTCTTATGGAATGAGAGATGTTATAAAATATTGACTTAACGAAGGATGCAGGACGAAACTTCTACCATCTCTAACCATCATGAGGTCGATCATGTAGTATTCCTCAATCTTCCTCCTTTTGTCATAAATCTTCTTTCTCTTCGTTGAAACCAACTGGATTGCTTGTCAAAGTTTTTTTCTTTTTTTAATTCTATGAATGGATTGCTTGTCAAAGTTGAACTTTATTCATGACCACATAATGAGGATATGCCTATTTTATATTCATGACAACATAATGAGGATATTCAAACTGAAATATTTGACCAAAGATTCATTGTTGACTATAAAAAATGCTTTTTTGTGAGTGTGTTATTCTTTAAAGCAGTATGGTATTTGAAATTAGTTGACTGGTTCTTCATTTTGGTTATGCAGAAATTTGAAATGAAAATTGTTAATTTTTAAGAATTTAAAAAAATTTGCTTGTTTGTTTGAAACAATTCACAAGAATTATAAGTGCCAGAATTCTAATTCCCACCTTTCAGGTAAGAAATGTCAATTTTCACATGCCTTGTATGATTGTATCTACGAGAATCACAAATGTGATATATATTTTTTTTTGTTAACATGTTTGTCCAAATATTTTAAATACATAATTATTTTTATAGGTGTGTATAGTCCTCCTCCCACGCACACTGTATTACAATTCACCATTTCACTTTTTTATTTTTTAAAAAATAATTACGAATAGCTAATTTGAGAACAAAATTACTTATTTCTAACCCAAATAAGCTGTTTATTAATATTCAAGGGTATTTTGTTATTTAAAACAGATATATCACTAATGATCAAATTATTAATTCCTTAGTAAATATATATATATATATATATATATATATGTACATTATTATTTTACCTAACTAAAATTTAGATTTTTTAATAGCTTTTTTTACTATAGAATAAAAGTTCAAATTCCAAGTACAAGCATCTTGACAACACAAATATCAAATTTGAGTAAATTTTAATTCCTCCTGAATTTAAAATTTAAATAATTTATAACTTTCAATATTTTAAGATTTCATCAGGGTACAGTTTGAAATGTCTCCTTTGAAATGCCTTTCAATATTCAAAGCCTTTGTGCTTTGAATAAATATTTTCTTATCTTTTGAAATGTCTTTGAAATGTCATCACCGCCACGTGTGTCAAGATATAGGTATGCTATATAACTAGTGCTTAAGCGTTAAGTGCAGCTATTAGTTGCTTATTTTTGCATTAAAGGAAAATAAACAGTTAGAAAGAGGGAGACAGAGAGATGGCTTTTCTAGTGAAAGGCGGAAATGGCCAGTACAGTTATTCTAATAACTCCTCTTTTCAGGTATTCTTTTACGATTCTAAGAAGCTGTTCTAGGATAGTTTCAAATCAAGGAGGATTAAGATCTTCTGCACCTTTTAGATAACTCCATCTAGAAGTTATTAAAATCTTATCTATTTATTGGGTCCTATTAATGAGTGCATATGTTAATTGTGAATTATAATATTTTTTTAAAAAAAAATTACACTTATTAATAAATCATTGGTTTACATGTATAAATTCATTTTGGTTATTTGTGTTTACAATTAATTTGATTTTATTTTTAAAAAAAGTATAAATTATTAAAAAGAAAAAATTAATGGAACATTAAATGCATTTTAATTGTTGTGTCCTAAGGATTAATAATGAGAAAAATCTCAACTATAATAACTAACCCAATCTTGTATTTCGTAGAGAGGAGCAATCCATGCTACCAAGGAACTTATCAATGAGGCAATAGCTGAAAATCTTGACATAAAGAACTTTTCCTCTTCAAACACCTTTCGAGTCACGGATTTGGGATGCTCCGTTGGGCCTAACACATTTGTTGCAGTGCAAAACATAATTGATGCTGTAAATCTCAAGTATCAATCCCAAGGACATAGGACTCCTGAATTCCAAGTTTTCTTTAACGATCATGCTTTGAATGATTTTAACACACTCTTTACATCCCTCCCTCCAGACAGGCTATATTATGCTGCAGGAGTGCCTGGTTCTTTTCATTCTCGCATATTTCCTAGTGCTTCTCTTCACTTTGTTATCATTTCCTATGCCCTACAATGTCTTTCAAGAGTACCAAAAGAGGTGTTGGACAAAACCTCTTCTGCTTATAATAAAGGGAGGATCCACTACTCAAATTCTTCAGACAAAGTTGTTGAGGCTTATGCAGCTCAATATGCTAAGGACATGGAGTGCTTTCTAAATGCTAGAGCACAAGAGGTTGTATGTGGTGGACTTGTGGCAATAATCGTGCCAGGCAGCCCCAATGGAATCCCTCATTCACAAGTTTTTGTCAACATGGGGTCAGAATTATTGGGGTCTTGCCTGCTGGACATGGTTCAGAAGGTAATATATCATCCATTTGTGGGTAAATATTTTAACTTTGATGGATATGTTGCATTAATGAGTGCTAATTTTACATAGTTTTTGCTTTTGCATATAGCCATACATTAAAAAGAGATAAAATGCAATAAGGACATGGTGCAAAAGTAATTATTTACACAATGTCGTTATTGAATTTATACTCCACTTAAAAGATGGAAAAGTTTTCCTTCAACTCATTACGTAACGGTTCATAAAATCATCCATATATATTATATCATTAAATTATTTATATAAATCACAAGTAAGTTATGTGACTAAAAATATACATCAATATTCTTTTAAATAGTCACGTGTATGCCTAGAACTTAAAAGACAAGTTACTTCAATTTCTTGGGCAGGGTATAATTAGTGAAGAGAAAGTGGACTCCTTCAATCTACCAATATATTTCGCATCTCCCCAAGAAGTGGAAGCAGCTGTTGAACGAAATGGATGTTTCCACATAGAAAGAATGGAGATTGTACCTCAAGAAATACCGAGTGGCAACTCTTCAACTTCAAGAGGCAGGGTGATGTCATCTCATATGAGAGCCGGCATGTCAGGAATTATAAAGGAGCATTTTGGAGAGGAGATTATAGATGAGCTCTTTGATGCAGTGCATAAGAAATTTGATGAATCATCCCTATTCGAGTCGTCGAATAGAACTAATATGTTTGTTTTACTCAAACGCATAGCAACTATTTAGAAGATGCAGTTCGGAGCATTGATGCAGCTTTAGACCCTTGAGTCATTTGTATGAGAATCATTCGGTTTAAGGACAAGGTCATGAAAATTGCTCTTACCTTGAATTTGAAAGTAAGTCAGAGAGATGTGAATAGTGTATCTTATCTCAATGGTGGTAGCCTCTACCACACTAGTATTAATAAGCACCAAAATAAATAGTGGTCATTATCAGGCTGCATTTGAATGCCTTATGGATTTTTTTGTTGTTAAAATGCCTTATGGATTTGAATCTATTCAAATGTTGTTGTACACGTTATTCAGAATAAGTTACATGATAACTATTATATACCATGGAATTCTACAAAATGATAGTTTTTTTTTACTATAATAATTTGTTACCACAAGTGAAGAGGGGGAATTCGAATATAGGTTCACTTCCTAAGAGAGACCAAATAATCAGGGACGAAACCATAAATTATTCTTTGAGGGGGAGCAAGAATGAAATAATTTTGATCATTCAATAATAAGAAGAATAATAAAATATATGAAAATAAACTAGCGTCTATTCAACATTAACAAAATATAAACAAAAAATCTTGAAAAATATAAAATCATTGTTTCTTACTATATTTCTATTCAATCAGAAAATTTTTACTCACCCACACAGCCCGAGTCTTTTGCTTTGTAGTGAAGGACCATGAGGAACAAAGTGCCTTCGAGAGTAAGACTTGTTCAGCGATTAATTGTCTTTCCAAGAAATATTTTGATTTAGCCAATATGCATGCCACTAATATAAGAATTTTTACTTGACTTGATTCGTGTTAATTATATGTTTTTTATTATCTAATTAACAAATTTATGTTTTTGTGTATAATTAAAAAATAAACTAAAAAACTATACTCACAATATAAACATGTTATAATGAGATAATTATTGATCTCTGATGATCTTTGATATTTTTCAAGCATTAATGGTATAAAGAGATAAAGAATTTTGACGGTTGATTCATCAAAATACTTTTTTAATGAAAAGTTATAAAATGGTGTAATATCACAACTTAATTGGCTCATATATATATTTGGCTGCACTTATTCAAAAGTTCACCATTCTAATTCTTTTCTTAGGGACACATTTTGGTAAAACGTAATGATGCATAAAGTGCAAAGAAATATTTAATTTTAAAAGTCAATTATATTTATATTAGGTATTAGAAGTTAATTAGTATTTTTATTTTATTTCCTACCAAGTAAGCTTAGGCATAGACTCCTAAAGTTACCTATTCTTTATTTTTTTCTATTCAATTTGATTGTTACATCTTTTTGGTTTTTGTACTGAATCATCTGATTTGGCAAAATTAAATGGCATAGAAGAGATTATTAAAAATATATCATTAAACCCAAATCACTTTAGACATATTTCCCCATGACTCAACATGCTCGAACTCAATGTTTTATATTTTCCATCTTGGACAAGAGATTAAAAAAAAAAAAAAAAAGAAATCTTTCAATCCAAATGCCCACAACACAACATCATGGTATATATAACTAAATAGGAGCTTAATCAAAATAATCCAAAATGAAAGTTTTACTTTGTTTTAAAATCAACGTGATTATGAATCTCTGTAAAAGCAAAATGTAATAGACTATTTATTTTTGTTATCAAAACAATAAATCTTTTTTTTTTCTACACTTACACATAACACATAATTGAACAGATGGAGCGGAGGATTATCAGACTTAAGAGCAAACAACAAGCTTGTGTGCCATCAAGTTCTCTCAATTGTTTGAGAGTGCAATGATTTCCTTATGGAAGTGAAGGACTGTAATAGTTTGAATTTAAATTTCTGATAGTTGCTCCATCTACATGGTAAAGGCATGCTTTATAAACAAAAGCATTGTCTGCCTATTAATTTAAGTATGCTGTTAATAATGGTGACGATGAATGTTCTTAATTTTCTTCTTATTGTGCATTGTTCGGATTCCCAAGTGTAAGCACTGCCTCACTGCCTATACAGCTTTACTAGTGTAACACCAAATCGATAATTGAAAGTTCGTGATATGAAGTACAATTTCGACCCTTTAAAACATTTGGCTTAATACATTATCCATTCACGGCTCTCTTCCACAGATAGTTTGAGTCGTCTGCAGAAATCCTCCAACTCGTCAGCCATGAGTAACACAACAATACTACACCCTACTGTAACCTACTGACTATACAGCCTACCATCTCCATAGAAGAAGAGACGGTTCCCTCACTTGCGAAATTCCCCAACTTAGTCAACTCCAATTTCACTCTAGACTATATATACAGAGTTTGAGAGAGAGAGAGAGAGTTTTACCCTAGACTACCAAATGACTCATATATATTGCCCATATTACATTCTAAGAATTTGAAATCTAATCCGAGACTCAAACATATACATGATTTTCAAAGAGATTGAAATCTTTTTAGGAATTTATAAACCAAATAACCTCTTAAAAAATTTTCATAAAAAATAATTTAAGTTTTTCTAAAATTATGAATATATATGCATGGAGTATTAAATTACAAAAAAAAAAAAAAAAAATCGTCACTTCAGTCCATAATTTATAAATCATTTATATCTATTTTGTAAATTTAAAAGTGAAATTATTATATAAAAAAAAAAAAAAAAAATTAAAAAACAACAACAACAAGAACAACCTTTAAGGTTTGGTTCAAATTGCAAATGGACAACATATACTTTCATCCTTAAGCTATCACAAATGATAAAATTCACCATTCGTCTCAATTTCATCAATTATGGATGACGGAATGTGGCATGTAATGTGATCACTTTATTCTTAAAAAAATTATTTTTAAAATAAGATATTCATTTTAAATTAAATTAAATTGAAAAATCACATTTAACTAAGAAGTCATTTTAAATTATAGTTTAATAAATTAAGTAAATAAAAATAAGACAAAACCTGTTTGATTAATAAGAAAACAAATGAAATTAAATGAATAAAGTCTTAGAATCCTACCATAATTGAATTCATTTATTTAAAGCTAAGTAACTACTAACATTACAAAGGGTTATCAATCACGAACAAAGAACAAAATTTTGACAAAATTTTGAATCTCACTACAATTTAATCCTTTTTATTGCTAGGATGTGTTTTTTTAAGGTGAAAAGAGAGAGAAATTAAGGGGGGAGATGAACCCCCTTATGGTTGAACCGAAAGGGAGCGATTTTGGTGGATTCCAAGATATTCCAATTAGGCTCACATTATTTTTCCTCCACAAATTGAGAGGAAAGTTGGAATGAAAACACACCTATGCATTTTCACTGGAGTGAGATACACAGTAACTACTCACTTTTTTACACCCACTTTTACGTTCTCTCCTCTTTTTCTTTCAACCCCTTCCTCCCCCAAGCCAAATAGAGCCTAGGTAAAGTAAAATACTACCATCATTATAAAAGATTACCAACCGAGAACAAATAAAAACAATTACAAGAACAAATAAAAAGATTATGTCAAGGAGCAGAACATCTACAGAAAACAACTCTACCAACGAGCATATCAAACCAACATTACCTATCCTTTCACAAACATGAGAAATTCTTCTTAGTTTATACAAAAAATAAATCGTAATTCTTTTGTTCCAAAAGAGAAGGAAGAACCACAAAATAGAGACAAGTCGGTGAAAAAGGTTTTAATGCCTTAATGCGGAAATTTCTTGGATTTTTCTAGGATTTGTACGGTCATTGCAACATAAAACCCACCTAGTGAGTTTGAGGTTCAAGTCATATGCATACTCGAGAGCTCAACCTGACGACTTCATTCATGTGAGTACTACAAGGTTCTGCTTTAGAGTTGACGGCGGAGGAGGGTTTTGAGCAGCAACGGTTGGCAACAATGTTGGGTGGTTTATAGCTCAAGCACTGATGACGTGATTACTTTCTGTTAGCCATAATTAACAGAATTAAGATGGAGAGATCAATTTTATCATTTTCTGATAACTCAATAGTTAATAACATAAAATTAAAAGTATAGGAATTTTGTTTGCAACATTTTAAAACTTTTATAAGTACCAATATTTATTCATCATTATCGATATTATTAGGAATTTCTCTACTTGTAAAAATGAAATAGGGCATATAGTTTTCTGTGCAACAACTCGAGAAAGGAATGACGTAGATAAAATCCAAGGCACCAAATCCAAATCCAAACGCAATTGCCTTTATCCTGAGTCTTGACCACACAACAGTGCTTGAGTTGCAGTGTTGGGGTGATGGCAATGTCAATCACTATCCTTGCCATTTGCCAATCTCCCTCATATCAAATCCACTACCACCAGCAAGACTCAGATCGTGAGTGTGAGGTACTGAGTTTAGTCTTAGTCAAGTCAAAACCCTAGCTCTTTAATAACTAAACAACGTTACCTTTTGTTTGTCACCGGTTGAACTTGAGCACCCTATTCCTATTGTTTCTAATTACCTTATTATGTTTTGTTTTGTTTTGTCTTGGTTTGTGTATTTATAGGGTACCTTCCTTTTTTTCTTTTACGTAATATTATTTTCGTAACAATAAATAAATATCTTTGCCTACTTGATCGAGAGTAACTTGCCTTGTTGCTGCTTCAAGTCTCGATAACTCTTTTTGCTTCTCACATGAAAACGATTTTTTTTTTTTTTTTATCATTCTGTTTATGTAATTAATTTAAAGCAAAGACATGGATACAAAACTCCTATGCATTATTAAAAAAAATAATAATAAATAAATATGAAGACAGATGGGGTTATATGCAAAAGTGCCACAAACTTTGGCACCATTACAAAAATTATAACATCAGTAGAAAGAGAGAGTAAAAGTTAGGATAAAAATTAATTAATAGCATTTAAAAGATATACTAGGAAATAACACAGTTTTACAATCTGCTCTATCTCATTTTGAAATGGCAGAGTGGTTACACCATTCCTTGAGCAAATTCACTTTCAACTTCAACTCAACAATAACAAAAACCAAAAGATTATTGATCAAAGATTAAGTCA
>OU015762.1:26612158-26734783 GCA_907173295.1 Fagus sylvatica | reverse complement strand
GAGCAGAGAAGATTTAGGTTGGAGAACAAAACTTACTTAGTGGTAGAACCATAAAGAATATTGTACCAAATATTCTCTTCTCTTCTTTTATATCTCTCTCGGTCTCTCTCTTTTATTCCTTCTTCTTCTTCTTCTTCTTCTTTCTCATTTCTTTCTTTCTTCTTTTGGTTTCGGAATAAAGAATACTCTATACCAAGTCTATAACTTCTTTTCCTTGAAAAAAGAACAAAACTGCCTTTGGAAATGAGAATACCATGGGCGGGACAGTCAACTTTTTTATAATATTTAAATAGTATTTCTTATGATACATGGTCTCCATCCACGTGTTACTGACATTATAAAGACATTTTTCAGTACTCTAAAAAAGAATATTGTATTGCATCTCTGGGAGGATTCGTAGTCCATGGTCAAATTATGTGCTTGGCGTCTTCATATGCTGAGCTTTGAAGTTTGATGAAACAGTATTGAAAGCATATAGATAATATGAGCCAAGTTATGGTTAAAATTTTGGCATGTGCTTGGCGTCTTTATTTTTATTTATTTTTTTATTTTTTTCAATTCTTAAATTTTGGTATGTATTGGCAGATTGGATAATGTAATAAAGGGCTTAAAAATATATGGGATTTTAAAGATAATATTATATATATATATATATATATATATATATATATATATATATATATATATATATATATATTGCGATAATTTCGAAATGGTACATCATTCTTGATCGGTACCAAAATATTTCATTTCCTTAACCAAACCGAAGAAGCCTCCAGTACGGTATTAACCATTTTGTTCCAAACACCTTATGTTACACAGCTGGTAATGTACCAAAAGCAAAATATAACCAATACCCTTGGCAAACGTAAGTGGTTTTGGTGACTATTATTTAAAAAATAAAATTGAGATGTATCATTATTATCTAAAAAAACATTTTTGAGATGTATTATTAGCTTTATTATAATAATAATAATTATAATTATTATTTTTAATTGGGAGTGCATTTGAAAAAAAGTAAAATAACTATAGTTAAGTCCTTTTTGGTCATTTTCACTTGAAACAGCAGTTTTAAACTAAAATTATACAAACGCTCAATTAACAGAAACCGCACTTTTTTACAATTTTACCAAACGCTTAAAATGTGATTTTCAAAATCGTGATTCCAAAACGCTCATTTTGAAATCGTTATTTTTAAAAACGCTCGTTTTCAAACAGCTCCCCCAAACGGACCCAAGACTTGTTCAGCGATTAATTGTCTTTCCAAGAAATATTTTGATTTAGCCAATATGCATGCCACTAATATAAGAATTTTTACTTGACTTGATTCGTGTTAATTATATGTTTTTTATTATCTAATTAACAAATTTATGTTTTTGTGTATAATTAAAAAATAAACTAAAAAACTATACTCACAATATAAACATGTTATAATGAGATAATTATTGATCTCTGATGATCTTTGATATTTTTCAAGCATTAATGGTATAAAGAGATAAAGAATTTTGACGGTTGATTCATCAAAATACTTTTTTAATGAAAAGTTATAAAATGGTGTAATATCACAACTTAATTGGCTCATATATATATTTGGCTGCACTTATTCAAAAGTTCACCATTCTAATTCTTTTCTTAGGGACACATTTTGGTAAAACGTAATGATGCATAAAGTGCAAAGAAATATTTAATTTTAAAAGTCAATTATATTTATATTAGGTATTAGAAGTTAATTAGTATTTTTATTTTATTTCCTACCAAGTAAGCTTAGGCATAGACTCCTAAAGTTACCTATTCTTTATTTTTTTCTATTCAATTTGATTGTTACATCTTTTTGGTTTTTGTACTGAATCATCTGATTTGGCAAAATTAAATGGCATAGAAGAGATTGTTTGTTGCCAAACTAGAATTTCCAAGGAATGGTCGCCAATTTGTTTGAAGGAAACAAATAACTATGCTAGATGAGGGTCTAGTGTCTTAAAGCAAACTTAGAACCACAATCTGATTTCGATCTAAAAGGCTGGTAGGTTTGGTAACTACCTTTGCCCAAAAGACTTTAAAATAAAATGCAAGTCAAGAAAAAAAATGAAACTAGCAATAAACAAGATTATATAATTAAGCTAATGCAAGTAAATAAGAGAGTAACAACTAATTAAGCTAAGGTAGATGAAACTACTTCTAAGTAGACTAAGGTAACTAATTAATTAATTAAACTAACTAATTAAACTAATCTAGGTAGGCTAAGGCAACTAATTAATTAATTTAACTAACTACTTAAACTAGTTCTAGAGTAACTAATGCTAATCGAGGTAACTACGCCTAAGTTAAAGTAAAATGTATTGCAATCGAGGTAACTAAAGCATCAAATAAAATAAAATTAACATAAACGATACATTCTTATGTATTCAAGACATTAATTGAAAGAATACTTACGAGCATGTAAAGAAAACACTAGAAGCTACAATCGAAAGCTCTTTAAGTAACTAATCTAACAAGTGCTATTTGGGTTTGTTTGGGGGTGTGTGTGTGTCTGAAATGCACCTGGGTTCGCTATTTATAAGCCAACTTCAACGGTTATATTCCAAGCCTTGATTAAGCCTTGATCTTCTCTTCAAATCCCATGGAAATAGCTTCTGTTATTTGTTAACTGCTTCGATCGTGGTCTTTCTGTTAGAAAATCTAGGAACGTGTATCATGCGTGCCTTTCACTTGCCAGATGTCATTTGTGTGGCTGTGAAAATCAAACACGTGTTGCTCCTTGACCGATCCGCGTGCTTCCTTATGATTGACCCCTGCTCTGGCCATTTACTTTGTCTACGTGTCATCATTTGATTGGCTTGTAGCATATTCACTACTCAAATCCACGCGTTGCTCTTTCATTGGTTTACGTGTCTCCTTCTGTTTGGCTTATGTATTGACCATTGTTTAGTTCACGTGTCATCGTTTAATTGGAACCCTTGCCAAATCATACGCCAGATCATTATTTTGAATTTTGTACTAACATATGCCCCTCGCACACGATTCGGTAAAGATCCTTTACCAATCGTGTGAATTCAAGGCTCCAAGGTACGCTTCGTCTTCTGACGGTTATGCCAGCTTTTATGCGGCTCTTAAATGAATGAAAGACAATATATAGTTGTTTCACTACTCAATAGTCACTTCATCGTTCCGACTTTCAAAATCCTACCAACTCTCAAACGTCTTTTCTCTCAAACTCCTCTTTGTCTTCAAGCGTTTTTCTTTTTCCAGTTCTGCTGTAAACCCTTGTTTTCACCCTCGATTTTTCATTTCAACTACTAAAATGGTGAAGTCTTCTTCGAACATTGACCCTTGCAGTTGTGCTACTCAGATAATCGAGGCACTTCTTGCTTCTCAATGTATCACAGGTATCTTTATCCCTCGTGAGAATACACAAACCTCTTCCTCTTCTAACTCCACATCGCCTCGATGTGGTTTGGGTCCTTCTTTCTCATCATTTCTTGAGGATCTCTCTCCAATCTTTCCTTATCATTCTCATTTTGCTTCCACTTATCAAAAAAGACAAATGAAATGGGGAGAATGAGACACATTTGCCACTTCTGTTACGTGGTACAAAGCATCTGACAGTTGGTCTGCCTGGGTAGCCAGAATGGCTCTCTCCAAGCTTGATAAGTGGAAGACGCTGGGGATTAGTGAAGCAAATTTGTGCTTCTAAATATGAAATCCCAATTAATCCCAGCCTATTAATATCTCTCTTGTGTTTCTGGTCCCCAGCGACCAATATTTTTTTCTTTTCTTGAGGGGTATATGACCCCGGCAGTGGCTGATGTCTTCGTCCTGATGTGTTTACGTCTTATGGGTGTGTTTGCTCACTCCTTAATGGCCATTGGTAAAGGCCTTGACGATGACATCCTCAATGGTGTGTCCCTCAACTATATTGACTTCATTAAAGAGATGAAGGGTTCTGGCACCTCACCCGTTACTTACAAGGAAGAATGCTGCTTTTACTTGTTCTAGATATGCAAGTTCTTGGCTTGCACTTCCTCTAAATGGGTTATCAACTACTACCTGTCCATTGCTCGATGCTTGGTAAATGGTACTCCTGTCGATTTGAGCTCATTCTTGCTAGGAGAGCTCTATCGATCTTTGTTCCTACTCAGCACCGAGCCTAAGCAATCCCATGGTGGGCCCGTTTGGCTCATCCAAATGTGGGCTTACTCTTACTTTCCCTCGATTGCTCCTGAGCTTCATCCCACCATCGAGTCGTGGTCTTATGGAGAAGTCTGGATGCACGCCAGGTACCCCAAGGAAGTCCCCTTCTATCCTACCTGCTTCAAGCTCTTCAGTGACTCGTCCAAAAGGAGGTCACCTGAGGACTTTATGCCTTTCGAGGCAAAAAGGTACGGTTCTAAGGATTTCCAACAATTCTCAAGCCAAGGCTTCTTCAAAGGGGACGTAGCGTGGGGCGCTTGTTTCCAATCGAGAAACTTAGTGGTCATCAGGTCCACCAATGCTGGTGTCGAGGCGTACTGCCCCTCGCTGGTGGTGAGGCAATTTGGACTCGTCCAATTGTTGCGTGTTTCCCCAATCTGGACCAAGAACACAGATTGGACTTCTTGGGTCTCGATCTCTAAAGACGAGGCCAAACAAGTAAGTGTTCTGGCTAGGGAATAGGTTACAAGTTTTGCCTTTATGCTGTTCCTGGTTCGATCAGTGTCCTTCTCCTTATTCCACAGCTGGTGGGAGACTTACATGACCCACTTTAATAACGAGGACGATTTGATCGAGGTCATTCAAGGTTGCTGCCCTACATTCTTACTGTACCAGCTTGCAGGTATCTTTCCTCACACTTCTTCTATTTGAGTTGTTTGCTTGTATAGTTTTAATCATGACACCAATTTCATTTGTTTCTTTCAGATGCTGATTTCGAGCACATGGCAAGTTATGTGACTCCTCAACCTCTTCAGCAAATCTCTCATTATGGGAAGAAAATTGGTGGTGACCCCTCTTCTCAAAAGTTTTCCACTACTGAAGTAAGTTTTGATCCTCTCATCAGTCTTGTTGATATAGTCACTAATAAAGTTCCTACATATAATGCCGAACTCGCTGAAGTGGCCTTTGATTTAAGAAACCAGCTAATGAAGTCTTGTCAAGCCAATTCGCTTCAGAATGCAACTTTCAAGAAGGCAAAAGAAAACCTTAAGCTTCAGGCTCCTATTCTCAGACTACCAGCTTCCTCAGAGCAAGGGACTTGTACTCTAACCAAACACAAAATTCCTGAGGTTGAAGAAGTCAACCCTACTGTCTCTACCAAAGGTGCTAAACCCTCTGGCAAAAAGCTCGTCAAGACTGGCTAAAAAGTCCACTGCTAAGAAGGCCAGGATTGTTGAGGTCGTACCTGACTCCTTGATCATCGAGGTAGAACCTTTGGATGAGGAACTTGATGATGCTACCACCTTGTCCAATTTGATAAGGAGTATAGATGAACATAAACAAGTTCTGGGTGGTGTCATCGAGGCTCACGAAGTTCTTGAGGTTGAGGATCGACGAATGGCCCAAGAGTTAAAAGAGGCTAAGCAACTTGCTGCTGCCCTCAAGGCCAAGACTAAAACTGAGGATACTGAAAGAAAGCGTCTAGAAGCTGAGGTGGAGAAGAGGAGGCAAGCTGAGAAAGCTGAGGAGGAGAGAGTCGTTGAGATTGAAAAGAGGTTGGAAATAAAAAAGAAAGAGAAGGTTGAAACTGAAAGGGAACAACAAGAGCTTGAAAAGAAGAAAGAAAAGGAAGAAAAGAAAAAGAAAGAGGAGAGAGAGAAGGAGAAGAAAGAAGAGGTAGAGGCTGCCAGGAGAAAGGCAGAACAAGTTGTGCCAAGGGAGGCAAAACTAATAAAGCAAGCTGTAGGAGCAGCTGTGATGTCAGTGCAGAAGGTTGCACAGCCAACTATCGAAGTTAGGACCTCGATCGAGACTGCTACTCCCTTGGTTAGTATGAACTTTACCTTGGTTTTTGTTTCCCTTATGTCTTTATTTGTATACTGACATATACTTCCTGTGTACCAGAGGATCTTGGGGACATTGACAAACTTCTTGAAGATGTCTCCTTGACCCTTCAACAATGCCAGACTCCCACCAAGACTTCTTCTACTCTCACTCCTTTGGAACCTACAAAGGACCAGCTCCAAGCAGTAGTTGACCAGTTGAAGGAGCTTTTGCAAAAACCTGTTGGTACGATTCTTTTGGATGTTAGCCTGGTGGACTAGTTCCAACAGGTGGTTCGAGTTTTGACTACCCATTCCTCTGCCTTAGGCTAGAGTGGCAGGGCTCTCTTGGGCTTGTTCGTGCAAAACCTATACATCACCGCTTCTTAACCTCCAAGGCAGCCTAAGAGAAGAGGAATCGAGTCATTAGCCAAGAAACAAACCATAAGCAAAGAGTCTCCAAGCTGCAGGCTCACCAACTCAGGCCTTTAAACCAAGGCATCAGAATTGAAGTCCATTGACCAAAAAGTGAAGTCACTCGAGGCTGAGTTTCAACTTTGGAAATCCAAATGCACCCAGAAGTGTTTAGGGCTTCAAACTGTTCATGTTGAGAGCCAAGGACTAGTTCGAGGGGTAGAGTTAATCTCCAGAGTTGAACAAGAACTTATAAATCCTTCAATATGAGATTAATGACCTCGAGATGCTACCTTTGATGAGTTGGGCTGGTCTTCTTGCTGCTTTTAAAGAGTTGTAATCTTTTTGTTTCTTCCTTTGATTTCTCTTTTCTGACTTTTGAATATACTTCCAAATTTTGGCTCTGTGTAGTTTTTCCAGGCTGTCTTTAAGCCTTATTGCCTTTTACTTTTGTTTAGAACTTTTTATATTGATAAACCATTTCATTAAAGCTTGGTTTGTAGGGTTTAAGGTATTTTCCATTTATTGATCTGATGTGTTCTTCCTCATTAAATGCATTAACTTGTATGCATTTCCATTAAACAACTGACTGACCAGATAGGGTCCTTCCCAATTAGGTGACCATTTTCCTAAGTAAGGGTCTTTGGTCCCAAGGGGTAATATCACTTTCCAAACCAAATCTCCTATAGCAAAAGTCTTAGGCCTAACCCTTCGATTGTAACTTTTAATAACTTTTTGCTTTTATAGAATAATAGAATTTAAGGCTGCCACTTGTGCCTCATCCAAATCATCCATCTCTGCCATCATAGCATTTTCATAATCTATATGGCTTAGTTCGTTTTGCCTGGCCACTCTGAGTGATTGAACAGTTACTTCTACAGGGAGTACTGCATCATGGCCATAGACCAATGAAAAAGGAGTTGTGTTAATGCTTAACCTTTTGAAGGTTCGATAGGCCCATAATACTTCTAACAATAATTCATCCAAATTCGAGGGATTATTATTAACAACTTTCCTTAAATTGGCTTTAATGATTTTGTTAGTAGACTTTGCTTGCCCATTTGCTTGTGCATAGTATGGTGTAGAGTTAAGGATTTTGATGCCATACTCTTGTACAAAAGCCAAAACCCTCCATCCATTAAAAGCTATTCCATTATCCACTGTAATATTTTGAGGTTAACCAAATCGATGGACTATCGTTTGTTTTATAAACTTAATCACATCATATTTAGTCACATCCTTATAGGCTTTGGCTTCCACCCATTTTGTAAAGTAATCTGTAGCCACGATTACAAAACAATTCTTTTTTTTGGAAGTAGGCCTTACCTTTCCAATTAAATCTATTGCCCATCCTTTGAATCGCCAAGGTTTAATAATCGAGCTTAGCTCGGCAATAGGTAGCCTGGGTAATGGTCCATGTTTTTTTATATGCCTCGCATCCATGGGCATATTTGATGCATTCTTTTAAGATCTTTGGCCAGTAATATCCATATCGATGGATCAACCATTTCATTTTTATTTCTGACTGGTGTGCTCCACAAATTCCCTCATGGACTTCAGCCATTACTTGTATTGCTTCTTTTGTGCTTATACACTTAAGCAAAATTCCATCAGCTCCACATTTGAATAGGAACTCGTCTTCTTCCATCAACACATACCTTCTGGCTTTGAGTTTTAAGGCATTGTTGGTACAACCATTTGGGCTTCTTAGGTTCGAGATGATTGGACTTCTCCAATCTTCTTTCCCCACTTCGAGGCTAAAGATCTCTGTTCCTAATTGCCTAGTAAATATTGATGGTAAAGTTCTTGCTTTTAGTGCCTCAATTTTGACTTTTTCATCTTCAATTGGCCTATATCCTGATGCTGCTTGAGCCATTCCATTGGCCTCATAGTTTTCCTTTCGAGGTATATGATGTAAAATGCATTCTTGGAACTCTTGCAATAATTGTTGAGCAGACATTAAATATGGGGCCAATAAAACACTTCCATATTTATATTGTCCCTTAACTTGATTGATTACTAATTGTGAATCACCAAATATTGTGACATTTCTTATCCCCATTTGTAGATGTATTTCTAATCCTAACACCAAAGCTTCATACCCTATTTGGTTGTTAGAACATACTTTTTCTACTCTAAATGCTAACTACGTTTTTACTCCTTGTGGTGACTCCAAAATTATTCCAACACCTGCTCCTTGTTCAGCTCTCGATCCATCAAAGTAGAACTTCCAAGGAACTAAAGCCATATATTGAGCTTCATTTGGCACATCCTCACAAGGATGATCAGCCAAGAAATCTGCCAGTGCTTGGCCCTTAACTGCTTTTTGTGATACATACAGTAAATGAAATTCTACTAAAGCTAAACTCCATTTGCATATTCTTCCACTTAAGATAAGTTTTGATAGTATATATTTGATAACGTCAGTTTGAGCAATAATAAACACAATATATGCTAACATATAATGCCTTAATTTAAGTGCAGAAAAATACAAAGCTAAACAAAGTTTTTCAACAGTAGAATATCTGCATTCAGTTGGATTTAAAATTCTACTTAACTAAAAAACAGCTTGTTCATGGCCATCTTCATTGTCTTGGGCCAAAAGACTTCCAATCGACTCTTGGGTAGCAGAGATATATAACTTCAGTGGTTTGCCTTCTCTTGGATGAATCAACACTGGTGGAGTAGTTAAATATTGCTTGATGGCATCGAAGGCTTTCGAATGTTCTTCATGCCATACAAATGCCTCATGGTCCTTCAATCGAAGCAAAGGAGAGAAAACTTTGGTTTTTCCTGCTACATTTGCAATAAATCTTCTTAAAAAGTTTATTTGCCCAAGTAATCTTTGCAACTCCTTTTTATTTGATGGAGGCTTAGCTTGTAAAATAGCTTTAGCCTTATTTTTATCCACCTCTATGCCTTGATTATGTACCAGAAAACCTAAAAAGTTCCTAGCCGTAACACCAAAGGCACATTTTAATGGGTTCATCTTTAACTGATGCTTCCTCATTCTTATGAAAGCTTGTTCTAGGTTTTTTAAATGCTCATTGAAGTCTTGAGACTTTACTACTATATCGTCTATGTATACTTCCATATATTTTCCAATCATGTCATGAAAAATAGAATTCATAGCTCTTTGATATGTAGCCCCAGCATTTTTTAAACCAAAAGACATTACCACCCATTCAAATGTTCCTATAGACCTAGGACATCTAAATGTAGTTTTATGCACATTACTTTCTGCAATGAAGATTTGATTATAACCCAAATGTCCATCCATAAAAGACAATACTTTATATCCAGATGCCCCATCTATTGGAAAATCAGCTACAGGCATAGGATACTCATCTTTGGGTGTGGCCATATTTATATTTCTAAAATCAATGCAAATCCTAAGTTTGCCATTTTTCTTTAAAACAGGGACTATATTTGATAACTATTTGACATACCTAGCTGGTCTGATGAAGCCTGCTCGAACCAGTCTTTCAATCTCCTCCTTGATTTTGAGGGTGATGTTAGGAGCCATTCTTCTTGGAGCTTGTTGGAATGGTTGAAATCCTTCCTTGATTGGTAATCAATGTTCCACTATTTTTTTGCTTAGTCCTGGCAATTCTGGATAATCCCATGCGAAACAGTCTTTGTATTTCTTTAGGATCATCACAATTTTATTAAATTCCTCTGGTCCAAGATGACCACTTAAAAAGGTTACCTGTAGGTCTTCCTTAGTTCCTAAATTCACTTCGATAAGGGGATCCTGGACTTCCTCCTTGATATCATCCATTTTGATTGGATGGGTGCTTATTTGTTCTTGGCCCATAATTCCCTAGCCATTCCTAGGTTGTATGTTAGACTCAGCAAATTGAGAGTTTTGTTCCAACCTTTTCTCTGTTATGTATCCTATCAGCTTCCTTAGGGCTAGATCAATGGCCTCCTTTTTCTTTATATTAATGGGTTCATTCAACATCTTCAACATAATAATCGAGGCCATTCTTGATTTCTGGCGTTGTCTTTGTCTCTTCCAAATTTTGGCTGAGTTTGAATAAGTCCTCCATTGTTAGAGGCTCTTCAGGTCCAACGGTTACCCTCGATGGGTTTCCATTTTGATCTATACCTGTGAATTTTATAATGCCCACACAATCATTATATAATTGTGCATCTACATTATTATTATAGGCCACAAATGGCCTCTTATTTGCTTTAACTACTTCGATATTATTATCATCTTTCCAGAAGACTAATACTTGGTGCAAAGAAGATGGCACAACCCAATTGGAATGAATCCAATCTCTGCCTAACAAAGCATTGTATGCTGAGTCAGTATTAACAACAAAGAATGCTACTATAGCCACCTTGCTGCCAACTTTAACTTTGATGGGAATAACTCCTTTTATTTTAGTGGCTCCACTAGCAAACCCACTAATAGAAACGTCTGTTGCTATTAGATCGCTTTCCGTTTTAAATAGTTTTCGAAGCATGGAGGTTGGCAAGATATTAACTGCTGCCCCATTATCAACTAAGACCCTATTTACGGGTCTACCGTCCATATGTCCCTTAATGTATAAGGGTTTTAAATGCTGACACATAGATAAAGTAGGTTTTTCAAATACGATTTTACCTGTGTCTCGACACTCTTCATCTTCTGCTAACAAGATGTGTATTGCCCCTCGAGCATATTCTTCCCTTTGTACCCAAGTTGTTGCCATGAATTCCTTTGGTAGGGTAATAGCATTGCAACTGAGTGTTTTGCCATTTTTTGACTCTTGAGACTCGATTTCTGGTTTCCCAATTTGGATACCAGTTTTTCTACCAACATTTGTATTTAATGATAATTATCTAATTTTATTCATGCTATCATAGTTAAAAATTAATGACAAGTGTTTAACTTTGATTGCAAAATTATTCATCCTCCTTTGGGTCTCAAATGAGAGATCACATTTTTTTTTTTAATTTATCCATGCGATATCAATTAGAGAATTTTTAGATGACAAGTGACACATTTTCATTTGCTTATTTCTAATCCAATTAGATCATTTGAGTGACACATATACATTTAAGTAGATTTAATTGGTAGGGTCATCTTTAAATTTAAGTTTAGATTAGCCATGGCTTTAATTATGAGTAAACAAGTGTGCATGTGCAAACATAGAAAATGCAATGTATACATGACTTTTATATATTGCTACCATAAATTTGCATTTATCTTAGAACAGGCATACACTTAGTTATGCTACACACACTTTCCATGTTTCTCCACATTGTCAAGTATGTTCTAAGTCAAGAGAGATATTGATATTCATGTAATACAGCTCAAGACTTTTAAAATTACAAAGACACAAAATACAATTTTTTTAGTGGAAAATTTTTCAATGATTTTTTTATTTTCTGAATAATCGAAAGAAACTACTAACAGAAAATGGAAAAAAGTTTTCTTCAAAAGTTGAAAGAATTGAAATAGGGACAATGTAAAAGAACACTCATTTCAGAGAATATTTCCTCACCCGCACAACCTTTGGCTTTGTTGGTAAAGAATCATGACGTACAAAGTGCCTTCAAAAGGAATTGAAATTCCTTGGAGAGTGAGACCAGTTTGAGATTGTCTTCCAAGAGATATTTGATTCAGTGAAGCCAATATGGCACAAAGAATTTGTACTTGATTTGGAAAGGCATTGGCTTGATTTCTTTGAATCTTCTTATTTAGTCTAAGAGAGGCTGAATGAGACACTCAGGTATTGAGATTTTAACATGAAACAGTTTGGATGAGTGTAACCTGTAAGAGCATTCCCAATGGGTTCTCTAAAATTTAAACCAAATTTTGGCTTAAGACCCTACTTTTTCAATTTTAATTAACTACTTTTCAAAACACTCACATCTAATTCTCTATTCTCAACTCTATTTCATTTAAATATTCATTTTTCATTCATTTTTTTTTTCTCTAAAAGTCATATATATATAATTTTTTTTTTCTCTAAAAGTCACACACATATATATATATCTAAAAGTCATATATATAATCATTAAAAAAACTAGTTTTATTAAATTTTATAATCTATATTTTCCATAGTGCAATATATATTAAATATTTTTTTAATAAGTTTCATTTGATAAATTTTTAATTTTTTCATGAATGACTGACTACCCATAGAGGAAAAGAGGAAAATAGAAAGAGAGAGGGAGTGGGGGCCGGTTTCAGTAAAGAAAATAATAAAAAAATCTTTTGCTTAATGAACAGTACTAGGCATAAATGCCTTCTTACTGTTAGGAATTTTAGGAGAATGCAAAGGAGAACTAAGGCTTTGAGGTACGATAAATCGCTGTCTTTAAGACTAGATTTGCCCCCTCTCCTCAGAGATTGCTAAGGGTTCAAGCAAATAGTCTCCAGGATACAACAAAGCCAAAGAATTAATGATAGCAATTCAATTAATTCTTTTAGAACTTCTTAGAACATGTATGTTTTTCTGTATATATATAATAACTGAACACGAAATTCCTTTTAATTGCAAGTGTATATCAGTCAAGAGTCACCATGAAAAGACACCATTTCAACCTTTAATGGTCATTAACTGCCTCTAATTGCCGTGATCCAGTCGCCTGAATGAGTGGTCCAGGCGATTGAGTCAGGCAGAAACTCTCAGGCACGACATCTAGTCAACTGGACCACTAATCCAGGCAACTAGATTAGCCATCCAGTCGACTGGTTTGGTGGTTGTGTTTAGGCAGAGATTCCAGACTTCTCCATAACTTCTAATTCAGTCTACTAGATACTATTCCAGGCGATTGGTTCTTGCAATTCCACTATATTACAACCTACTTTAGATAATAAATATCTAACACTTACTATAGCATATTTCTATTTTGCCTAATCTTTAGCTTATCCATTGGGAGCACTTTCTGGGGTATATTAACAATATTTTGCCTATAATAGTGATTTGGCTATTCCATTACCACCACAATGGTGACAAAAGTGGATAGCCTTTGGTCCTTTAACCTTGCAGTTCTCAATTTTTGTTGCCTTGGCTTGATGAGTAACATAAGAATCTTGTCCTTTAGATTTGAGGAAAAATAAATTTGTTTAAGTATGACCAATAACACCACTATGGTGAATAGCAAGAACATACTTAGATCCATTTTGCTTCATAGGAGGGGGTCTAGAGTTGGGTTATGTGACTTACATTTTATCTATAGGCCGTTTTCCCTTGTCTTCCCTAGCAAGTTTAGTCTTTATTTCAGGCACAAAAATAGTATTTCCTTTACAAGTAGGAGGTGACCTTGAGGTAGATGGGATAGATGATCCCATTGCAGTGTATCCAAAACCCAAATTATCAAAACCTTTTATGAACTAAGCACTTAATCAAGTTTTTCATTTGACAACCTCTAAATTGTCTAGCTCATCCTCTAAATTTGTGACCTTCTCCATAAGGAAGACATTCTCTTCCTTATACTCTTCAGCAAATTGCTTTGCTTTATCAAGTTTAACCCCCAAATCCCTTTTTTCAGGTTCAACTTCATTCAGTTTTTCTAGGGAATTTTTTTTTTTAGAAATTTTCTTTAATTTTATACATTCACTTAAAAGCTTATTATAGGTATCTTTGAAGTCCATATTCCTCGTCTGATTCATCATGGTCACTGTCACCGAAATAATCATTACTTTTGAGTGAGGCTATAAAAGCCAAGGAGTTTATCTCAAGGTAAGGGGGACCAACAAGGAACTAAGATTTATCCATAGCAACAGTGGTCAAGGATCATATTTAGGAAACTAATCATTTATAGAGTGTACCTAGACTCTTATACCAATTGAAAAATCTGTTTTGACTCCCTATGTAACTAAACAACGAAAATTAAACAAGTTTATTGTGGATTTAAGCACAAACAAATATATTAACCACAGATTTCAAATACTAAATCTAAAGCAAAAATAAAGCAGTAAAAACACACATAGATTTAGTAACAAGGTGAAAAACCAATGAATAACCACTTCTATGGAAAAACTACTTGGGTGATCCAATTCCATTAGAAAAATTATTATAGGAAAAACAGTTACAAATACTCTATTCACAAAATCTTTGCATAGCTAGACTCTCTATCACAACCTTTGTAAACGCCTTGTTTCCTTTCTACCACAATCAGGCCTAGAATTTTGGAATCTTCATAAATGAATATCTTTCATGAACCAGAACCTTTAACACTTCAAGGAACTCCTTGAAAATTTGCAGCAACAATGAACACACTGGAATCAAATTCAGTGGTTTCAGGAAAGGTTTAAAGCTCAAAGTGTATTGTAACACACAATAGTTTTGCTTGTTTTTGAAAAAAAGCACAAGGAACTCCTACAGTAGTTGCCAAAATTCTGTAATTGAGATGACGACTAGGACCAAAATGAAACACTGCTAAAAGCTGAAAGAATAAAATGAAATATTTACAAAACACGAGGGACAAAACGAAAACACCTCCAAAATATGGAAACTTAAAGTGAATTTTTGTAAGGCTGGGCGGGGGAGGGAGGCAAAATTAAGTTCTTCAAGGAAACAAAATACATATGCATAAAATAGATAGAAGGGGAAATGAATTTTCCCTTTTGACAAATTGAATTGTAACATTATTTCATATCTTGGATTACGGGCTTTGGTGTTTCACTTTTCGCATCGGTTTCTCCTAAAACAATTCTACATGCTATTAATTCTTTATTCGTAATAGACAATGTTTTAGCAAGGCTTAACTTAAAATATATTTTTCGATTTGTTCCATTGTTAAGAATCTTATGGCTATGGGTATTTTTATATGACGGATGAACTGGAAAATTACAGCAGCAGCAATAAGAATCATTATCAATTTCTCAAACAATGCCTACTAAATGACAAGCTGTGTGTTGCATATGTGATGAGAATAAACGATGATGAGATAGACTAAATGACACTGATTTTTAGTTCTTAAAGTTTCAAGAATGAGTGCTATTGGTCCCTAAAGACCAACGGTGCATGTGTTTGAAGCGTTAAAAGACTAATTGTACACGTTTCGAATAATAGAGACTAAACGTGTGAAAGGAAACAAAATGTAAAGAAGGAATAAGGAATAGAGAACAGAGAGGGTCGAGATAGAATTTCTTCAATGAGAGAAGTATATTTGCTTGATTAATGAGAGGGAAAATATATCCCTATTTATACAGTATGAACTAATCTAGATAAGCTTGAATTTCCCAATTCTATATTCACGTTGTAATAAAACTGATTATTAATTACACCTGATATAACAGATTCCATAACAACTTATAACAGAAACTAACTACTCTTGAACAGATAAAGATAAATAAACTAATTCAAGAGAGCTCATGACTCTATCATCCCTCCTCAAACTGATGGTCAGTAGAGCAAACCAACGGTTTGGAACATAAGCAATGAAATCGAGGAGATGGGAGGGCTTTAGTGAAGACATCTGCAAGCTAATCATCAGTAGATATGAATTGGAGTGCAAGATAACCACGCACTACTCTTTCACATATAAAGTGATAGTCAACCTCTATATGTTTTGTGCGACCATGGAATATTGGATTTGATGCTAAGGCAAGAGCATTGGTGTTATCACACCATATTAGAGGAGCGGAAGGTAAAAACAAACCCAGATCACAAAGGACTTGACGAATCCAGGAAAGCTTAGCAGCACCACTAGCAAGCTCAGGGAACGATATAAGTGGAATTCAGATGAATGATCTGCTTCAGTGAATGACTGCGAGAGACTACCAGTGTGTGTTTCTTAGCAAGCCAGGTGATGAGGATTGTTGCCAAGAAATACAATCAATGCCAGAAGTAGAACGCAGATCACAAGGGTCCCCAGCCCAATCAGCATTTGTAAAGGCAGTGAGAGCAATAAGGCCAGGTTGAAATAAAATGCCTTTGTCCAAATCCATGGAATACTGGATTTGATGCTAAGGCAAGAGCATTGGTGTTATCACACCATATTAGAGGAGCGGAAGGTAAAAACAAACCCAGAAATCACAAAGGACTTGACGAATCCAGGAAAGCTCAGCAGCACCACTAGCAAGGGAACGATATTCCTGCTTCAAGATGAATGAGCGAGAGACTACGTGTTGTTTCTTAGCAAGCCAGGTGATGAGATTGTTGCCAAGAAACAATACAAAATGAAGAAGTAGAACGCATATCACAAGGGTCCCCAGCCCAATCAGCATTTGTAAAGGCAGTGAGAGCAATAAGGCCAGGTTGAAATAAAATGCCTTTGTCAAGAGTGCCTTTAAGATATCTCAGAATGTGTTTTGCAGCAACAAAGTGAGCAGGTGATGGTTTATGCATAAACTGACATACATGATTGACAACAAAGGTGATATCGGGTCTAGTGAGTGTAGCATATTGCAGGGCCCTAACAAGACTCTGATAAGGAGTAGGATCAGATAGAAGATCAGTGGTGGTAGTAGTTAGTATATGAGTGGTTGCAATAGGTGTGGATGCAGCTTTACAATCAATCATGTTCAATTTGTGAAGAAGATCTGTAAGGTACTTGCATTAATGAACAAAAAATCCAGCTTTCTTGTAATCAATTTGGAGCCCCAAAAAATAATGCAAATGACCTAAATCCTTAAGTTCAAATGCAATAGATAACTGAGAAATGATATTCGAAATAGCAGTCAAATTATTCCCAGTGATGATTATATCATCTACATACAGTAGAAGGTACATAATGACTGATCCATGAGATAAAATGAATAAGGAGGCATCTACAACAAAAGTAGTAAATCCCAAGGTGAGAAGGTGTGACGTGAATCTTTCAAACCAGGCATAGAGGGCCTGTTTGAGCCCATACAAAGACTTTTGTAAGTGACAAACGTGGGAAAGGAAGTGTTGAATCAACAAATCCAAGTGGTTGTGCTATAAACACTTTTTCTTTAAGTAAACCGTGTAGGAAGGCATTACTTACATCCAATTGGCGAAGAGACCGTTGATTCTGAGTAGCTAAAGACAAAATGATGCGAACTGTTGGTGGTTTGACCACTGGGCTAAACATTTCATCGAAATCAACTTCGGCTTGTTGGTGAAAGCCTTTTGCAACGAGTCGAGCTTTGTATCTGGAAACCGAGCCATCGGTATTGCGTTTGATTTTGTAAACCCAGCGACACCCAATAACATTCTGATTTGAAGGAGGAACTAATGACCAAGTTTGTTGTCGTTGAAGGGCATCGAACTCAGAGGCCATAGTCGCACGCCACTCTGGAATTTGGAGGCTATGGTGTAGTTTGGGGGTTCTGTTTGAAGGTAATCAATGGTAGTGGATGTGGCAAAGGATTTCTTTTTGAAGATTCTTGATTTGGAATGGGTTTGCATGGGATGTGTAGGGAAAGAGATGGCTAGATTTTTAAGTGCAGGGGCTGTGGACACTGTAGAGAGACTTGGGGAAGATGAGCTTGTGGGTGAGATTGTGTTTGAGTTAGGGTAAGGAAGTGGTGGGCTAGGTTGAGGTAATGTGGGCTCTGGGTTATTGGCAGATATAGACACAGTAGTGGGCTCAGGTGTGGGCTTTGGGTTATTGGGTCTAAATTGTGGAGAATTTGAAACTAAGGGAATTGGGCCTAAAATGGATGGTATTGTGTTGGCAGTCGACAAGAAATTTGGTGAAATAGGAGTAGGGCCCAAAATGGAAGGGGTTCGACAAGGATGAAAAAATAAAAGAGAACTTGGCCAATTATTTGATGTAGAAGATGTATTTGAGGGTTGATTAGACTCATTAAAAGTAACATGACGTGAAACATAAATTCTGGATGTGATAGGATCTAGACAAAGATATCCTTTAGAGTTTGAGGCATAACCAAGAAAGATGCATTCTTTTGAATGAAGACTAAATTTGTGTTTGGTGTAAGGACGCAAGAGAGGAAAACATGCACAATCAAAACTTTTAAAGAGAGAGTAATTTGGGACTTAGCAAAAAGAGTTTCCCAAGGTGAACTTGAACCACGATGAAGAGAGGGGAGTCAATTGATAAGAAAAATGGTCGTAGAAAATGCATAAGACCAATAACGGAAAGGGAGAGATGATTGAGAAATTAAAGTGAGGGTCATATCAACAATATGACAATGTTTGTGCTCGGCAACACTGTTTTGTTGAGATGTGTGAGGACATGTGAATTGATGAATACTGCCAGAATAGGAACAAAAATTACAAAATTCATTGTTGGTGTATTCTCCACCACAATCGGTGCGTAATGTTTTAATAGAAGTGCCAAGATGATTTTCCATAGTATTTTTGAAGTTGAAAAAAAGCAAGAACTTGTGATTTGTGTTTCAAAGGGAAAAACCATGCAAATCGAGAAAAATCATCCACAAAAATTACATAATAACGATGACCATTTATTGAATTGATGAGAGCTGGACCCCAAACATCACTGTGTACAATTTCTAAAGGAAATTTAATACAAGAATTTGAAGAAGAAAATGGTAATTGGATCATTTTGCCCATGACACAGTGTTTACAAAAAGTATTAGAAATGGGAAGTTTATGACTAACAAAATGACGATTTAATACATGGTGTAAGACACGATGCTGAGGATGACCAAGACGCATATGCCAGAGATTAGTGGAGGAGAGATCTGATTGAGGAAGGCTTGCTGTGTATGAACTATGGAAAGCAGTCTGAGACAGCACAACATGCTTTGAAGAAGAGTGAAATTTGGAGACTTGAGAGTTCCACAATGGAAGGGAAAGACCAGTGATTGAGTAGAGGCTATCTTTACTGGAACCCTTGTAAAGAGGCTTCCTCGTAAGAAGATCTTGGATCTGAAAATGATTTGCATCAAAGTAAAAAAAGGGTCCATTATCACGGCAAAATGTTTGTACAGAAAGAAGATTAGATTTCATGGAAGGCACACACAAAATTTTACGAAGATGAAAAAGATATGAGGAAGTTCGAAGTTGGGCATTACCAGTGTGAGAGATCGGAAGTTGATTGCCATTGCCAATGGAGACAAGTTGTGAGTCAGTGTAGGCTTAGTTGTCAGGGATGTTGTTGAGATCAGGTGTGAAATGATTTATGGCACCTGTGTCAGAAATCTAGGAGTCATATAAACATCTTTTGGTCTTACTCGGATTTGATGGTACCTTGACTTGAGATCTAATTTGGTGAAGTATGTTGCTCCATGCAATCTGTCTAATAGTTCGTCTATGAAAATATCGGTCCTTAATGGGGACTTGGTTCAATGTGCGATGATCTACACAAAACCTCTAAAAGCCGTCTTTCCTTTTAACGAGAAGAACTGGAGAGGAAAATGGATTGAAAATTGGTTGAATGATGCCGGTGGTCAGCATCTCTTTGACGACTCTCTCAATCTCGTTTTTTTTGTATATATGGGTATCGATATGGCCTGATATTGATTGGACCAGTGTTGGGTTCCAGTATAATCCAATGGTCATGTGCTCTTGCCAGAGGTAAGATCGTTGGAGCATGGAAGATTGATTGGTATTGGATCAAGAGCTTAGACAAAATAATATTTTATTATATTATTTATTTTTAATTAGTTCTCTCTACTTTTATCGGGTTGTGTGTTCGAAAGTTTTGAATGATATAATAAAAAATAAGCAAAGAAATAAAATTATAATAAAATAGAGTTGAAAATAAAGAATCGGTTGGGGGTATTTTTAAAAGTGATTAGGCAAAATTGAAAAAGTAATTCCTAAAACTAAAATTTGGCTTAAATTTTAGACAACCCATTGAGAATATAATGCTCTTATGGAATGAGAGATGTTATAAAATATTGACTTAACGAAGGATGCAGGACGAAACTTCTACCATCTCTAACCATCATGAGGTCGATCATGTAGTATTCCTCAATCTTCCTCCTTTTGTCATAAATCTTCTTTCTCTTCGTTGAAACCAACTGGATTGCTTGTCAAAGTTTTTTTCTTTTTTTAATTCTATGAATGGATTGCTTGTCAAAGTTGAACTTTATTCATGACCACATAATGAGGATATGCCTATTTTATATTCATGACAACATAATGAGGATATTCAAACTGAAATATTTGACCAAAGATTCATTGTTGACTATAAAAAATGCTTTTTTGTGAGTGTGTTATTCTTTAAAGCAGTATGGTATTTGAAATTAGTTGACTGGTTCTTCATTTTGGTTATGCAGAAATTTGAAATGAAAATTGTTAATTTTTAAGAATTTAAAAAAATTTGCTTGTTTGTTTGAAACAATTCACAAGAATTATAAGTGCCAGAATTCTAATTCCCACCTTTCAGGTAAGAAATGTCAATTTTCACATGCCTTGTATGATTGTATCTACGAGAATCACAAATGTGATATATATTTTTTTTTGTTAACATGTTTGTCCAAATATTTTAAATACATAATTATTTTTATAGGTGTGTATAGTCCTCCTCCCACGCACACTGTATTACAATTCACCATTTCACTTTTTTATTTTTTAAAAAATAATTACGAATAGCTAATTTGAGAACAAAATTACTTATTTCTAACCCAAATAAGCTGTTTATTAATATTCAAGGGTATTTTGTTATTTAAAACAGATATATCACTAATGATCAAATTATTAATTCCTTAGTAAATATATATATATATATATATATATATATATATATGTACATTATTATTTTACCTAACTAAAATTTAGATTTTTTAATAGCTTTTTTTACTATAGAATAAAAGTTCAAATTCCAAGTACAAGCATCTTGACAACACAAATATCAAATTTGAGTAAATTTTAATTCCTCCTGAATTTAAAATTTAAATAATTTATAACTTTCAATATTTTAAGATTTCATCAGGGTACAGTTTGAAATGTCTCCTTTGAAATGCCTTTCAATATTCAAAGCCTTTGTGCTTTGAATAAATATTTTCTTATCTTTTGAAATGTCTTTGAAATGTCATCACCGCCACGTGTGTCAAGATATAGGTATGCTATATAACTAGTGCTTAAGCGTTAAGTGCAGCTATTAGTTGCTTATTTTTGCATTAAAGGAAAATAAACAGTTAGAAAGAGGGAGACAGAGAGATGGCTTTTCTAGTGAAAGGCGGAAATGGCCAGTACAGTTATTCTAATAACTCCTCTTTTCAGGTATTCTTTTACGATTCTAAGAAGCTGTTCTAGGATAGTTTCAAATCAAGGAGGATTAAGATCTTCTGCACCTTTTAGATAACTCCATCTAGAAGTTATTAAAATCTTATCTATTTATTGGGTCCTATTAATGAGTGCATATGTTAATTGTGAATTATAATATTTTTTTTAAAAAAAAATTACACTTATTAATAAATCATTGGTTTACATGTATAAATTCATTTTGGTTATTTGTGTTTACAATTAATTTGATTTTATTTTTAAAAAAAGTATAAATTATTAAAAAGAAAAAATTAATGGAACATTAAATGCATTTTAATTGTTGTGTCCTAAGGATTAATAATGAGAAAAATCTCAACTATAATAACTAACCCAATCTTGTATTTCGTAGAGAGGAGCAATCCATGCTACCAAGGAACTTATCAATGAGGCAATAGCTGAAAATCTTGACATAAAGAACTTTTCCTCTTCAAACACCTTTCGAGTCACGGATTTGGGATGCTCCGTTGGGCCTAACACATTTGTTGCAGTGCAAAACATAATTGATGCTGTAAATCTCAAGTATCAATCCCAAGGACATAGGACTCCTGAATTCCAAGTTTTCTTTAACGATCATGCTTTGAATGATTTTAACACACTCTTTACATCCCTCCCTCCAGACAGGCTATATTATGCTGCAGGAGTGCCTGGTTCTTTTCATTCTCGCATATTTCCTAGTGCTTCTCTTCACTTTGTTATCATTTCCTATGCCCTACAATTGTCTTTCAAGAGTACCAAAAGAGGTGTTGGACAAAACCTCTTCCTGCTTATAATAAAGGGAGGATCCACTACTCAAATTCTTCAGACAAAGTTGTTGAGGCTTATGCAGCTCAATATGCTAAGGACATGGAGTGCTTTCTAAATGCTAGAGCACAAGAGGTTGTATGTGGTGGACTTGTGGCAATAATCGTGCCAGGCAGCCCCAATGGAATCCCTCATTCACAAGTTTTTGTCAACATGGGGTCAGAATTATTGGGGTCTTGCCTGCTGGACATGGTTCAGAAGGTAATATATCATCCATTTGTGGGTAAATATTTTAACTTTGATGGATATGTTGCATTAATGAGTGCTAATTTTACATAGTTTTTGCTTTTGCATATAGCCATACATTAAAAAGAGATAAAATGCAATAAGGACATGGTGCAAAAGTAATTATTTACACAATGTCGTTATTGAATTTATACTCCACTTAAAAGATGGAAAAGTTTTCCTTCAACTCATTACGTAACGGTTCATAAAATCATCCATATATATTATATCATTAAATTATTTATATAAATCACAACTATTAAGTAAGTTATGTGACTAAAAATATACATCAATATTCTTTTAAATAGTCACGTGTATGCCTAGAACTTAAAAGACAAGTTACTTCAATTTCTTGGGCAGGGTATAATTAGTGAAGAGAAAGTGGACTCCTTCAATCTACCAACATATTTCGCATCTCCCCAAGAAGTGGAAGCAGCTGTTGAACGAAATGGATGTTTCCACATAGAAAGAATGGAGATGGTACCTCAAGAAATACCGAGTGGCAACTCTTCAACTTCAAGAGGCAGGGTGATGTCATCTCATATGAGAGCCGGCATGTCAGGAATTATAAAGGAGCATTTTGGAGAGGAGATTATAGATGAGCTCTTTGATGCAGTGCATAAGAAATTTGATGAATCATCCCTATTCGAGTCGTGGAATAGGAACTAATATGTTTGTTTTACTCAAACGCATAGCAACTATTTAGAAGATGCAGTTCGGAGCATTGATGCAGCTTTAGACCCTTGAGTCATTTGTATGAGAATCATTCGGTTTAAGGACAAGGTCATGAAAATTGCTCTTACCTTGAATTTGAAAGTAAGTCAGAGAGATGTGAATAGTGTATCTTATCTCAATGGTGGTAGCCTCTACCACACTAGTATTAATAAGCACCAAAATAAATAGTGGTCATTATCAGGCTGCATTTGAATGCCTTATGGATTTTTTTGTTGTTAAAATGCCTTATGGATTTGAATCTATTCAAATGTTGTTGTACACGTTATTCAGAATAAGTTACATGATAACTATTATATACCATGGAATTCTACAAAACGATAGTTTTTTTTTATTTTTTTACTATAATAATTTGTTACCACAAGTGAAGAGGGGGAATTCGAATATAGGTTCACTTCCTAAGAGAGACCAAATAATCAGGGACGAAACCATAAATTATTCTTTGAGGGGGAGCAAGAATGAAATAATTTTGATCATTCAATAATAAGAAGAATAATAAAATATATGAAAATAAACTAGCGTCTATTCAACATTAACAAAATATAAACAAAAAATCTTGAAAAATATAAAATCATTGTTTCTTACTATATTTCTATTCAATCAGAAAATTTTTACTCACCCACACAGCCCGAGTCTTTTGCTTTGTAGTGAAGGACCATGAGGAACAAAGTGCCTTCGAGAGTAAGACTTGTTCAGCGATTAATTGTCTTTCCAAGAAATATTTTGATTTAGCCAATATGCATGCCACTAATATAAGAATTTTTACTTGACTTGATTCGTGTTAATTATATGTTTTTTATTATCTAATTAACAAATTTATGTTTTTGTGTATAATTAAAAAATAAACTAAAAAACTATACTCACAATATAAACATGTTATAATGAGATAATTATTGATCTCTGATGATCTTTGATATTTTTCAAGCATTAATGGTATAAAGAGATAAAGAATTTTGACGGTTGATTCATCAAAATACTTTTTTAATGAAAAGTTATAAAATGGTGTAATATCACAACTTAATTGGCTCATATATATATTTGGCTGCACTTATTCAAAAGTTCACCATTCTAATTCTTTTCTTAGGGACACATTTTGGTAAAACGTAATGATGCATAAAGTGCAAAGAAATATTTAATTTTAAAAGTCAATTATATTTATATTAGGTATTAGAAGTTAATTAGTATTTTTATTTTATTTCCTACCAAGTAAGCTTAGGCATAGACTCCTAAAGTTACCTATTCTTTATTTTTTTCTATTCAATTTGATTGTTACATCTTTTTGGTTTTTGTACTGAATCATCTGATTTGGCAAAATTAAATGGCATAGAAGAGATTATTAAAAATATATCATTAAACCCAAATCACTTTAGACATATTTCCCCATGACTCAACATGCTCGAACTCAATGTTTTATATTTTCCATCTTGGACAAGAGATTAAAAAAAAAAAAAAAGAAATCTTTCAATCCAAATGCCCACAACACAACATCATGGTATATATAACTAAATAGGAGCTTAATCAAAATAATCCAAAATGAAAGTTTTACTTTGTTTTAAAATCAACGTGATTATGAATCTCTGTAAAAGCAAAATGTAATAGACTATTTATTTTTGTTATCAAAACAATAAATCTTTTTTTTTTCTACACTTACACATAACACATAATTGAACAGATGGAGCGGAGGATTATCAGACTTAAGAGCAAACAACAAGCTTGTGTGCCATCAAGTTCTCTCAATTGTTTGAGAGTGCAATGATTTCCTTATGGAAGTGAAGGACTGTAATAGTTTGAATTTAAATTTCTGATAGTTGCTCCATCTACATGGTAAAGGCATGCTTTATAAACAAAAGCATTGTCTGCCTATTAATTTAAGTATGCTGTTAATAATGGTGACGATGAATGTTCTTAATTTTCTTCTTATTGTGCATTGTTCGGATTCCCAAGTGTAAGCACTGCCTCACTGCCTATACAGCTTTACTAGTGTAACACCAAATCGATAATTGAAAGTTCGTGATATGAAGTACAATTTCGACCCTTTAAAACATTTGGCTTAATACATTATCCATTCACGGCTCTCTTCCACAGATAGTTTGAGTCGTCTGCAGAAATCCTCCAACTCGTCAGCCATGAGTAACACAACAATACTACACCCTACTGTAACCTACTGACTATACAGCCTACCATCTCCATAGAAGAAGAGACGGTTCCCTCACTTGCGAAATTCCCCAACTTAGTCAACTCCAATTTCACTCTAGACTATATATACAGAGTTTGAGAGAGAGAGAGAGAGTTTTACCCTAGACTACCAAATGACTCATATATATTGCCCATATTACATTCTAAGAATTTGAAATCTAATCCGAGACTCAAACATATACATGATTTTCAAAGAGATTGAAATCTTTTTAGGAATTTATAAACCAAATAACCTCTTAAAAAATTTTCATAAAAAATAATTTAAGTTTTTCTAAAATTATGAATATATATGCATGGAGTATTAAATTACAAAAAAAAAAAAAAAATCGTCACTTCAGTCCATAATTTATAAATCATTTTATATTATTTTGTAAATTTAAAAGTGCCAAATTATTTTATATAAAAAAAAAAAAAAAAAAAAAAAAAAAAAATTAAAACAACAACAACAAGAACAACCTTTAAGGTTTGGTTCAAATTGCAAATGGACAACATATACTTTCATCCTTAAGCTATCACAAATGATAAAATTCACCATTCGTCTCAATTTCATCAATTATGGATGACGGAATGTGGCATGTAATGTGATCACTTTATTCTTAAAAAAATTATTTTTAAAATAAGATATTCATTTTAAATTAAATTAAATTGAAAAATCACATTTAACTAAGAAGTCATTTTAAATTATAGTTTAATAAATTAAGTAAATAAAAATAAGACAAAACCTGTTTGATTAATAAGAAAACAAATGAAATTAAATGAATAAAGTCTTAGAATCCTACCATAATTGAATTCATTTATTTAAAGCTAAGTAACTACTAACATTACAAAGGGTTATCAATCACGAACAAAGAACAAAATTTTGACAAAATTTTGAATCTCACTACAATTTAATCCTTTTTATTGCTAGGATGTGTTTTTTTAAGGTGAAAAGAGAGAGAAATTAAGGGGGGAGATGAACCCCCTTATGGTTGAACCGAAAGGGAGCGATTTTGGTGGATTCCAAGATATTCCAATTAGGCTCACATTATTTTTCCTCCACAAATTGAGAGGAAAGTTGGAATGAAAACACACCTATGCATTTTCACTGGAGTGAGATACACAGTAACTACTCACTTTTTTACACCCACTTTTACGTTCTCTCCTCTTTTTCTTTCAACCCCTTCCTCCCCCAAGCCAAATAGAGCCTAGGTAAAGTAAAATACTACCATCATTATAAAAGATTACCAACCGAGAACAAATAAAAACAATTACAAGAACAAATAAAAAGATTATGTCAAGGAGCAGAACATCTACAGAAAACAACTCTACCAACGAGCATATCAAACCAACATTACCTATCCTTTCACAAACATGAGAAATTCTTCTTAGTTTATACAAAAAATAAATCGTAATTCTTTTGTTCCAAAAGAGAAGGAAGAACCACAAAATAGAGACAAGTCGGTGAAAAAGGTTTTAATGCCTTAATGCGGAAATTTCTTGGATTTTTCTAGGATTTGTACGGTCATTGCAACATAAAACCCACCTAGTGAGTTTGAGGTTCAAGTCATATGCATACTCGAGAGCTCAACCTGACGACTTCATTCATGTGAGTACTACAAGGTTCTGCTTTAGAGTTGACGGCGGAGGAGGGTTTTGAGCAGCAACGGTTGGCAACAATGTTGGGTGGTTTATAGCTCAAGCACTGATGACGTGATTACTTTCTGTTAGCCATAATTAACAGAATTAAGATGGAGAGATCAATTTTATCATTTTCTGATAACTCAATAGTTAATAACATAAAATTAAAAGTATAGGAATTTTGTTTGCAACATTTTAAAACTTTTATAAGTACCAATATTTATTCATCATTATCGATATTATTAGGAATTTCTCTACTTGTAAAAATGAAATAGGGCATATAGTTTTCTGTGCAACAACTCGAGAAAGGAATGACGTAGATAAAATCCAAGGCACCAAATCCAAATCCAAACGCAATTGCCTTTATCCTGAGTCTTGACCACACAACAGTGCTTGAGTTGCAGTGTTGGGGTGATGGCAATGTCAATCACTATCCTTGCCATTTGCCAATCTCCCTCATATCAAATCCACTACCACCAGCAAGACTCAGATCGTGAGTGTGAGGTACTGAGTTTAGTCTTAGTCAAGTCAAAACCCTAGCTCTTTAATAACTAAACAACGTTACCTTTTGTTTGTCACCGGTTGAACTTGAGCACCCTATTCCTATTGTTTCTAATTACCTTATTATGTTTTGTTTTGTTTTGTCTTGGTTTGTGTATTTATAGGGTACCTTCCTTTTTTTCTTTTACGTAATATTATTTTCGTAACAATAAATAAATATCTTTGCCTACTTGATCGAGAGTAACTTGCCTTGTTGCTGCTTCAAGTCTCGATAACTCTTTTTGCTTCTCACATGAAAACGATTTTTTTTTTTTTTTTATCATTCTGTTTATGTAATTAATTTAAAGCAAAGACATGGATACAAAACTCCTATGCATTATTAAAAAAAATAATAATAAATAAATATGAAGACAGATGGGGTTATATGCAAAAGTGCCACAAACTTTGGCACCATTACAAAAATTATAACATCAGTAGAAAGAGAGAGTAAAAGTTAGGATAAAAATTAATTAATAGCATTTAAAAGATATACTAGGAAATAACACAGTTTTACAATCTGCTCTATCTCATTTTGAAATGGCAGAGTGGTTACACCATTCCTTGAGCAAATTCACTTTCAACTTCAACTCAACAATAACAAAAACCAAAAGATTATTGATCAAAGATTAAGTCAATTATGATTTTACATTCATTTTAATCAACTTATAACACTGTTAAATTTGTTGAGTGATTGAGTGAGCGGAAGCGAAATTAATGAAAGCGGAAGCAAAAGGTTTTAATGTGGTTCGGTCTTGGAGACCTACGTCCATGAAGGAAAGCCTTTGACGGCTATATCTTTACTATATAATTCCTCGTGTTACAATAAACCCAATGTAGGGTTTATATACTAGAGAAACCTATACTAGTTTTAGACTAGTTAAAACTAGGTTTGCTTATTCTACAAGTACATTGGCTTGCTTATCCTACAAGTATTGGGTCCTACACTAGGTTGGGCCTCATAGGCCAATATATGTCTAACAAACACAAACCAAAATAGCAGTTTATCTTATTGTGGAAATATAAACAACACAACTATTTGGTTATGAAAGGAAAACCCAAATGGGAAAAACCCTTCAAAGGTTTAATGCACAAACCCTCAACAAAAAACAAACCACTATGAATCGAAGGTTTTACAATTGAAATTAACCCTGATTTCTAATTGCTACTATTAGGTTCATGATTTTACTATTATTAATTCATGTCAAAAGTATAAGTCTTAGAGTCGATATTTAATACAGGTTGAAGACTCTAACAAAGCTCAATAGAATAAGAAGCTAATAGAAGCTCGACTACAGTCAATTGATTGAGCATTAGTAAAGCACAACACTAGTCGATTTACCGAACCACTCAGGTCACATTAGTATAAAAGGCCCAGGCTACTATCAAACCTAGAAATTCATGCTATTTTCGTACTAGAGCATAAGTAGATCGAGACCTAATAACACTTTCTTAGGGTTACGACATGTGAGATTAGGTTTTGCATCCTCTACGCCTAGGGTTATTGTAACCAATCCAATACCTTGTTCATCAATCTGGGTGAGTTTGGTATAGCTAAAGGCACTACGAATCAAGATAAAAAAAACATTGAAGTTGATGTTCAAGGTGATAGTGGATCGCAGTGTGGAATTTCAATCGAGATTGAAGCTTTATGGGTTATTGTTAGTAAATTACTATTGTAGGTAGGGTTTAGACTTGAGTAAGTCCAATAGTAAAAACATCTATTCATAATATATTTATTCAGTTGAGAGTTTGTGCATTAATAGTGTGTTTGGGTACGGTACTTTTAGCCAGAATTTGAGGGTGAGGCGGTATTTTAAATTCCGCTTTCCGTAATTTCTAAGTTTGGATGATTTAAAGGAAAAATTTTAAAAATCCCACAGAACTTTGAGACAGAATTTGTGGGGTTCAAATCCCGCCTAGAAATTCCATCTAAAGTGGCGTCTTTTGCTAAATCACACGCTAACATTTCTTTCACCTAAATCTCACCCTTCTCCCTTTTATGACATCTATACCTTCATCCTTGAGTTCGAGATCCCAACTAAGGCGCCAGTAGAGGGTCATCGGATGGATTGCAAAAGCGCCCTCATCGAAGCTTTGATGGGCTATTGGGCTTCCAGTTCAACCACGTCGGCGGCGACACCAAGACCAAGCATCCTATTACTGTCCACACGAAGTAAAACCCTCTCAGTCACCTCCATCTCTACTATTTTGTCTCCGATTCTGACCCTACACTTGCTGAGGAAAAGTCCCTAGAACTTATGGCCTCCTGCTCAAGGTCGTTCACAGCCTTCCTTTTTCCTTTTCTTTGGTCTGGTGTGCTAATTGCATAATGTGTTAATGTTCATTTACACGGTGGAACGTGATTACACCGTTCAAACTCACCCACAACGACTTGATGCAGAGAAGATTAACAAACTAACCAATTGAATCCTCACCGAGATCCGATCTGACAACGAATCTTTCGACACGAATGACCCACCAAAACCCAAGATCAACACCCCAATATGGTAGTTTGACTATTCTATGTGGCTTGGTGTAGTAGCTTGCTTGTAGTGAGGATGAGAGATTTTGAGCTTTAGTGGTAGTGTTGGTCTAACTGAGTCAGTGCTTGGGAAGGAAAATTGAGTGACTAAGTGAGCAACTTTTGTTTAATGAGACGACCATAAAAAATAATAATAATAATAATAAATAATGAAAAAGACAGAATAGAATACTGGTGTTACATACAAACGGGGAAAATTGTGAATGATGGAATTTTAAATGATGGGATTTTAAATCCCATCATTTGTAAAATTATGTGTATTTAACAAATTCTTTATCCAAACACACCTCACCACTGCAAATAACCGGGACTCAGGGCACCAGAAGGGAGGCTGTTTTCCCCTCTTGGCAAAGTGGGAACTTTATCTCCCAACTCAGCTGCTAGACGTTCAGCAACGTCCTCTAGCCCATGGACTGAAGCTGTAATGTAAGCAAGAGGCAAGTGACCAACATTTTCCAAGATCTTAACCTCTATAGAGTTTTTCCTTACTGGGTTTCTCTTCGTAGCCAAATAATTGTTGTATTTACTTTGATTATTTCTGTATAGTGTTTTACTCTGAATATTGAGAGCATTAACTTACTTACAAGAACTCGCGTAATTTTAGCATAATTGAACTCTTCAAGTGATTTGTTCTTTCGTTCGCAACTTGATCAGTAACCTTGATGCTATTGATTCCTTAATTTAAGGCACCTTTGCATATTACCAAGACACTCATGTGTAGGTGGTGAAAGGTCAATTGGTTTTGTTAGAAAACCCTAGGCGTATAGAACGCAGCAAAAGACTCTATTTTTGAATAAATTATTTATTTTGAGTCAGAAAAAAAAAAATTTAAGTAGACCAAGAAAATTATAGGGAAACGAAAAGAACTATGAACACATCAATTCGTAAATTACATATATATATATATATATATATATAGAGAGAGAGAGAGAGAGAGAGAGGTTAATCGTTCAAAAAAATGCATACTTGCTAGAACAATCACATTTTAAGAATGACATTCTGCATAAAAGACTCAAGAAGTTCCTTTACGAAAAGTAACTCAAGTTTTAGCAACTAAACTTTAAAAGTTTTAGCAACTATATGCACTGTCGATAAAGGCATGAAAATCCTCATCCATTCCTCTCCAAGTCTCTAATTGTTGAGTATTTTTTTTTTTTTTTGGTAAATTACAGTGATACTCCCAAGTTTATAGTGAAATTACATTAAGAACATCTTATTTTTAAGAAAAACACTCCGCCCCCAAAATGATCAAAATAATTGACATTTTGCACTAAACTAATTGATGTTCCGCTCTAAAATAATTCATACTCCAGTCCATTTTTAGAGCGAAATGTGAATTATTTTAGTAATATTGGAGCGAAGTGTCATTTATTGAAAATAGGATATAGCGGGTTTAGTTTCACTAAAAATTGGGGAATAATTCACACTCAAGTCCATTTTTGGAGCGGAGTGTGAATTATTTTGGGAATATTGGAGCGTAGTGTCATTTGTTGAAAATAGAGTGTAGCGAATCTAGTTTCAAAAAATATCGGGGGTATCAGTATAATTTACCCTTTTTTTAGGGCATTCTTTGAGTGCTAATAGAAATCTTACTTTAGCCTAATTTTAATTTGTAAATGTGCGGAATCGATACAGCACCCTCATAGAGAGACGGGGACCAAAGGAGAGGGGGGCATCACTATGCCAAATATCCAATGGACGATTGTTGAGTCTTCTAAGATTGCTTCCCTGGAATTAACACTCGACTCAACTCAACAGTTTTTCTTTTTCTTTTTTAAAGAACTTAACTCATTTAAGTATACAAGCTCAATTAAAACTCAGCCCAAACTCGTTTAATAACACCATTCGTTAACTTTTTCAAAGTAAAGATGGTTAATAACCAAAAAAAAATGCATATAAGTATTTCACCAATAAGATTAATAAAATTAAAATAAATGAATAAAAATATTATGAAAATAGATGTAACAATCTTTATGGTCAGAAACATCCAAAACAAAAAACGCAATTACAATGGTTCGACAAACTCAATTACAATATTCACGAGCAATGCAAATCAAAATTTACTATCAATAATATTAATTTGTTATCATGCTCCTAGTATATTCCTTATGTACTAGGCTTTTTACTGTCAATAAAGTTTTACTACTTATCAAAAACTATCAATAATATCGAATACAACCACTCGTAAACCCTCATAATTATAAACCAACCCTAATCCTCAATACACCAAAAGCTCCACACCAAATAAAGTTTAGTCTTCTAACAAACTCGTTAGACAAAAAAAAAAAAATTGATAAGATACACATGGGTATATATTTCAATCCCAAAAGAACTAGCAAATTACTATCCAAAGAAACTCACTCTATGTTCTTCAAAGAGTCTTTTCCTCTATGCAAATGAGACGACCTCTTTGGGTAAAAACCATTGAACCCTTTATAGGACTACTATATATAAAAGTCTAACTCTTATATCTTGGTGAACAAGGAATGCTAAATTACTTATCTGACAAGGAATAAATTTTCCTTCCACACAAAATTTGTTTTCTAATTAATTCTCGTACACAAGTATATATATATATATATATATATATATATATATATGTATATATTGCAATCTCAAAAGAACTGCCAAATTACTATTCAAAGAAACCAAATTCTTATAGGAGTCTTCTCCTTTTCCATATAGGAGGAAAGCTCCTTAAACAAAACCACCAAACCTTTAATCATAGGACTACCTATATATACTCATACTTCTATTCATCAATCAATAAAGAATACTGTAGATGCCCACTTTTTTACCAAGTCATGGCAGATAGGGAAGCCCAGATTCAAATCATGGAATGGTCTACTGCGAGCCCAAAGTCATTGGGTCACTTTGTGCGATCTATGAAGGAAGCCCGAAGCAAGCCAGCCCATATGAAAGAATAATCTGCTATAAGCCCGAAGTCATTGGGTAACTTTGTGCTATCTATGAAAAAAGCCCAAACCAAGGCCAGATAGCAGATCAACCAGTGACTCTCTGCCATTAAGTGGGGCCTACTACTTTATCCCTTAAATTAAGGTGACGCATTAGACGAGGAAACCTTAGTCAAATCCTCTAATCGAGGAAAGCACTGCTCATCATCTCCTTAAGCAAACCAAATCGCAGCTTTCTCAACAGAGCACGCTAAGACTAGTCTACGAACATCCTTTTGCATAGTAGATAAAAGGAGGCTAGAAAAACAGATACACAGAAAAAGAATCAACGTGCTTTGAGCATAATCAAAGACAGAAAGAGGGCTGGATTGCATCTGAACTATAAGCAACACAGCCATCAAAGCCTAAACCTATGGTGACTGTTAATCATCCTCGTTAAAGATTAAAGAAGTTTGGTTTGGAGGTAGGGGAATTATTTCCTTAAAAGTATTGGGGTCTGCTGTTGGGAGGTATGAACACTAGTATCTAGCGAACCTCAAATACCTAAAAGAAAACATGTATGGATCAAAACAACCCTTTTTGCCATAGATTCAACGCATTTAATGCTCACCAAAACCCATGCTAACCTCCTGAATTTGTCTGCTGTGATTCTTGGTCTTTCTGTGGAGGTCATAATTTATTTTATCCTTTAACAAACATGTCAGATGTTATTGGATGAAGTAATGGAAATCCTGACTAACCATGAGTTAAAGAGAATAGCAAAGAGTTGAACTATGATCTCTAGAGTATTGGTGACCACTATAAAAGAAGAAAGAGAGCTAGTACCAAAGGATCCAACTTCTAGCCAAAAAGATCTAAGTCAAGAAGAATAGAACATATATCTTTCTCAAAGCACTCTCAGTGAAAGCCAAAAAACCTAAACCAAACACTTCATCTGCCATAACCTCCAACATCCCTAGAAACACCTCATACACCATATACACTTATTCCAAGATCCATACGTGTTTTCTTGGGAATAATCCTCTTCCTTTCACTAAACTCTCCTAAGTCTTTGTTTATTCTCTAAGTTCATCTTAAGTTCAGCCATCACGCAGATCTACGGGCCTGGTTTGGAGTTTTGGGCTTAACAACCCATCAAAACAAGTACAACCCACATCCAACCAATCACAAGGCAACACCTGGCTTAAGGGGATTTTTAAGCATCCACAATTACTTCTTTTTTTTTTTTTTTTTTTTTTTTTTTTTATATATGATAGAAATTCTAATCTAAACTCATACACACGTATATTTTGAAGATCCCGAGGATCGAACCCACACCCTCATAGATGGGGTCGGGCTTTTTGGAAAGGGGAATTACCATTGAGCCGAGCATCCTCAAATACTTAAGCACTTATTTGACTAGGAATAATTTTTCTTTCTACATAAAAAATACTTCAATAGGTGAACCAAATCCAAATAGAAATTTGAATCAATTTCTAACAATTTTTTATTTTTTTTTTATATACGATAGAAATCTTAATCTAAACTCACACACACCTATATTTTGAGAATCCTGGAGATCAAACCCACGTCCTCATAGAAGGGTAAGACTTTTTGGGGAAGGGGATTACCACTGGACCGAATGCCCAAGTGGCATTTCTAACAATTTTATTGTTAATACTAGATGTGAGCACTCGAGTAAAAACCAATGAATTGTGTTTTAAACGAGTCAAACCCAAACAACTTGATTTATTTATAGCTAAATAATATATATAAAAAATACACATATGGTAAAAATATTGTAATTCAATAATATTGTCTGATTTTTCCATGGGTTCAAAGCCGTTTTAAGAAATAATAAACCATGACCCTATAAACATTTTTCCACCCGAAGTTCATGCTAACCATAAGGTTAGCAGTTAGCACTAGCAGGCCCGCATGTGACTGGAGCCATAAATTTTGAACTCCCAAGACTGCACTATAAAGCCAGAGTATTACACATTTTGGGTACGTTTAGTACGTTGTAATGGTTATTATACTGTAATAGGAATCAATATTACAATGAATAAAATAAGCTGTAATGTAATAACTATTATCATTCATCTGTTTAGTGATAACATATGAATAAAACCTTGAATGCGTATTCTTTATTTTACTACAACATAATGAATATACGAATATTGCTTATTATACGAGTATTAATAATTTTAAAACATTTTGAAGATTTAGATTTTGAATGTTATATATATATATATATATATATGTGTGTGTGTGTGTGAGAGAGAGAGAAACATATTTAAAAAAAAAATGGAGACTTGTGTAGAGAGAGAAAGAGGGAGGCATTTTAAAAAAAAAAAAAAAAAAAATGGAGACTTGAGTATAATATATATATATAATTTTTTAATTTTTTTTAGCTATTACATGATCTAAGGAATAGATATTACGCCCATTTTTTGTAAGAAATAGTTATTCCTCATTTTGAAGAATAGTCATTTCTAAGAAATAGCTATTCTCTTGGATTGAAATCCCATACAATACTAAAAAAATATTGCATTGATGCAATATCTTTTTCCTTCTCACAAATTTTTTACTTTTTCACTTTTTGCTTTTTGAATTTTTTAATAATTTTTTATTAAGTGATTGACATTGAAAGTTAAAAAGTTTAACTTTTAATCTCAACCATTTAATTGATATTATATGCAATACCAATTACATGATATTTCAATCCCTCTTTTTTGTAATAGTATACGAAACGTACCACCGAGGGTGGTGGTCTAACGGTAAAGAATGTAGTCCCAAGTGGTTTGGGATGTGGAGGTCCCAGGTTTGAATCTCGCAATGGGAAGCGCCTGGATTAAACCTCACAATCCCCACTCTGGACCCGTTAGTACCCTCGTGGGGTTGGGATAACAACTATGGCTCACCAGTTCTCTCTGAACCCAATGGATAAGGTGATACTATGGTCACACCCAGATAGGAAAGCCACACTGATCACCCCTCCTACCCAATTTCTTTCATCAAAAATAGTATACGAAACGTGCCCATTATTATTCTTTATAATAATGAAAAATTAAATACGGGTCAAAAGTCAAAACCACGCGATAGAAGTACTGAAAGTAAATAAAAGTGGGAAAGAATTCAGAAACCTTTCAGCGAATGAAAAAGGATTTACCGGAAGGAGCAAGTAAAGCAATTCCGCGTTGAGCTCAGCATAGACCCCAGACTATTCTCGTCAATAACTCCACACGCATCCCAATAAAAGACCGTTGGACCACAGATCAACGGTTCCACAACACCCTCCGTAGTCCCACCTATGAATGATCTTTTATCTTTAAAATATTTTCTATTCTTCCACTTTTTTTTGCCGTTTAAACCGAATTGCATAGATATCACATACTCAGTCAAACAACAACATTAGTGGCGGAACACCAATCCCATCAATTCCTCATCCCACTACTGTATGTTTTTTTATCTGTTCAATATTTTCTATCTACTTTTCTTTCTATCTATCCAAACACAAACACACAGTATAATCAATGAAGGAATTAAAAGCACCAAATTAACCAAACAAATCCCTTATATTCCTAATTCCACTACTTTCTCTAAACCAACGTCTCACGAGATTTTCGTGAAAACAATAATAATAATATGAACAGTAAAATCCAAGAGAACCTAGAGAGTTCTATTTTAGCTGCTTCCTAATCAAACAGCAAAAAGAGCTAAGCAGTGGAAACAAAGGAAGAAGAGCATGCAAACATAAAGATAGAAAGAGAGTTAAAACTAACAGCTAGTACCGTATGTACACGTTCAATTAATTAATTAAACTACGTAGATTAATGCGTTAAATCACCAAACGTAGACTAACACTAACTAGCTACCTACCTAGCCATGCTTCATCATGTTCTTGAACTCATCGAAATTAACGTGGCCATCGCCGTCGGTATCGACAGAACTGATCATCTTGGTACAGTCAGCTAGGGTGCACTTCTCTCCCAGCCGCTTCAGCACCTCGTGGAGCTCATTCGCCGAGATCAACCCGTTCTTGTCCAGGTCATACAAGTCGAACGCGTCGCGGAGTTCCTTGGTGGAGCCCTGCGAGCCGTCCACTGAAGGTCCGCCGAGATGGAACTCGGCGAATTCCTCGAGGCTGATGAAGCCGTTACCGTCCTTGTCGATCTCAGACATTATGCGCTTTACCTCGTCCGATGTCGTTTTGGAACCGAGCGCATGGAGAACGTCTTTTAACTCGTCGCGCGAGATCTTCCCGTCCCCGTTCTTGTCGAACTTGTTGAAGATCTTTTTCACCTCTTCCATGGACCCCGTAGAACTACTACGTTGTTGCTGTTTCGAGTTTCTAGCTGCCATTCAAAACAAATTGATTTTTCTTTCAATTTTATTAGGGTTTAGCAGCTAGCGCAGACACAAGTTTTAATTAGTATTTGGAGTCACGCACTCTCACTACCTTTATATAGGACAAAAAATCTTTCACGCGGTTTCAACTACGCGTTTCGGATTGAGTATCCCAAATAACAAACTAAACGTTTACTTTTGGCCTTGTACTGTGATGATCAGATGTGTCCGGGTACAGCGTATTCCTGTAAGCTCACGCGGTTGATGGAGTATTTGACAAATAAGAAAAGAGTTTGTTAGGTGATATATCATAAGATTATTATGTAAAGAATAGAGTTTGATAGATAAGATTGAAAATATTTTCTATCCCACTTTTTGTGTTCTATTTAAACTCTACAATATAATACATGTAAGATTTTTTTTTTTTTTTTTTGTCTATTTTAAATCTTAATTATTTTATAAGAAAATAAAAAAAAAACACGTGGTGAGTTATAATTGGTAGAACACAAAAAATTAGATAGAAGATTTGTATTCGATACGATAGGTATGTAACAATTCATAAGATTGTATTAACTGTGGCTTCCCCTTCATGATAATTGCTCCAACTAACTGTATTTATCAATTGAGTTAACTGGAACCCACAACTATGTGCTTATTTAAACAAGCCAAATTGTTTATTTTTTTTTTTTTTTTTTTTTTTAAATAAGTCACATGACTAATTAAATAGGTTATGAAACTAAAAATGCACATAAAATATTCTTATAAATTATCAACTATGTCCAACAAATAATAGCTTGACACGTTTGGAGTAAGAATAAGTTGGGCTGCATAGGATTCCTGGAATTACAAAAAGACGGGTTTTATCTTTATAACAGGGAGAGGAGATCCGCAAATATAGTTAAGGCTTGGGAGTTGGGATTGAGACTTCTCAACTCTCAGCTGTCAAGAATCACGCGTGAATAATCCTTGGAAGCAAAGTGACATTGGATCCAACTCTTTAGTATTTTATGCTTTAAGCCTTTAATATAGAGGATTTCAGGAAGCGCGTACGTAGTGGTTGGGAATTTACCATTTAGGATAGCAGCTTTGTAAATTGCGACATAAAGCAAAGCAACCATTGAAAAAGACTCGACCGGAATATGCAAATTTCATAACGCGTAATCCATTAAACCAACTAAAATTCCTTCCTTGGTAGTTAGGTCAGTTGAATGTCGTTGAAAGACTATTGCAACATAACTTAGCCTGTGTTTGGATCTTCTATTTTGGGAATGCATTCTAGAGAATGTATTCTTGCTAAAATGCATTTTTGAGAATGCATTCTCTAGAATGTATTTTGTTGAAAATAGTGCGTTTGATAAAATATTGAAATTATTTATAAGAAGTGATTATGCTCAAAGGAATTGTGTTTGGTTGGTATTTTAAAGAATGCATTCTTCCTATTAAATAATATATTATTAGTATACATTATGTAATTAACATTTTTTTTAAATATCTTAATACAAGGCTAAAAATATATTTAGTACCAATACAAAATTAACAATGTAATAAAGAAATAAAAGTATTACGTTATGATTTAAATTAATGTCTACTAATAAAAAAAAAAATAGGTTATGATTTGTGCACATCTCCTTGCACAGATTTTTATAAAATTTGAACAATGTAATAAAAACATATAGAGAAATGTGTATTGTGTGTGCAATAGAGATATACACAAACCATTTATGATAAAAAATATCTTAAACATTCTCTAAATAAATTTTCAAAATTTTCACAATTCTACGCTTTATACCAAATAAAGTGAACATACAAATAAAACCAATTTAGTTTTTCCCTTTCAATTTTTTTTTCTTCTTTCTTTTTCCACTCTCCCTTTTTTTTCCCACCATACATGTATACCCCACTCCCCATTTCTTTTTTCTTTTTTATTTCCTTTTTTTTTTCCCCACCACCCATGTACCCCTTTGCCTTTCTTTTTTCTTCTCCCCCACCACACACATACATCCCCCCTCACCCATCTCATTTTTTTTCTCTCATTTCCTCCTCATAGTTCACACCCCTCCCCCATTTCTCAGGTTTTTTATTTTTTTTATATATATAACATCCAAACATTACAAAAAAAAAAAAAAATAAATAAAAGAAAAAACATAATGTGACGTAAAATCCAAACATTACAAATAAAGTGCTGGAAAAAACACATCATAACAAGTTTACATTAAACAAAGAAAAAAACATTACTAACAATCATTCCAAATCATCCCAGTTCTTTGATACAAAATGAGAAAATGAGAATACTTTTTCAAAGATAAAAGTAAAAAAGAGAAAAAAAAATAGGGAACACATCAAAAAAAGAGAAAAAGTAGGGAACAAAAAAAAGGGAAGGAAAATAAAAGAAAGAAAGAGAAAAATTAAGCAAGGAAAAAAGAGTTGTTGGAGTAATAAACTGTTGTAAGTGGGTCCCATTTACTTTAGCAAAAATTAAAAGTAGAAGTTAGAATCAGAATCCAAAATATTTTGGATTCTGACTTCTGCTCTAAAAATGAGAATTTGCAAAATGCATTTTGCCTAAAATGCATTTTTCATTTTCCAAAATCTCAACCAAACATCTCAGATTTTTTGCAGAATGCATTCTATACATAAAAATCCGTGAAATCACTTTTAAGTAGAGGATCCAAACACAGGCTTATTTGCTCATATATTAACTTTTAGACTTTATACACTGGAAAAACAACTGATAGTTTTTAGTAATCTGGGAGACTCGAAGGCAAAACACAATTTTAGGCTTTTCAAAATACTCAATTGCTTAGAGCTTGTTTGTACGTGTTTTCGTTTTCTGTTTTGGTTTCGTGACTTTTTTCGGTATCCAACTTGGAACTTTAATCCTGATTTGAATTCAAGATTGTAAAAAAAAAAATTATGTTTGATACATAGTTTTAGTTTCACAACTGAAATCACAATTTAAAAAAAAAAAAAAATTATGTTTTGGTACATAGTTTTGGTTTTTAGACTTGGTTACACCTATAACAATTATAGAGGATTTCACCCCTTTATCATTACATTAATTTTTTAAAATAATAAAAATACAAAATAAATAAATAAATAACTTATCCTCTTATCTTCTTTTCTCTCTCCACAAATCTCCAAAACTCTCACTTTCTTTGACACGTAGACAACCCCCTCCCCTCTAATCTATCTCTTCTTTATTTTATTTTTCCTCTTTTTTTCTCTTCCTCATCTTCTCCTTTTCTCACTCTCTTCCCGTTCTCTCTCTTTCTTACTTTTCTCATCTTCTCCATTTTTTTCACTCTCTCTTTCCATTCTTTGCCATTGATAATATTTTTGTTTAATTTTGTGGTAGAATTTGTCTTCTTTTCTCAATCTTCTTCTTTTCCCAACACACAATCACAAGCCCGAGTTTGTTGTTGGGTTTTTCTTTTTCTTCTTGAGGTGTCACTGAGGTTTGTTACTCATTTTCCCATACTTCTTAATTTTTCTTCTAAAGTTAGGGTGTTCATATGAACACCCTAGCCAACAAGTGCACCACTGGATCACGTTTTAGCAAAAAAAAAACAAGAAAAAAATTTTGGATCACGCTGGTGGGCGTGGGTTGTCGTGGGTTTGGTTGCTGGCATGGGTTGTTGGAGTGGATCAGTAGCAGTGGGGTGATGGTTGTTGGCTAAGGTGGGTGGGTTTGGCCGGTGGTTGTTGGCTGAGGTGGGTGGGTTTGGCCGGTGGTTGTTGGCTGAGGCGGTGAAGTAATTACAGAGGCTGTAATGGCCGAGAGAGAGAGAGAACTTCGAATAATGGAAGAGAGAGAGAGAGAGAGAGAGAGAATAGGGGAGAAGTTGTGAATTCATGGCCCATGGGGCCCAGCAACGGTAATAAATTCTGAGTTAGAGTTGCAATTTGAGTTAGGCAGTGAATTCAAATACACCCCATCACATGTTTTTTAATTAAACATGAGACCCACCCTGAATTTGAGTTAGTTTTTCAGAATGAACTCAAATTCAGTGTACCAAATATAATTTTTTTATGTGTGACCCAGTGATTTTGGATTCAAATCACAGAATCACGATTTGAATTTAACGTACCAAACGCCCCCTTAATTGCTTCCAAGATATACTCCTTTTGTTTAGGACTATAAAATAATCCAACTGAGCCAATTATTAAATATTTATGAATCTTCTTCTAATTTTATTTCAAACACAAGCTCAACTCGAGTTCATCGAGAAACTAGATTACATGTTATCAGGGGTAGCTCTAGGCAAGGGCGAGGTGGGCGTCCGCCCTAGGCCTCACTTCAAAATTAGGTCTCATCCCAAAAATTTTTAAGGCTCTTATTGAAAGGCCTCAATATATTTATATATTTAAAACAAGACTTTAAATTAAGCTTAATAATAATTTATTTCTCTAACCCAAGTATGTATTAGAACAATTTTTGGTATTTTATTTGATGTGAAGAAACTAACTTCACTAAATTATGATAATTTCAAAAATTATTATGTTAATCTTGAAAGTTTTTTAAAACCTGATAATTTTTTTGATCTTAATGGTATTGATTTATTTTCAGATTTAAAAGTCTTACAAGAGATTTTACCAAAAGAAAAAAAAAGCAGTGACAAATATACTTAATTTTATCAAGGAATTGAATCGTTCCAAATGTATCTATTGCATGTAGAATATTATTGACTATACTTGTCACAGTCGCATCCGTTGAAAGAAGTTTTTCAAAATTAAAATTATAAAAATCTTACTTGCGATCAACTATGTCACAAGAAAGATTAAATGGATTAGCCATATTATCTATTGAACAAAATTTGTTAGAAAATATTGAATATAAAAGTTTAATTAGTACTTTTGTAGTAGAAACTGTATGTAGAATAATTTTTCAATGATTTTTTTTTTTTTTTAAAGATAGAAGACCTTCATTTTTTTTGCACCACTCCAGGCCTCATAATTCCCAAGGCCAGCCCTACATGTTATATGTTTACTTGATTCATTTTATTGGTTAAACATGCTCGAGCTTGTTCATGAGCTACTTGATTAACTTATTTTTTTCTCATATACAATAAACACCATGACTAAATATTTGCATCCTTTCACAAATCTATGTTGATAATTAATAATTAATTATAGTTATATTATTTGAATTACTTAGATATAATGATTTTTGTTTATGAAATTATAAAAATTATATAATAATTTTTAGTATGAAAGGGATTATTTATTTTATCAATAAATTATAAATATTAATTTGATATCTTAGGAACTTATTTATAAACTTATACACTATAATATCAAGTATAAATAAGTATATTTTTATACATATAAACATATAATATATATTTAAATCAAGTCTCATGCTCACGAGTTTGTTTACGAACACATTACTATTTTTGAGCTTTGCTCATTTACTAATCGAACCAAAACTCAGGCTTAGACTTAACTCGTTTGCTAAATAAATGAACATAAACATGCCTTTTCCAAGTTGAGTCCGAGCTGTTCATAAACAGTTTTATTCATTTACAACCAAACTTTTGTCTCATATTATTTGTTTAGTTTAGAAAATCTAACTTATTAAGGGAATATACTTTAAATTAAATACTGCTGGAACCGCTTTTGACAACCCAACCCTAGTAGGGGCCTAGGGGGCCTAATTATAAACAGTTAAGGTGATTGGATGGCGGGTTTTGCTAGGTCCATGGGGAAAATCTAGTATTTTAGTTAGATTTTGGGCCCTCAATGATGGACTCATCCTTGCTAAACAACTCAAATACTTCTTCTTCTTTCTTTTTTTGAGAACTCAGATACTCTAGCTTACATATTGAGATGGTGGTACTTCTCATGAATAATAATTTTTGTAACAATTTTTTTATGGAAGCCCTACTCTTTAATTGTATGGGCCTCTTCGGGACTTTTACCAACCAAGTTATGAAGCACATCTTTTGGAAGGCAAAATGAATGTGCGGGTGCACTAACTGGACTTAGTGCCCATAGCTGAACTTTTTTGTAGGAGGATGGTTTGCATCTAATATATATATATATATATATATATATATATATATATATATATATATATATATATCTCCTTTCTTACCCAAAATAAAAATAAAGAGATGAACCATGCATACTGATGGGAATATTTTACAAACTTTTTCCCAAGTCGAAGAGGACAACCTTCCATCCCTTAAGGAGGGACGACCTTCCAATTACCAAGATGAATGACGACCGTCTCTTATGTATACTTAGTCACTCCAGTTGTCCGTGACTCACCCCTTATCCATTACGGGAATCCAGCGGGACAGCTCACCGAGTCGACTCACCACCTGCAACAGGTGTCCTCCACGAATCTAGGGAGTTAAGCCCATGCAACGTCGCACAGCACTACACTCCTGAAGAGTAACAACCTTCCAGGTGAAGGGTTGTTAATGCACCACGTGTCTTCAGATCCAACGGAGCCTAGAAGGCCACGTGCCATGACCAGAAGGCATAAAAAGCCATTCTCTCTCCTCTTCTCAGGTATGAACAGTACATTTCTGATATAGAATTAAACTCTCGAGTTTTCTCTGCAAACTGACACTGACAAAAGCATCGGAGCCCCCTAGGCCGGCCCCAAACCGGTGCCATTTCCGATCAGCTTCTCTATCTTGCAGGTCTTCCATCCCTTGGCTCGACTGACTGCAGTCCACTGATTTCACAGCAACATCAGTTGGCGCCGTCTGTGGGAAACGCGTTTCAGCTTTCACCGCACCTATACGAAAGGACTGCATGGTCAGGACACGATCAATGGAAGTCAATGCACAGTTGCTCCTTTCCAGTAGTCAATCTCTAGAAATGGCTGCAATGGAGAAGCAAGTGCGAGACCTCACAGCCAACCTCCAAGAGCTCACCCGGTAAAACCAGACCCTCAATCAAAAACTCCTACAGCGCGAAATTGAAAAAGAGAAGAAAAAAGACAAAGGGAAAAGTAAAGAGAGAGGCGACGCTGAGTCTCGACAAGAGCAACAACAAGAACATCGCCAAGAACAAGAAGACGAGACAAGGGGTGAGAACACGAGAATACCCTTTGAGGAATCAACGGCTAAATGGGAACATGAAATAAAGGCGATGAAGGCGCAGTTGGGAGAAATGAAAGACGAATTTAAAGGAAGGGCGACCAGAAACCTGGACACCCTCGTCCACCGGACGGACTCCCCATTTATGGAAAAGGTAATCTCTTTTCCCCTTCCATCCAAATTTCGAATGCCTTCCTTAGAAAATTTTGATGGTACCAAGGACCCCCTTGATCATTTGGAGTCTTTCAAGACCATGATGTGCCTTCAAGGGGTTCCGGATGAGATTATGTGCCGCGCCTTCCCAACTACACTCAAGGGACCAGCCAGAATATGGTTTAAGAAACTGATGCCCGGGTCTGTGGGGTCCTTTGCTCAGCTAAGCCGTTCATTCTTCAATCACTTTATTGGTGGACAACGATATGGAAGACCTACCACGCACCTTTTGAATGTCAAACAGAAAGAGGGCAAAACCTTGAGGTCTTATCTTACTAGGCTCAACAAAGAGACTTTATTGGTTGATGGGGCAGACGACAAAATAGTGCTGACAGCATTTATTTCCGGCCTCCAATCAGGAGATTTTTTGTTCTCAGTTTATAAGAATCCCCCAACCTCTATGTCAGAAATGATGTATGAGGCTCAGCGATATATGAATGGAGAATAAGCCCTTCAAGCCCGAGATACAGCCTCGGGAAAGAAAAGAAAAAATGATTACGACGACCGTCAACACGAGCCTCTTGAGTTAAAACCTAAAACACAAAGGAATCGAGGTAAGAGGCATGAGGATAGGAGTCGAAGGGGATCAAATGAGAGGTTCAACCATTTCACCCCTCTGAATGCCCTTGTAGATCACATATTCATGCAAATCAGAGATGACCCAGCCTTGAAGTGGCTCGGAAAACTGCTCACAAATCCCGATAGAAGGGCGAAAGACAAATATTGCCGTTTTCACAGGGATCATGGTCATAATACAGAAAATTGTTATGACCTGAAAAGACAGATCGAAGAATTGATTAAGTAAGGGAAATTGCAGCGATTCGTTGAAAGGGATCAAAGAGAAGGCCGTCCACCACAAGCCCAACCCCAACGACCTCCAGCGGAAGAACGTCCCAGGCCCTCAATGGGAGAGATCCACATGATAACTGGAGGAATGGCAGCAGGAAGGACCTCCCGTTCCTCACGAAAAGCTTATGCTCGCCAGATACATAACGTGTTGGTAACGCAGAAGACCAACAAGATTCCTAGACTGGAAGATCTTCCCATTACTTTTACAGAAGAAGATGCCCGGAAGGTCGTTCACCCTTATGACGACGCCTTGGTCGTCACTCTGGAGATTGCTGGTTATTCGACAAGACGCGTCTTGATCGATAATGGTAGTTCAGCGGATAACATTTATTTGACGGCCTTCCAACAAATGAGAATCGGCGAGGACCAATTGCGACCCATCGAAACTTCGCTGGTTGGTTTCGCAGGAACCAGTGTTTACCCACTTTGAATAATTTCTCTTCAAATCATAGCCGGCACCTACCCAAAACAAGCAACAAGAAGGGTTGAGTTCCTTGTGGTAGACTGCCCCTCAGCCTATAATGTGATAATCGGACGCCCTCCGAGCCGTCACTTCAACTTACCACCTCTTGGTTTGTTTTCCAACAAAGAACGGTATAGGCGAAATGAAGGGAGACCAAGCCATGGCGAGGGAGTGTTACTTAACTTCTGTAAGTACAAACCAAGTCCACCAGACTTTGATTGTAGAAGAGCGACGGAACTTCGCTGAACCAACAGAAAAATTGGAAGAGATCGCACTGATAGAAGACGATGAGAAAAAAATGACCAGAATAGGGACCACAATGCCAGAAAAAATACGAGGTTCGATAGTACAAATCTTAAGAGAAAATGCGGATGTCTTAGCATGGAGTCATGAGGACATGCCTGGCATTAGCAACAAAGTGATGGTCCACAAGCTAAATGTCAACCCTTCCATGCACCCCGTCAAACAAAAGAGACGGGTCTTCGCCCCAGAGAGGAATGCAGATGTCATGGAAGAGGTAGATAAGTTGTTGACGGCAGGCTTCATAAGAGAGGTCTACTACCCCGAATGGCTGGCTAATGTCGTCATGGTCAAAAAGTTCAACGGAAAGTGGTGGACGTGTGTCGACTTCACGGACTTGAACAAGGCTTGCCCCAAGGACAGCTACCCCCTTCCAAGAATCAATCAACTAGTAGACTTCACGGCTGGACACAAGCTACTTAGTTTCATGGATGCCTTCTCTGGCTATAACTAGATTCAAATGGAAGAGGAAGACCAAGAGAAGACGGCCTTCATCATAAGTCGAGGCCTTTTTTGCTACAAGGCAATGCCTTTCGGCCTTAAAAACGTCGAGGCCACTTACCAGCGACTAGTGAATAAAATGTTCCATGATCAGATAGGAAGAAATGTGGAAGTTTATGTAGACGACATGCTAGTCAAAAGCAAGGAGAATGAAGACCATCTAACAGACTTGAAAGAGGCCTTCCAGGCCCTGAGGACCTACAACATGAAACTGAACCCAGGAAAGTGCGCCTTCGATGTTTCCTCGGGAAAATTCCTCGGCTTCATGGTGTCTCAACGCGAGATAGAGGCCAACCCAGACAAAATCAAGGCCATCCTAGAAATGAGCCCCCCGAAGACTGTCAAGGAGGTTCAAAGCCTAACAGGAAAGGCTGCCACCCTGAACAGGTTCGTTTCCAGGTCTACTGATAAATGCCTCCCCTTCTTTAAGATCCTCAGGAAGGCCTTCCAGTGGACAGAGGAATGTCAACATGCTTTTGAAGAACTGAAGGTGTATTTGTCTTCTCCACCACTTCTCAACCCCTCTAAGACGGGCGAAGAATTATATCTGTACCTGGTCGTGTCATCATCTGCAGTCAGTTCGGCACTCATCTGCGAAGAAGAGCGTGTTCAGAAGCCTATATACTACACTAGCAAAGCCTTGAAGGGGGCCGAGGAAAGGTATTCCAATATGGAGAAACTGGCTTTCGCCTTGCTGATCGCGTCAAGGAAACTCAGGCCATATTTTCAGGCCCACTCAATAATAGTGGAGATCGACTACCCCCTCAGGAAGGCCATGAACAAACTTGATGCGGCTGGAAGACTGATTCAATGGTCCATTGAAATGAGTGAGTTTGATATTGACTATCGACCACGTACCGCGATAAAGGCGCAAGCCCTGGCAGACTTCATCGCGGAATTCACACACCCATAGGAAGAAGAAGGTGAACTAGAGCAACACGAGGTCTGGACGGTAAGTATTGATGGCTCGTCCACCAAGGATATGGGTGGAGCCGGAATCATCCTCGTATCACCCGAGAAGGATAAATTCGAGTATGCCATTCAACTACACTTCCGTGTCATAAACAACGAAGCGGAATATGAAGCCCTTCTAGCAGGACTGAAATTATCAAAGAATATGGGAATCAAGAATCTGACCGTCAAAAGCGATTCCCAGTTGGTCATAGGGCAAATAAAAGGCGAATACGAAGCCAAGGAAGACAGAATGAGAAAAGACTTGACTGTCGTCCAGACCTTGCTCCCACATTTTAAGAAGGTGGAGTTCATCCAGATTCCAAGGGAAGAAAATGTAGATGCCGACCGTCTAGCCAGACTGGCATCATCAGGAGAAGAGTTCGACGGCTTCCTCGAAATACAAGGACGACCGTCCACAGAAGAAGAAACGGTGAACTCCATCAAGGACAATGTCTCATGGATGTCACCCATAATCCGCTACTTAAAAGAAGGGAAGCTGCCCACAGTTAGGATGGAAGCACGCAAGCTGAGGATAAGAGCTTCCCACTTCCAACTATTGGGCGACACTCTCTACAAAATGGGCTTTTCTCGACCACACCTCAGATGTTTATCGCCAGAAGAAGCGAATTACGTCATCAGGGAGGTCCATGAAGGCATTTGCGAAAATCATTCAAGGGCCAGAGCTCTGGCACACAAACTCACAAGGGCAGGTTATTACTGGCCGTCCCATCTACACGATACCACACAATACGTGAAGACATGCGACAAATGCCAGCGCTTTGCTAATATCCCAAGGGCACCACCAGAAGAGCTTACACCCATGACCTCGCCTTGGCCCTTTGCACAATGGGGACTGGACATCATGGGCCCATTCCTAGTTGGAACGAAGCAAGCCAAGTTTTTAGTGGCCGCAATTGATTACTTTACCAAATGGGTGGAAGCAGAACCCTTAGCAACGATCACAGAAAGAAATGTCAAAAAATTTGTCTGGAAGGGCGTCATTTGTCGATTCGGAATTCCGAGGGTCCTGATTTTGGACAACGGGAAACAGTTTGACAACAGACCCTTCAGAGTATTATGTAGTCAACTGAATATAAAAAACCACTACTCGTCCCCCAGACACCCGCAAGCCAACGGTCAAGTTGAAGTTACGAACCGGACCTTACTCAAACAGATTAAGACCCGGCTCGAGAGGGCAAAGAGTATGTGGGTAGAAGAGCTTCCAAGTGTGCTTTGGGCATACAGAACCACTGTCAGAACTCCAACAAGAGAAACTCCTTTCAAACTAACCTTTGGTACCGAGGCCGTCATTCTAGTCGAGATAGGGCTAACCACCCTAAGGACGACCTTCCACAAAGAAGAGGAAAATGAAGGACAGTTTCGGCTAAACCTCGATCTCCTGGATGAAACAAGGGACAAAGCAGCACGCAGAATTGCACTTTACCAAGAGAAAATGGCCAAATACTACAACACCAAGGTAAAGCTTCGACGCTTTGAAATTGGTGACTGGGTCCTAAGGAAGGTTACCCAAGCAACTAAAGACTCGTCACAGGGCAAGCTGGGTCTCAACTGGGAAGGGCCTTACAAGGTCATCCAATATTACAGAAGGGGGACTTACCATCTAGAAGACCGTCATGGAAAAAAGCTTCCTCATCCCTGGAATGCTGAGCACCTCAAAAATTATTATCCTTAAGGTACACACCCCTAGTTACTTTTACATTAAAGAAGTTTGTACTATCCAAACACAACTTTTTATCAATGAAAAGAAGATCGTCTATCTATGCATAATTGCCTAAACACGCTTGTCTATCCAAACAATATCATTCAAATGTCATCATTCATCAATTAAGCAGGTGTCTCCCACGATTAGACACTCAAGAGGTGCAATATCCAGTAGGGTGTCATTAAACAACGTGCCCCTCGGAGGATATGTCCAGAAGGGAGTCATCAAAATAGATGCCCCTCGGAGGACGGTCAGACACCCAAGAGGTGCAATATCCAGCAGGGTGTCATTAAACAACGTGCCCCTCGGAGGATATGTCCAGAAGGGAGTCATCCAAATAGATGCCCTTCGGAAGGACGGTCAGACACCCAAGAGGTGCAATATCCAGTAGGGTGTTATTAAACAACGTGTCCCTCAGAGGATATGTCTAGAAGGGAGTCATCAAAATAGATGCCCTTCGGAGGACAGTCAGACACCCAAGAGGTGCAATGTCCAGAAGGGAGTCATCGAAACAGATGCCCCTTGGAGGACAGTTAGACACCCACGTGGTGCATTTTATGGAAGAAGGTCGTCAAGAAGACTCCTTCTAAAATTATCAAGTTAGACACCCACGTGGTGCACTTTATGAAAGAAGGTCGTCAAGAAGACTCCTTCCGAAATTATCAAGTTGAACAATTCAAGAAAAACAGTTCAAGGAAGAACAACGAAGACGACTAACATATAAGTGACCATCGAGCCACACCCCTTCCACAAGGAGTAAACATGACTCGAGTCGCGAAGTTGTTTTTTGTCTACAAAAGCATGAGTCACACCCTTCCACAAGGAGTAAACATGACTCTAGTCAAGAGATTTTGGTCTACAAAAGTACGGGTCACACCCCTTCCACAAGGAGTAAACATGACCCCAGTCAGCACAGCATTGTTTACCAAAAGAAAAACCCTTGCCATGCTCAAGGGCGAACATAACAGCGTTTACAAATAGAGTGTATCTACAAAAACAAAAATACTTAAACCAAGGTACGAAAATATAAAATCTAATGCACTTCATCACTAGCTGGTGGAGGAGTGGTCTGACCGCCCACGGAAGCAACCTGGCCATCAATAGGACCAACCATCGAGTCAGTTCCTTGGGCACCATCTGGGGTACTAGAAGGGACGTCAGATGGGGTAGCCACACGTTCCCTCGACTGAACGACGTCCTCTCCCTCCTCATCTTCACTATCTTCCTCCACGGCTATTGTCTCCTCATCATTAAAGATCTTTACCATAGACCAATCCTGAACATCTCCAAAGGCAAGAGCAGTCCTCTTCTTGAAGTGTTCAAAACCTACGACATAGAAGCGACGGGTAGCCTCTTGGAAATCTTCAGAAGCCTTGAAGTCTATTACAGCTGTCTCCTTCGCATCTGAGATCTCTCCTTGAAGAGCCTCAGTCTTGTGCAACAACTCGTCACGGCCCGTCTCCAAAGCAGAATTAAGCTCATCCTTCCTCCTAACATCGGCTTCCAGTTGCTTTATTTGGCTCCTCAAAGCCCCCTTCTCGGCATTAAGGCCCTCTGTCACCTTCTTGTGAGCTTGGGCCTGAGCCTTAGCCTCTTCAAGATTCGCCTTAAGCTTTGCCAGCTCACTCCCTGATGAACGGAGCCTGTTGCCCACTACAAACATCTGTCCCGCAGCCTGGACATTGAGAGAGATGTCAAAAAAGAAAAATGTTCTCATAAATAATCAAAAAGAGAAATAACAAAGGAAGAGCCGACCTTCAATGAGTCTTGAATTGACATACGAAGAAGGTCCATATTGTCGACCAAATCATACACTTCCAGGTCGACCTTCTCGTACATTTCATTCACCTTGTCCATTGCCCTGGACGAGCTATTGTAAATTGTAGGGATGATATTGCCAGAAGCCACCCCCTTTCCTTTTAATGCAACTGGGGAAGGGGGGACTTCATGATACACGTGAACCTTTTCAGGTGTCTTGGCCTTGGCAGGGAGAAATGGTTTATCTTGACGACCACCTTTCTTGGAGCTAGTTCCCTTTTCATGACTACCTTCTTCCCAAACTTCGATTTTTTAGAAAAAAGCGCACTAGCGTCAGGAAGGTCTTCAAGATTCTGCGCCACCTCCCTCAAACGCTTACGCTTCGCCCTGGTCGTTATTCCTACAACATGGAAGGGTGTCAAGCAAGAATCAGGCAAAGAGAACGTGAGCAATTTAGAAGAAAGTCACTCACTTTGCTGATAAGACTTGATTGCTTTCTTCACTTCGAGACTGGGTTCTGGACCCAAGGACCACTGTGCCAAAGTGAACGGTGACAAAAGGTCGACCAATCTCACTAGCCTATCCTTCTGATAATCTACGATCCTAAAAAGACGCTCCTTCAACTGGGTGGATAGAGACGAGCGGCGAAAAGTTGCAAAAGAAAAAGCAAGCGAGATAAGTCCATAGAATGCCATAAAAAAATAAATAAATAAATAATAGACGTAGAGCATCAAGACTGCACCATCAACAGAAGGAATCCCCCATGAGCGACGAAGGCCGCAGGGATCTTCGCCTACCGTCTCGTCAAGGGAAAACTCTCAATTGTCCTCACACAAAAAGAAAAATTTGGGTTTCCAGCTCCGGTTAGAATTAGGGAGATCCGGAATAAGTCTCGGGGACCCCTTATGACACATAAAACCCTAAATTCCTGGTGAAGCAGGTATATATGCCAACTTATAAAGAAAGAGGAACTCGTCGACCGTCAACTCGTATTCCCCGTCACTAGCTATCCTCCAAAGAACTTGAAGGCCTATAGTAAGACGCCAGACATTCGGATTTAACTGACTAGGGGCTAATCCTAGACGATGAAGAAGTTCTCTTTCAAAGGGTCTGAAAGGAAATCTCAATCCAGCTACTAAGTTATCTTCATAAAGAACAACATCCTCCCCGTTAGACGAGCACGCCCACTCGCCTTTATCGGGTAATCGAAGTACTATGTCCTCTGAAATTTGATAGCGTGTCCTTAACCTTTTGATATCTTTGTTAACAAACTTTGAAGACACCCCCTCAGCAATAAAGGGCCTGTTTGGGTCTTGACCCAAAACGAGTAAAATGGCCTCCTGGGACGAGGAGTCTGACGTGGACAACTCTGTGGTCTCGGAAGACCGTCCATGATTACCGGAATACTCAGATCCAGACACCAACCCCCTCTCACCCGAAAACGATGACTCCGAGGAGTCATCCACACTCGAGGACATCAGAACTCAATACAGAGGTCCTACAAGCAATGCCGCACTCAACCTCGCCGCAAAACCTACCGGAATAAAGATAAAAAAAAACCCTTTTCTTACTCCCCAACTACATGAAAGAACAACTAAAATGCCAAAAAACAGAAAAGAAAGAAAACAAGAAGGAAAGGAATCAACTTACCAAAGGAAAAGAGGTCGCCGATATGGAAGCTCCCGAGGAAAGTCACCGGAATCGAGCACTCTCAAAGCGGCAGAACCTCCAGCAAGAACGAAGAAAGAAAGCACGAAAAAACCCAACCTTTTTTGAAAGAGAGGGAAAATGACGAAATAAATGGGCAGCTCTGGCATTAAAAGGGACGGTTGGGCCTTGATACGTGCGTCCAGCCCCGGGCTGACACATGTCTGGGTAATTGGAAACCGTCCCATCTCTTTATGACCATTACGCCCGATACAAAAGGCGCGAGAAAATTACGTCCATGACCCTGACTTTTCATATTCCGAAGGTCATCTACCTAGACAACCACAGAATAGAGGGGCAACTGATGGGAATATTTTACAAACTTTTTCCCAAGTCGAAGAGGACAACCTTCCATCCTCTAAGAGGGACGACCTTCCAATTACCAAGATGAATGACGACCGTCTCTTATGCATGCTTAGCCACTCCAGCTGTTCATGACTCACCCCTTATCCATTACGGGAATCCAGCAGGACAACTCACCGAGTTGACTCACCACCTGCAACAGGTGTCCTCCACGAATCTAGGGAGTTAAGCCCATGCAACGTCGCACAGCACTACACTCCTGACGAGTAACAACTTTCCAGGTGAAGGGTTGTTAATGCACCACGTGTCTTCAGATCCAACGAAGCCTAGAAGGCCACGAGCCATGACCAAAAGGCATAAAAAGCCATTCTCTCTCCTCTTCTCAGGTATGAACAGTACATTTCTGATACAGAATTAAACTCTCGAGTTTTCTCTGCAAACTGACACTGACAAAAGCATCGGAGCCCCCTAGGCCGGCCCCAAACCTGTGCCATTTTTGATCAGCTTCTCTATCTTGCAGGTCTTCCATCCTTTGGCTCGACTGACTACAGTCCACTGATTTCACAACAACATCACATACCTAGGAGCATCCACATTGGCTTAGTCAAATCACTATTGTAGTTAAAATATAGCTAATAAACCATATAAACAACCCACATTGGATTATGAACATATCAAGAAAAATAACATTTAGCGACAGTCTCTGGTGAAGCCAGCCTATGACGAGGGTGGACACATGCCCACCCTCAAATTCTTTTTCTTTAAATTACCTATGTATACACTGGTGGTGCAATATCTTCTGTACTCGGCCGAAATGGGATACACTAATAAAATTGAAAGAGAGAGAGAGGGGGAGAGAGGGAGAGAGAGAACTTGTTTTGTGAAACGAGATAAAAAATTCAATATGGCTGTACAAAGTTTTAGTTAGCATCTACCAGCTTTTCTTTATATTCTTTTGTGAATCCAAGCACTCATTTCCTCTTCTTCTTCTTCTTTTCTTTTCTTTTTTTGAATCTTTTGCATTTGATTTGAGCAAGTTAAGAGATGGCACGGGTGAGAATGAAAGGTGAATGAGGAGTAAAGAAGAAATCTGAGATTGGAAAGGAAATAATATAGAAGAAATTGGAAATGTGTTAAAAGTTAAAACGTGAAGTCACCGTTGGGAGTTGAAATTTGAGTTGAAAGGGACCTTCTTGGAAGGTTCCTAGTCTAGGAATGCCATCACATTTTTTTTTTTTTACAAAAATACGACATCTGATTGTTTTGAATAACAACCTTATCACTTTATTAGGAAGCCTTTTAAAACACTCATTAATTTAAATCATTTAGTTTAATATATATATATATAGAGAGAGAGAGAGAGAGAGAGAGAGAGAGAGAGAGAGAGAGAGAGAGTGCTAATTCTGAAATTGTGCACCGGTAGTACATACCTATATTGAAATCTTCCGTTTCAGTAACCAATCTGGAATAATTTACAGAACATAATTCAAAACTTTGATTTTTAGAAGTTGACCCACAAGAAATTTATTTTAAAAATCCTAGTACATAAAAATAGCCCAAATAATATCATAAAAAATTATCCCAAAGTCAATGGGTTAATAAATATATTATTTATCAAACTATATGTATACAAATATATACATATAATTTATGTTAAAGTTTGAAATCAAAACATGCCTGCCCTAAATTAAATTTCTGGCTTCGCCCCTGGCTCCAATGTTTCTTTATTTTTAGAGAACACTATAGCTTAGCCAATTGATTCTTTTTTATATTATTTTTCTTTTTTATTCTATCAAATCATCTCTCTCTCTCTCTCTCTCTCTCTCTCTCTCTCTCTCTCTCTCTCTCTCTCTCTCTCTCTCTCTCTCTCTCTCTCTCTCACACGCTTGTTCTATCTCTCTCTCGATGCCTACTGTGGTGGGCCTCGCCTCCAAGCCTCATCGTTCTCTTTGTCATCATTGTCAACATCACCCATTCGGATCTTGGATCTAGATCATGTCACTCTCTTTTTTTTGGTTTTGTTGGGGCTTGGTGTTGTTGAGAACGATTCAGATTGGGTAATGGAACTAGTTTTGTAAATAGATTAGTGATTTGTGGGTTTGTGAATTGTGATTTGGTTGTTGGGGGTTGTTGAGTGTTCTGAGTTGTTTTGCTATGTGAAAGGGGTTTTTTTTTTTTGTTCATTTGTTTCTCATGTAGGATTGTTTTAGTTTTGCTAGTTCTAGCTAGTTGAATGCTTTGTTCTTTGTTTTGTACCCTTATGATCACTCGTTGAGTCTAATAGACTTTGTTTGTAAGTTTTTGAGGTAATAAAATCAGCTGAATTAAAAAAAAAAAAAAAAAAAAAAAAAAAAAAAAAAAAAAAAAAAAAAAAAAAAAAGTATAGTTAAACTCATGTTATATTTGGATTTCTAATAATCGAACCCACGTCTTTATTAAGTGGACTTTTGGGGAGGAGGCATGCACCACTAAGTCGAATGTCCAACAATTCCCCTTGTATCATGCTGCCAACCTTGCCACCCCTACTTCACCATATTGTCACTAAATTCATGTTATATCTGGATTTCTAAGAATCGAATCCACATCTTTATTAAGTGGACTTTTGGGGAGAAGGCATGCACCACTAAGTCGAATGCCCAACAATTCCCCTTGTATCATGCTGCCAACCTTGCCACCCTTACTTCACCATATTGTCACTAAATTCATGTTATATCTGGATTTCTAAAAATCGAATCCACATCTTTATTAAGTGGACTTTTGGGGAGGAGGCATGCGCCACTAAGTTGAATGTCCAACAATCCCCTATCACGCTGCCAACTTCGCCACCCTTACTTCACCATATTGTCACCTTCTTTTCTTTTTTTTTTTTTAGCTAAACACTAGCAAAGTAGCAAGTTGGCCCACATTCCAAGCTTCCTAGACGGCTCAAAAGAATCCAACTTTTTTTTTCCTCTTTTTTTGATAATATCAAAAGAAGCTAACATGATTGGTTGTCCAAGAAGCATTAAACAAAGTAAGTGAGACAACAAACTTCTTTTCTCCCTCTTTGCTTTGCCCGGTATACACACTCAGAGAAGTCACGGACTCACAGCCCCCCCTACAAAAACAAATCGTTTATTCCTCCTTCAATTTCTCGCTAAATCCGCTTGCCTTGGCATTTGGCACCTACCCTTTATCCGAATCTTCCTTCCTAACCCATAAATTTCAACGTCTTGTCTAAACTCAATATCATCATACTCAAAACACTGATCCCACTTCACTGCCTTTTTTAACCAATTCTTCTCATACCAAAAGAAGTGCTTTTCAGAAATCAACATTATTCTAACTACTCTTTTGCTTCTTTCATGGCTCTTCATTTAAGTGCCTTCTGCTTTAGCAGTACTACTGTGGCCTCTGGCCCACATAAGTCCGTTAGATTTTTCACTCAACGGACTGTCAAAGTCAAAGCGTCAGCCTTTCCTTGTCAACCGCTAGCTTCAATTTCTCGGGTGGATTTGAAAGGTACTTTTTTCTGTATGTGTGTTTTTGGTATGTGTATTCTTTGAATTGATGTGGTGATATCCTAAGGGATGTTTGGATTGGCAATTTTAGTGGGCAAGCTTTATATTTACATATTGCCTAAGTGGAGATTTATTTTTTTATTTTTTTTCAGTTTATAGACATGTTCTTAAGTCCAGCACATGAGGGGAATAGTTTAGAGGTTCCTACTTGGCTTTGGAATCTCACATTGTCTAGAAGAATAATGAGGTGAATCCACATTGTTGAATAAAGAAGTATAGAGGTGTGCTAGTTCCTATGATTACAGTGGTTCTCTAGCTTCGTTGCGTGTGACAGAGTTACATAAAAATGATAGTGGATATTTGTCCTGTGTGTTAGTGTGAGAGTACATGTTTGTGAGGTCACTATACACTAATCATTTTTGTGTAGTGTGTTAGTGTGAGAGGACATGCGGGTGTATTGGGGATTTGGGTTAGTTTGTGTTTGTGAGGTTTGTGAGAGTTTTTATGTAGTTGTGATTCCTATTATCGAGAGTGGATTTTTGGTTAGCGTTGTCTGTGGATGTAGGCATATAGAGTGGTAATGTAGTTCTGTTGTGTTTAAAGGAGTTAGAAGACAGAGTTTTGTCTAGTGAGAGAGTTAAAGACTAAGCTTTGTCTAGTGTGTTAGTAGTATGAGAGCACTTGTGGCTGTATTAGGGACTTGGATTAGTTTATGTTTGTGAGAGTTTGTGTGATTGTAACTCATGTAGGCAAGTTTACCAACCACGTTGAATTTTATGTTTTGAGAGCTTTTACTGTTTTAAATGTTTTTAACAATAAATTGGTATCAAAACTTTTGCTATCACTACTTAAACATGGGAGAAGATATAGAGGCTGAAAATGAAGAAATGGTGATATGGTTGTTGCAACTGCCCTTTGTTTATTGGATATGTGATCTGAATTTCTTGTGCAGCTCTACGAATGTGATATTCTTTGATTTTGAATGCGCCAATCTGGGTGAAAGTAGATAGAGTTGTGGCTTGGGGAGCGAAAGTAGATAGAGATATGGCTTGGGGAGTGTTTTATTTGTAAAACGTAAAGAAAAAATTTAAGTGCCTCATATAATGTGAAAAGAAATAGAGAACCTTATATTCCACCTATTTATGAATTTTAGATGAAAAATTCAGGGGAGAAAACTTGAGAACATAAACATTTTATGAGGATTTCGAGTAAGCATATTATTATCCTTATCAGGTCCTACTTCTTAAAAAAAAAAAAGACACTAAATTAGAAGATTTTGAAGCAGAGAAAAGTAGTGTTGATTGGTAAGTGAAGATAAAGTGAATGGTTTTTGGTAAGGAATTATAAGGCTCATGGTACATGACATGGCAATAGTATCCCATATTAGTATGTACAATTCGGCCGTAAACTAATCAGGCCAGATTCCTTTAACATACCAATAATGATCAACGGTAAAACCATTAAGTTTAGCAATGTGTTTTTATTTTGGAGCCAAAGTCGCATTATTCCAAAATCCAAAATCCATCATCCTTCTTCATATTCTATTTTGTTTTCCCCGAATATGAGCATGTGCAGCGACCATTATGTTGAAAAATGGTTACAAATTTCAGAAAGTTCATCTGACTTGGAAACCAATTCAACTGTTCCCGCTTATTTCCTCTGCTTATGTTACTCATTTAGTTGAACTTGAATACCAAATTACTCAGTAGTTCTTGCCGGAGGAACATAGATTTCCTTTGTCCTGCATATCCTAGACCTACTAATTCTATAACATTACTTAAAATCTGAAATTTAAAGTTCTTGTAAACAGACATGACTTGTAATAATAAAAAAAATGCAAAAAACCAATGGGCAATTGCCGTTCACATAAAACCTTTCCCCTCTCTGACCTTCAAAGTTCTCACTTAAATACTTGCAACTAAATCAGGATCCGTACCAATGGCAAGTAGAGAAAAGAAGGGGACGCCCTTTCATCTCACACTGCATTTATTTAGGCCTTAGCTAGTTTATATAACTGATATGATATTACAAGCATGCCCATACATATTAATATTAATTAAATCAATAGTTATAGGAAGTTTTAGGATAAAAGGTCGTACCCAGTGCACAAAGCTTCCAATCAGAAATTTAGTATCCAACTCTGATGCAATAATTATATATATTAAAGTGATTGTTCTTGTGGTAAACAAATTAAGTCATAAGTAGTTAGTTGTATGTGCCACCCATTTAAATCTTTTAGTTGAGAGCCGCAATTAAGGCAGGCTGCTCGTATGCTATTGATTTGAGGTAGATTCACTCAATAAGTGAACTTTGCCTATGAGTAGAATCCATATAGCCTTTTTTGGCTCCATAGGGAAGGCCACAAAGGGCTATCGGCTACAAAGAAGGGTAGACTTCCCCCATCCTTGGTGAAGGCAGGATTCAATCTATGGGCTCTGGTTGTTGACCAGAGACTTTACTGTCTAAGCTAGCTGACAACATAGAATCAAAAGTGTTATAAACTGATTGTTTTAATCATTAGTTACTTCCATGTAGATGTCTTTTTTCCCCATGCAAACTGAACTTCTTTGTTAACTTTTATGTAGGAAAGGCATTTCCAGGTGATGGGATACCTGAAGCCAAGGAATCCCCCCTAGTGGTTTGTTTTGGGGAAATGCTGATTGATTTTGTCCCAACTGTTAATGGGCTTCCATTGGCTGAAGCACCTGCATTTAAAAAGGCTCCCGGAGGTGCACCTGCTAATGTTGCTGTTGGCATAGCTCGTCTCGGAGGCTTATCAGCTTTTATAGGGAAGGTATATTTTTTGAAATAAGCGTTCAGATGTTCTTGGTTTTCATGGTTTGTAAGGTATAAGAGAGTAGCAATAATAATCAAATGCTCGAGTGATTAGGTAGCCATTTTACTTTAAATTGGCTTCCCCCTATCCTCATCCCTTTTCTTGGTCTTTGCTGTGTATGTCTGAAGGTGGTAGTTTGAAGGAAATCCTTTGTCTGATGCTGGAGTTATTTATCATGCCTAAGATAGCAGCTTTATCATTAATGGCCATCCTGTGACCATCTCTAAATTTTTCCGTCTGCCTTCTTTAATAAGTTTTTTTTTCTACCAATCATACATAAAGGTCTCTGTTTCCAAAGACTGAGTTGTATTGTACTCATGGGTGGATCCTGAGATCATATTTCAAGCACACGAGGTTTTTTTCGGGGGGGGCCTCGATAATCATTTGGCATCCAACCACAGATAGATATGTTTTCTCACCACCAACCACAATAATGTAGTCCCTGAATGTCTTGCTCCTCCATGTAGTGAGATTTTAGGATACAGGCCTTGGGGTTGATTGGTTCAATCAGAAATCAAAATATTAGGGGAACTGCCCAAGTTGGTAATCAGGAAAAGTCTTGCTCCTCAATAGTGAAATTTTAGAAAACTAGACCACCAAATACTCATGTACTTTGCACTTCCTTGTTGAAATTGATGCATCCAGACCTGTTTCCTATGTACTTTCAGAAACAGTTCATTGAAAAACAAATCAATTTATCATCAATATTATCTTGTATCCTTAATTCTTTATATAATGTGCACAGGTTGGTGAAGATGAATTTGGATACATGCTTGCTGATATATTGAAGCAGAATAATGTGAATAATGAAGGGATGCGTTTTGATCCTGGTGCACGAACTGCTTTAGCATTTGTTACACTGAGGAGCGATGGGGAACGTGAGTTCATGTTTTATCGTAACCCTAGTGCTGATATGTTGCTTCGAGAGGCTGAACTTGATTTTGATTTAATTCAGAAGGTAAGTTAGATTTTCTATTAGAGGTCAATTAATACAAGGAGAAAATTATAAATATAAAAGAGTTAATAGAAAGAAAGTTTGCAGCATATATCTTGTAAGGAAATAGTTATATAATATATCTCATATAATAAGTTGTTAGATTCAAGCATGTTTATTGGTTACGCTTAAAATAAATTATTTCATCAACAAACAATCCACATCAAGTAACAAGGACATTCCAATTTAAAATTCTTTTTATGTCATTCTTGGCAACATGTATGCATCCCATACATCCTCTTGGTAAAAAATGGGGTATGTTTCCACATGAGGCCACCATGTCATTTGCCTCTTTTTTATGCTCAACATTGACACTCAGGTCTATATTTTTATCCTTGTTTCATGAATCCGCAATTATTCCCAAGTGTTTACCATTTTGTTTTATTTGACTCATTGGTATTGTATATGATGTAACTTTTCTGACCCCCTGTCCTGTGGCAGGCAAAAATTTTCCATTATGGTTCTATTAGTCTTATAACTGAACCATGCAAGTCAGCCCACATTGCTGCAGCAAAAGCTGCAAAGGATGCTGGTGTCATTCTATCATATGATCCAAACCTGAGGCTTCCATTATGGCCTTCTGCGGAAAGTGCCAGAGAAGGAATTTTGAGTATATGGGAGACTGCAGATATTATCAAGGTATTCATCCTTCAGGATGTGCTTTGTGGTTCACAATTGACTGTTCTTGTCTCTTTTCTAGAAGACAGAGTTGTGAGGCAATGCAAAGATTAACATCTCTGATTATTTCAATGAATTCAGATAAGTGAGGAAGAGGTTTCTTTTCTAACAAAAGGGGAAGACCCATATGATGATGCTGTTGTTCGTAAATTGTTCCATCCAAATCTTAGATTACTCCTTGTCACTGAGGGCCCAGATGGTTGCAGGTATTACACCAAGGTAAGCTCCCTTCTTTTCTTCAATAAGAAAGGATATAATTCTTTTTGTCAACTCGTGTGTGTGTGTATGTAATAAGTAATGCTACTGCTTTAACTCTAGCTCCTTTGAAAGAGAAAAATCATTGAAGCTCAATAGAAGAAAGTTACTAAAGGTATCTAAAAAGAAAAATAATTCACTAGATCTGAGACTTGCTGGACTACGCATTATAGAGATGTATTAGGTTCCGTGGGCGGAGATGATTTGAATATTGCCTTGATAATGGTCAGTGTGCAGCATTTGTTTTCATCTGCCAACAATTATTCATATCCTAATTTCAAGTAGTAGTCAAATCATTAAAATTGTGCAGATTTATCCTATATTCAAGTTACAAATGTCTTACATAATGGGTAAAAAGCTAATCATATAAAATAAAAAGAAAAAGGTTCAACTTTGGTGAGTTTGAGTTTGATCATACAGCATTTTGTGTTTTCACATTCATGCACTTCCCCATACTCCATAGGGTCTTCACCAGCAAGGAATGTATGAAAAAAGCTAGAGGAGTTAACATAGGTACCTTACAAAACCCTGGAGAAGTTATATATTCATGAAGTGTTGCCATAAATCAATATATAAGTGGTTTTATTACATGCAAATCAAATAATTGAAATTTGTTCATGAAGTTTTTACAACAATCATGATAGTAACTGTTATGTTTTATAATAGTTGTGAATTTGAAGTTGCATGATATATATTTTTCTACAGGACTTCAGCGGGAGAGTCAAGGGTTTGAAGGTGGATGCTGTGGACACCACTGGTGCTGGGGATGCCTTTGTTGCTGGAATATTATCGCAATTAGCTCTTAATGTCTCTTTGCTTCAGGTACTGCTTTCTAATAATGCTTCATTACAGCAGTATTCTGATTTTGTTACTCTGTAGAAGGTGTTTTTTAACCCACGTTCATCACCCACTAGTCCATGGTTGCACATCATTCACCATATGCCTTACATCATGAATAACTCTTGCATTATGGTAAAATTCTTCAATTGAACAATCTTCAGATACCAATGACCCTTCCTTTTTCCGTTTTTAGTTTATTTATTCTAATATTTAGCTTGCTTCACAACCTACAAGTTACCAATATTATCCTACTTGATATCAATAGTCTAGTTCTTACCTTTGAACAAGTTTGATTACCTAAATTGTCGCATTGGCTTGTAGTCTTAGGAAATTTGCATAACTAGGTTCTCTTCTGTAACAGCAATGCATTTTTATCTGCCACCTTAATAAATTGGTGATGATGTATCTGGTTTTGAGCTGTAGAAAGAGGACTTGCTGAGAGATGCTCTCAAGTTTGCTAATGCATGTGGTGCATTGACTGTGATGGAGAGAGGTGCAATTCCAGCTTTGCCAACTAGAGAAGCTGTGATGAATGCCATGCTTCAGTCTGTAACATAGATTTGCATTCCAATCTCTGTTATGTAAGTACCTTATTGTCTCCGGGCCATTTGTTGGAACATGATGATGATGATGATGATAGCGCAGAATAAAGCAAAATTTCAGAAGAAATAAGTAAATGTGTCCTAGTCGGTTCTTCTTGTGTCATAAATCTTAACCAAACATCTGAAATTATTTTGATTCAGCATATTCATCAGATCTTGTATAAGAGATGCTTCAAATGTTGAAGAAATTGTTACGATCAGAAAAATAAATAAAAAGCAATTCACCTCCAATGATTTAGGCTCTTTAATTTATTTGGCACAATTCCAAAACAACGTGACTCTTAAGAATAATTCATAACCTCTCATAAAAGATCTATTGGGTATATAATATGTGATCCTGTAAAATATGGGAAATTCTTAGGTCCTACAGCGGGATCGTCCCGTCGAAGGTGTAAAAAATTATAATAGTTGTGTGTGTTTTAATAGAATGTTGTGTGTTTTGATAAAATGGCTATTAGGTGTTGTAAAATGTATATAGTTTTGTAATAAAGTTAATTTTATCACAAATATCACTAATTCTACCTGAATTTACATATTTTATTTTTACAACAATAAACACACATTTATCAATACGGACACAACATTTACTACAAAACACACAAATTTATCAAAATCAACACGGATCTTGTGGCGGGACCTAAGAGTTCCCCGTAAAATATTACAGCAAACAAAGAAGCAAATTGTTACTGTTATAAACAATTTAAAACTCACAGTGAGTGAAATCATAAATCTGTAGATCAATTTTCTAAAATATATACATATATATAAATATATATATATATATATATATATTGCACTTTAAATTGTATGGCATCCCGATCAACGCATGTTATTGGACCAATCGGCCGTCAACAATTTAAGGTATATGCTTCATGTTTAAGCTATGATTATCTACAAACAAACAATAAAAATAAATATAGGTTATGATTGGGTGACCAACAAAGAATTATTGATCTTCAATGATACAATTGGTTGCCTATATCTCAAATTTTAATCTGAATATCTTACACTAGCCAAGTCAGTTGAAGCCATGGATGTTGGTGGCAATTGGAACCAAATTCTGACATGCGAGGGAGTATTGGGATTGTTTGGTTTCATAGACAAGATGTGTTTGATTCAGTCTACCTTGTAATTATTGAGTTGGCTTCCAATTGTTAACTTAACCTTTTTTTTAATCTTATTTTTGTTAGACCCCCTCTTGCTTATACGCTCATTGCTTCTAGAACCTTAATTTGGAAAAATGGTTGGAACTTGGAAGTTACATTCTTTAGGTGATCCGATCATTACGCTAAAACCCCTAGATTAATGCACAACCTCACCCTTTGGACAACCATCTCTTTAAAAACCAAAGTCTTAAACTTTTAATGCTCCAATCTCGTCATCTCACATTCAATTGTACAACTATCACAACTGCAATACACAATGGCTGATAATTCACAGGACAAGGCCGAACATGAGCGCATTTTCAAGTGCTTTGACGCCAATGGTGATGGCAAAATCTCTTCAGCGGAGCTCGGGGATGCCCTGAAAACACTTGGCTCGGTCACGTCGGATGAGGTTAAACGTATGATGGCCGAGATTGATACCGATGGTGACGGTTTCATTTCATTCCAAGAGTTCTCGGATTTTGCCCTTGCTAATCGTGGCTTAATGAAGGATGTTGCTAAGATATTTTAATGTGTTTTCTCTCTCTCTCTCTCTTCATGTCTTTTTCATATATGTTGTGTGTGATTAATTCATTTGCATGACACTGGAGCTATTTGGATGTTTATCAAGATAGAATTTGTTTTGATAGTTGAACTGTCGTGTTCTTCTTCTTTAATGTGAACAAGTGGTTCCTTGGTGGGTGCTTACTACATGGAAATGTGTAATAAATTGTGAGAATGTACGTCAAACAAAAAATAGAAAAGAAACTACTTTTGGAGTATTTGCTAGACCGGTCTTCCTCTTTAGTTGAAGTCTGGTCCTACTATCCTCATGCTTTGCAAAATACTTTAGCTTTCATTGTTATTTTTAACTTTATTCTCCAAATTACATAGGCTCTAATTCATTTGTCTTCCATGCGTAAGCCGTATAATGGGTTTTTTTTGTTTTGTTAATACCGTGGACCTGATGTTGGTCAATGGTTGCGAAAATGACAGCATGTTGTGCTTCTGATTGATTCCTCTTTGTTACCAAACCATGAATATTACATATTTCCATCATCTACAAAACGCCAATGTTCAATTGTCTAAAGCCCCTTCAAGAGTTTCGGGCTTCCAGATCAAAGTTTTAAATCTAATATTATTTCTTGTCTTTGTTAAGATTAATTTTCCTGTGCCAAGCTAAGAAAAGACAAAAAATACTTGCATGGGTAACATGCATGGGTTTTCCAAGTACCAAGACTTATGCAACCACGTTTCAAGATTCTTGTGAAATAAAAATCTGAAGTTGAAATAAAAATCTATTACACTGCTCCCTCTGAGAATAGGGGCAGGTAAATGGAAGATATGTACACACCAATCGTTCATTAGAATCCTGTTGCTATTCACAAATTCAACAATCTTTCCAGTTCTAACTTCTAGCACTCTCTTCAAGCAAAGCAACATAAAAAAAATAATGGGAAATTTCCAGAATGTTAGATTAATGATGCTTCAACGAGAGAAAAAGTGATCATCATCCTCAAACTCTGAAACTCCTAGCATTGCCAAAGCTAAGTGACTTCCTCATCTCACTATTTGTTTGATGTAATTGAGAGTAACAATCAATAGCGCATCCATTTCCTAAAAAACTAGACTTCTTTCTTTTAGAGAAAATGGGTGATTCTTCACCTTTTAATATTGCAACAATCTCAGCAATGCTTGGCCTCCGAGATTCTTCATTTGTTATGCAGGAAGCTGCAGCTTCAATCATCCTTGCTATTTTATTTGAATTTCTCGAAGTACATTTGAGCCGTGGATCAAGCAACTCTTCAATGACTCCTTTCCCTTTCTGCATAAGGGGTTTTGCCTGCAAAACAATGCCACGTTTATCATTACAAATCTTCACTTTGCACAAGTATATCAAGTTGACACATATCAATAGGCTCTTAAATTCCCCAACCCACAAAAATTAAATAACCCAAAAGATGTGAGAAACCCTTTTGCAATCAAATAACAAAGACCTTAAACAGAGATATACTGCCTATGTACACTGAAACGTTTGAAATTATGTCTTTGTGTTTAAACATTGAGTTAAACTCCATAGAAATTATGTTCAAGCACTATATTCATCCAAGAGATTTACTGAAGCAGAGTTCTTTTTTTCTTCTTTTTTTGCCACTGTAAGTTTTTAAGGGGACTAGCCCCCAAGGATCGAACCTGAGCTCTCCCTCATGGGGAGAGCCAGGAATACCACTTGAGCCAAGGGGCTCGTAGTTACTGAAAGTCGAGCTTCATAGCAATTGAGATACAACCATTCAGTAGTCAATCTAGATAAAGCCATAAGTTTTTAACTGCATGAAGCTCTCTAATCACACTTGGTTCCTGCTTGCCACATCATTTTAATTCTCAATTTATACTAGATCCTCATAGATTAGGTTCTTCATAAAGTTTTTGGAGACATTGTTCTCATATAACTATATAAGACATGGTTTCTAGATGCAAACACTCCACCAAATACATAATTTTGGGTTACACCAATTAAAAACTATGTAAGAAACTATTCAAGTGCAGTTAGAACAAATTTTAGACTACTGAAATTTTCATTTTTGGTGCCATCACTAAAAACTAAAACTAAAATATAGGAGATCTCTGGGATTCTACAATACAGACCAAGATGGATTTTTTCATTTCTGTGTGGAGTTCAAAAGAATGCTCAAAATTTTCTGCTTTAATATACAAAATTCAAGTTGCAGACTTGCAGCACCAAATAATTTGGCGAGGTGCAAATAATCCCATATAAAATTAATCTCTATACACCAAGGTCATATATGCTGTGCACCACTTACATCTACTATACACCAAGGTCATATATGCTGTGCACCACTTACATCTACTATACACCAAGGTCTGGTCACATATACCGTGAACCCTTATAGACACAAGCACATAAAAAGGAAAAAATAAATGTTGAACCTATCACATTAACAAATCAAAACACAAAACCGACCAATGAATAAGATTATCTAATATATCAGAAACTGATGAGGTGTTTTGACACCTTTGCTGAAAAAACAATTACTAATCAAATGGCCCACCTGATTAAATCAATGTATGTATTGTCAACAATTAGCTATTAGGAAAAACTTCCTTTTCCCAACATCAGAAGCAAATAGGGACAATTACTGTAACGACCACAAAGTCAAAGGAACTTAAGGCAACTATAAAAGAAATGGAACTTTAACCTACCCATAGGACCAAGTTCTCCTCCCCCGGCGGCCTTCTTGCTTCGATTGGCTGCCGGCCAGTTACGAGTTCCAGTAGGACCACTCCAAAAGCATATACATCGGTTTTATCTGATACTTTCCCATGCTGGAAGTACTCAGGAGCCAAATAACTGCACATATGGTTTCAATTCAGTTAATGGAAAAAAAACAAGTGCTCATGTAATAATAGAATCAACAGAAACAAGATGTCCTTTCATTATGTTTTAGCAATTGAGATCATACCCAAATGTTCCTTTGACAGTTTTGCAAAGGAAAGGAACTGAAGGTGCAGAAGTCCATGTGGCTAATCCAAAATCACATAACTGTAAACAGTAAACACCATTAACACATAATAATTCATCAGAATGACTTGTATTATAACCATAGACCAATTTGATCACTGTGAAATCCGTTTACCTTGGGTGTCTTATTTGAAGAAAGGAGAATATTAGAGGGCTTGATGTCTCTATGAACAACACATCTCTCAGTTCCATTATGTAAATATGCTATCGCCTCTGCAATCCCTATGGCAACCTTATACCTCACAGACCATGGAAGTGAAGAACCACCTTTTACACCCTTTTTCTTCTTCTTCCCTGCCAATGTGTATATCACAATTAAATCAAGAAATTCAAATCCAAATCAAAATTCCCAAATAAAAGAACATACCATGCAAATGGCGCTCTAAGCTTCCACCAGAGACATACTTATAGACCAAGAAAAGACCCTCCTCTGGATCAATACAAAAACCCACAAGAGGAACAACATTTGGGTTGTGAAGAGAACTAGCAATCATTAATTCTCTACAGAAAGCCTTTGCAGACTCTTTATCTTCCTTGTCCAACCGCTTAATCGCCACAGCAGTCCTCAAAACCCCAACTTTCCCCCTAAACACACAACTCAAAGCCCCTCTTCCCAAAATTCTGCCTACCCAACCATTACAACAACAAAATCAAAAATCAAAATAAATTAGAATCTCATTCAAACTCAAAAAAAGAACCAAATTTGATTCAAACAAAAGAAACCCATTAAAAAAAAAGTAAGTACCTTTGGAGAAATTGTTAGTAGCGGAAAGAATTTCAGCATAGGTAAATCTAATGAGAGCATTGGCCATGGCCACAGGGGATATGCTCCTCTCCAATGACTCAGTCATTCTGCGCCACTTAAGCTGCTCTCTAGCCCCAGACTCAGTCATTCCATTATCCAAATTCACCATCAAAACAGTAGCAGCATTTAAAGAATTCATGTTCAAGGACTCAAGCTCAACCTGAGAGCAAAACTTGAACCTGAAAGATGAGTGCACAGACTGTGGCTCAGCATTTGTCAACTCTGCACCACACCCACCAGACTCTGCTAGCAACCACGCCTTGTTGTGTTCCAAATTCTTGTTCTTGTTCTTGTTCTTGTTATTGAGATCAGCTTGGCTCATGTTTTTGCCAGAGCCAGAGCTCTGCCTGAGACGAGCTGGGAACACACAGGTCAACCCAAGTTCCCAAAACATCTTTCTCAAAATGGACTTCCCTCTGAGCTCATCATTATAGTGGTCTTGGTCTGGAGAAGAAACTATGGAGCTAGTGCAGGGGCAAGTACCTTGGCCTTGGCCTTGGAAAAACCCCATTTTGATTTTTGAAGCAGATCTCAATGAGAGGGGCACAGAAACCCAGAGACTCAAAAGGAAAGAGAAAGATTAAAAAAAAAAAAAAAGTGAAAGCTGCTTTGCTTGCAGGGTGGGAGAGAATATCTCTACAGAAAATAAATAAGAGACAGAAGAGAGAGATGGGTATTTAGCTTGGTATATATATATTAAACATATGTTACATAGTAGTGGGAGAAGAGGAAAATGTAGGGTGGAGGGTTGTGTGTATGTATGTATATCAATGGAGTATGGTCCCCAAGAAGATTTCAGATGAAAGACAAAAGAAAGAATGGTTTATAACTTTATAAATATATTATATGGGTTTGGTTTGTGGGTGATGCAATTATTCTTAAGGAAGAGGAGAATGAGATTCTTAATGTTAATGCTAAAGTGGACAAGGCCAGGGTACGATTTGTGCATAATTTGGATGGTGAGAGATGTGGTGGGGACTACCAAGTTTAGGGAAAAGAAGAAGCTTGTAGCTTTTTTTATTAAATGGGATTTTGCAGATTGAATGAATTATGAAATTGATATCACTCAATAATCACCCAAATCAATTCAAAGCCCTGTTTTCTGAATGATGGGAAGAGGAAAAAGGTGAAGGTTGTGGCTTTGTGGGATTCTTTTTAGAATAAAGATAACTACTTCATCCAAAAATTGTACTATATTATGATGACTTTGTAGTTTGGTGACTAGCCACCACCATCCAACCAACCCCACTTTTGAGTCTTGAGTCTTGAGTCTTGACATGAAAGCCCAGCTTAGGCTTTATAGGCTAAAATGTATAATTATTCTTAGGGTTTGGCTCAATTGCAAACAGACCCTGAGATTTTAATTTTACAATATAACTACCTAGAGTTTTTAAATTGGTGAAATTAATCCCTCTAAGTATATTTTTTGTCAATTTTGCTAACAAAATTTGACATATGCATTGCACTTGGGTTTATAATAATGAATTTTTTATTATAAAGTGGTCACATGTAATGCACGTGACAAATTTTTACTAGCAAAATCGACAAAAAAAGTACTTAGAAATGTCAATTTCACCAATTTAAAAATCTCAGGTGGTTATATTGCAAAATCAAAACCTCAGGGGATCCGTTTGCAACTGAGCCAAACCCCAAGGGATGATAATACAATTTGGCCGCCTTTATATAAGCTTGCGAATATTTTAGCCTTTCAGAATTGAGCTGCTTCTTAAACAATAGTCCATGATTTTTCTAGACCTTTGAATTTTAATGGCAATCAAAATTGCATTTATTGTGTTTTGTCCCAAATAAGAGTATCAAATAAGCGAATTCAAAAATCTTTGAGTATTATCAAAAGCCTTGTGGTTTAACTGGGAAAAATTATTTTTTGAAAATTTTCAAATGAGATATCTAGGTTCAAACATTGCTCTCACAACTTAAAAAATAAAAAAATAAAAAATAAAAAAATAGAACTATGTATGATGTAGAATGACCCATGTGTAAGATATTTCATGAGCTTAAGCTCAAGCCAAGCTAAGCTAGCTAGTTTCAAGCTTAGATTAATTTATTGGCAACCATTATCAATCACAAAAGGGGACCAATTTGGTTCCCTAACCTGTTAATTTGTGATTTCGATGGAGGCTAAACTATTGAGTGGTAATGAGGGTTCTGGTACGGTTGGTCGCTAATGAGTTGTCTAATAATAAGAGAATTGGGTAATCATGCATGAATATGCCCTTGCACGTGTACCAGCGGTCGGTACCTAAAACGAACCTACGAAGATAGTGATGAATTGATGAGCTTTAAAACTTGATCTTTGTCTACAACAATCCTATTTCAAGATACACCGCAAAAATTCAGTGGTTGTGTTCATTCCTTCAAGAAGGACAGAGGAGATTTGAGCCTAGTTCTCTTTATAATAACCAACAGAACAATGTTAAAGATTTGTTTTAGGAAACATTATCATTGTTCATCTGCTTTATTTTAAACATCTTTTCCTTTTATAGCAATTTGGTTTGGATTGATAGCTCTTTGCTCATTGGGAAATTTGTTAGAGCATTCTCTGCAAAATACAATTTTGTTTAGAATAAAAAATATTGTAACAAAAAAATCACACAAAAAAAGTCTCAATCGGTCATGTATCACTCTCATTTGTTTTACAAAAAGTCACAGTAATCTATAAAAATACAGAGTACTGTAGCTTTATGTAATTTTTTTTTTAATTCTTTTTTATTCTTTCTTCTCCCTTCTCTCTCCTCTGCCACTCACTTTCTCAAAAACTCCTCCTCTAAAAAATCTCTCTCCTCTCTAAAAAAAATCTCATTCTCTTGCATCAATCTCCTCTGCCTTCTTTCCCACCGTGGGTTGCTGATCATTGACATTGCCTGTGGTGGCCGATCTGGCCTGAGGTGGTGAGGAGGCCGTCGGTTGGGGGCTGAGGATGCATGGGATTGCTGGGTTTTAGGCGTTGGGTTGCGTTTCGGTTTCGAGTTTGCTCCGATCTGTCTTCTCTTGTAGTGATGGGTTTTGGTTTGCTCTGATGGGTTGTGGAATTTGGGTTTGCTCTCATGGGTTAGGTTGTTTGGGTTTGCAATGTGTGGTGGTTGTGGGTTTGCGGTTTGCGATGTGTGGTAGTTGTGGGTTTACGATGTGTGATGGTCGGTGGTGTGTGTTTGTGATGTGTGATGGTCTATATTATGGTGGATTGAGGGGCATGGTTGATGACTCTGTATTGCTGGTGGATGAGGGGCATGGTGATACTGTATTGCTGATATGCTGCATTTGTGGTGGTTGTGGGTATAGGTTGAAGATTTGTGATTTGTGGGTAAGGATTGAAGATTTGTGTTTAATTCTTTGCATTTTTTGGTGGTTGTCGTAGTTTAGAAACTTTGTCGGTGTGGGGTGTGTTGGTTGCTAGTGAATTTGCCGGTGTTTGGGGTGTATGGAAAAAATTATATTATTAAAGGATTTATAATATTTTAATAGAATGTAGTGTAAAATAGATAATGAGATATGAGGCCTTTTGTAAAAGTTGTTACGTAAAATAGAAAAGTTAGGTTTTGAAGAGGTAAAGTAGAGAAACTTTACAAAACCGGTTGGGAATGCTCTAAGCCTCTAATAAAGAGTCTAAGACCTGCTGGTTAAGGTGTTCGGCTAAAATCATGGTTATCTACTTCTCTTCTCTTTTTTTCTTTTTCTTAAAGGATTTATAATATTTTACAAGAATTTCAAGAAAGCCAGGACTTTTGAATGAATGTTTTGAAGAGGTAAAGTAGAGAAACTTTACAAAACCGGTTGGGAATGCTTAGCCTCTAATAAAGACAGACCTTCCTAAAATCATGGTTATCTACTTCTCTTCTCTTTTTTTCTTTTTCTTTTGCTTAACAAAATTTCAAGAAAGCCAGGACTGAATGAATGTTCATTTAGCACATTCCTAAATTTAACAAAAAGGAATGTTATATGACTCAGTGGTATTTAGAACTAAACATTTTGATTAAAGACATGCAATCTAGTTGCCAAAAAACATCCTGCAATAATTTGAAACTAAATAGCTAATTTTTTTTTTTATGTATAAATTTAGTTTTAAATTTTGTATATCTTTAATTCTTGAATGATTAAAAAAAAAAAAATTGGTTCATGTTTTGGCTCCCCAAAGATAAAATCTTGGTTTCATCCCTGGTGATGGTTGTGGATTATTTGGAACAGAGAAGCTTCAACTAGAGTACTACACCTTCTACTCTTGGCTCTGCATTTTGTGTTTATGTCAACGCCGCCTCGGAGGAGGAGGAATAGGATGATGAAGACAATGTTGACACGCACGCACCTACCATTGGAAGCAAGCTTAGAATAATATGTAAAGTATGTAGGGAGTAAAGAGAGAGAGGAAGTATAAGGGTGACGTGATTCAGCCTAACAGCCTATGTCTACGGAGAAAAATCCTTAATTGCTACATCTTTAATATAGGATAACATGTATTACAATGAGCCATTTGAAGAGTATATACAAGAGAATAACCATAAACTAACAATACATTAGTTAGGGTTAACATGAGTGTAATACAAGTAATATACTTTACTTGAACACCAAGTATTGGATTTGGATCTTGACCATAGAACGAGTGTATACTTTACCACTCACAATAATATGTCATTTAACATTCTTTCAGTTTCTTATCTATCTTCTGGAATATCGGGGTAAATGGTCTCTAGTTTTTGGCTCCTTCCTATAAAATAAAAAATAAATAAATAAATAAAAAAATAAAAAAGGTGGAGCTGGGTTGTGAAATTCATAGTCGATAAAAGTTTGAAGCATGACTTTTCCCCCTTCTAGATAGTGGTTGCGGTGCAGCAGAGAGCCAAAGAAAAGTTCTTAAAACTACTTGGGGTCTAGAAATTTGTCAAATAATAGGTAAGTTATCTGGATTTCACAATTTTAGGCTTAGGCCTGATTTGTGTTTACAGAAACTTTATAGAAGTTTGTCTAGGCCTAGCATGTTGCAATAAAAGGGGAGATTCAAACTAGAGATTGGACTGGATAAAAGGCAAAGTGGAAATAAAATGCTTATCTGAATTTTTTTTTTTTTTTCTACCCTGGAAACTGATTTTATGAAATAAACAACCTCTATAAAAATCTGAGCAAATCAATATCTTCTATCTCACATTCTATGTTCCACTTTATATTCCACCAACTACAATATACAATGTGTCAGATTATGTTTGATTTGTTTCCATTTTAAATCTTAGTACGAGCAAAGTAGATGTTGCATTTTGAGCTTATAAAGAAAGCAGCAAAACCCCTATTTTGGAATTTCTAGGAATTGTAGTTTCACATTCCTAATGTCCTCAAGGATAATTCCTATTAAACTCTTTGAGGCACAAATATATCTAACAAACTTTCTTGCTCCTCTTTCTCAAGAAAATGTCAAACAGATATCTAAGATTGTCCCCTTTTCAAAAGACATACGGTTGCTTAGTCTCTATAGGTCAAAAAGTCATCATACTCTAATCTGTAAGAAAATCAGAGTAACGATTTATCACTTCCAGCAATACTCTGTTTTTTATCACTTATATCATGCTAACTTCCTCAGTAGGTCTAAGCTCCTTTTGTAGTAATTTGTTTATGCTACAAATATGGTTCTTGTAGAACCAATTTGGGCTCCTTACTACATGATCATAGATTAAAACATTAGCAAGTAGCAAATCTTGGAAGGTAAAAAAGACTTGGTAGAAAAACCAAAATGTTATATTCTCGATAAAGAGTAAAACTTCGAATGGAATAGAATAGTAGAAAATAATATATGTGGCCGACATTGATTAGTCTGTTGAGGATCCATAACCGACCCCAAAAAATTGAAACTAAGGTTTGGTTGTTATTGTTATATTGAGAAGAATGCATTCAACAGAAGTGTGTCGTTGCAATTGGGGGTCGGTGGACCATTTTCTTATTCACTGTCCTATGGCGTGTGTCTTGTGGAATTTTGTTTTTCGTTCATTCAGGGTTCAATGGGTGCTAGATAAAAGGGTAAAATACATAAATCACCTATGTTGGAGTTATGACAGAAACTACTTTTAAAAAATATTCAGTTTGCCCTCTCTATGCAAACAATTTTGGTAAAAAGTACACAAAAAGTGTTAAAGTACAATTTGTACCTAAATGGATATTTTTTTAAAACTCTTGATAGTTTCTGTCATTAACTCAAACCTTAGAAGTAGTTTTTGTATTTTACCCTAAATAAATACGGTTTCTTTATTTAAAAAACTAGTCGGTAACTCGTGCAACACAAGAGAAAGTTTAACATACATTTTTTTTTCTTTTCTTTTTTTGTCTAAATATGAAAATTGATATTATGATAATTATTAAAAGACATTTATTATTATTGTGTTTATATATATGAATATATTTTAGTATTAGACATTTATTATGATTGTGTTTGTATATATGGAACTATATATTTTTTCTATTAAAGAAAATATGATGTGTTAAGATTCTAATAGAATGTTTAATTATAGAATAAAATTTAAATTCAATTAGAAAATATATATTAAAATAATGAGATGTAAAATTTTGAGATCTCAAAAGTTTATGTACCGCAATATTACAAGGTTAATTAAAAGTCAAAAAAGTATATATAATGATAAGCAAACGGGAATGGTCTTTAAAAATGATCTATTTTATTTATTATTACTTTTTGTTAGTGATTTATTTTAATAGTGTATTTACTCTTTGTCAAACTTTTCATTGTAATCAAAGCAAAAAACCAATTAACCTCGTTCTTATGTCACTCATACACTTTTTTATTAACTATAATTTTTTCTTTGTTTCTTAAGGTAATGAGTTGTGCACTTCTTGTAGTTTTGAGAAGCTGCGAGGCGAATTGCTGCTTCTAAATTTGTTGTGCGGGTAGCTAGCAACACGTCCAATGGGAAACGAATTAATTTTTTCTCCTAACGTTTTGGTGAAAGGAGAACAAAGTTTAAAAGAAATATATTAAAATGTTATCAGTAATACTGAATTTACTTCCCAATGATAATTTTAATAATATTCATATTCACAACTTACTCTTTTTATTTATTTATTATAATTCACAACTTACCCTAGGAAAGTATATTTGCCCCTTTCCAAATTTTTTAAAATTCTGAGTATGTCCTTGTTGAAGTTGTAAACAGAAGTGCACGTAGTGGAAATTAAAACACCATTGCTTAAGCATACTAACCTCTCTCCGGTTGAAGCAATGATGTTACAGGACTCTTGTGGTTGCTTTAAGTTGTCCAAAGCTAGCCTCCACGCTGATTAGCAATCCAAACCACAGCCTTGTTCCAGCTTGGATATTCCACCGCAAACTCAATGCTTGACAGTGTCGTTCTCGACTAAAGAGATACAAACAATTTCCACAGCCTCAATGCCTCACCAACACACTGTGCACACACTCAGAGAAGTCTACTATCTTGCTCATATGATGGGGTGTATATATATAGTTCCCCACCATTAATGAGTTGATGATAGTGGAGATAAGTAACAGCCCAAAGCATTACTCCTTTTGATAAATGCTTGGCTGTTACATTCTTGCAAAAATGAATTCCTGCTGAAACTAATAATGGAGGAGATGGAAAGGCATGCCCACTTCGGGTGCCCCTTTACCTCCCTCATGATTTCTTACATCTCCCACTCGCACATTGTGGGCATGACACCTACAACGCATCTTTGAATGTGGTTTCCATTATGTTCATACTGGCAAATAGGCCGTGCAACCATCGAGCATACATGTAATAGAATTTTAGGAGCACTCTACCAAATCCTTATGGAGGACCAGTATAGTGACATCCCCAAGGTATCTCGTTACACCCCAGACTCATTCTAACACATCAAGTCAAGTATTTCTAACCCCTCTTGAGTCCAATTACTCAGAATTATACTTGACCCATCACAAGTATCGTAAGGTACTCACGGTTATATTGTTAACATAGAACTCTATAACTTGTCGACAGTGAGTACTTACTCAGTAATGTGTTACAGAATAGTCTTCCTTTTTCCCTAATGTTATTTAACTTCGGTCCAACTGCTTTCCCAACAATGTTCCTTTAGACCGTATCTTTCATGGCCATAGGCAACATGCCAAGGTAGCAAACATCAAAACCTCTGCTTCGTGACATAGTCAAAAGTAACCAAGGGCATAAATAGGATCTTTAAAGAAAGATCCATAGGACTCACACGGTGAAGAAGCAGGGATCTATTCTCTCACCTCTAATTATGGTCGACTAAGCACATGTAGTATGAAATACATGCTATGGTGAAGTTCTCTTAAGAAAGAGCATATGTCTAAGCTCAATACACCATACAGATCTTAGTCTAGTCGCTACTCAAGCGTCTAACTCGAGTCCTTAATTTACTTGCCACCACAGGCATTAAATTAAGTTCTTGTATTTGGCTAATCACAAGCTACATGGATCGTGGGCTATCCATGCACGGTCTTATAAATAAATTATAAACCTCATCTTAATCAAAACTAAGGCGACACATAACTTTGTTAATCATCCCTATTTGCTACATAAGCATCAAGGAAACACAATGTCTCATCTCTTCTCGCTACTCAAGCGCTAGAGGTGATCACTCGTGTGAGTGAGCCAACCTAAGCCTGTTGACATACCTTTTGTACCACAGCACTAATCATAGGGTATACGTGTGTGCTGACATACATGTGATATCATAACATACATGTGATATCATAAACCGAAATTGAATAACATCATATGCATTAAAATATATCCCAAAATGAGTACAATAATGGTTTACTGGAAAACAACACAACATTAAAATTTACGTAACCCTAAACTCCTAACATGAGCCTGAAAGGCGTCTCTTCTTATAGGCTTTGTTAGGGGGTCAGCTATCATACGGGTCGTAGAAATGTGTTTCAGGACCACCTCCTTATGCGTAACCATGTCATGTATGTAGTGATATCGTATATCGATATGTTTGGTTTTGCCATGATACTTGGGGTCCTTAGCATAAGCAAGCACTGCTTGTGCTATCACAATGAATTATCACAGGATTTGAAGCATCCTTAACAACCTCAAGATGCTGGAAGAACCTCCTCAACCAAACTGCCTCCTGAACAGCTGTCGAACAAGTTACGTACTCTACTTCCATAGTCGATAAGGCTATACAGGGTTGTTTCTTGCTACTCCATGTGATGGCGCCATTATTGAGCAAGAAAGCATAACCAGATGTGGATTTGCGCTCATATGGGTCACTACCCCAATCAGCATCACTATAGCTAATGAGGCGCAAATCCAAACCTTGATAACAGAGCACATAGTCTATCGTCCCTTTAAGTTATCTCAATATCCTTTTGACTGTTTTCCAATGAGCAAGTCCAGGATTAGATTGGAATCTGCTGACTAAACCAACAAGATAACATATGTCAGGTCGAGTACACATCATAACATACATCAAGCTACCAATTGCATTGGCATAGGGAACATGAGCCATCTTTTCTTGTTCATCTTGAGTCTTAGGACACATGTTCTGGCTTAAGCTCTCATTTTTGGCAATTGGAGTGTTTATGGGTTTGCAATCACTCATTTGAAAACACTCAAGAACTTTCTTAATATAGGTTTGTTGTGATAAACCTAAAAAAAAATTTGAGCGATCCCTGAAGATTTTAACTCCAAGGATATAGTCTGCTTCACCCATGTCCTTCATCTCAAAGTTAGAGGACAACCATTCTTTAGTGGCGATAATCATCTCCACGTCATTACCGGCCAATAATATGTCATCGACGTACAATGACAAAATAATGGAACTTCCTTTGGACCTCTTTGTATAGACACAATGATCTTCTTCGATCATCGTAAACCCATTTGATGGAATCTTAAGTACCACTGTCTAGACGATTGTTTTAAACCATATATGGTTCATTTGAGCTTGCACACTTTGCGCTCTTGACCTTTGGCTACGAAGCCAACAGGTTGATCCATGTAGATTTCCTCATCTAGTTCTCCATTGAGAAAAACTGTCTTAACGTCCATCTGGTATAGTTCCAAATTCAAGTTTGCAACAATGGCCAAAATGAGGCGAACTGAGGCAAACCTTACTACTGGTGAAAAGGTTTCCTTGTAGTTAACACCCTCCTTTTGGGTGTATCCTTTGCCATTAGTCGAGCTTTGTACCTTTCTATTGAACCATCCGCTTTGCGTTTGATTTTGAGAACCCATTTGTTCCCAATTGCCTTTCGGCCTGGCGGTAGATCTACCAAATCCCAGACCTAGTTAGTCCTTATAGACTCCATTTCATCATCCATTGCTTTCATCCATTTATCACCAACAGAAGATGAGAGAGCTTCTTATACTGTTCTAGGCTCTTCATCATCTTGTGAAGAAACCATGAAAGCTTCCCCTTCAATCTCAAAGCGACGACAAGGAACACTTCCACGTTTACTTCTACGAAACTGAGGTTGTTATGAATCCTCTTCTAGTGGTGCACTCCCACTAGGTTGTAAGTCATTCCCACAGTCCCTAGGAGTTTCAGGAATTTCTTCCTGGTTCTCTACTAGGCTACTTGGAGCGCCTTCATTTGGATCTATCATTTCATAAAGTGTCAAGTCTTTATCAACCTCACCTCTACTTAGGAATTCATTCTCAATGAAATCTACATCACTTGATTTCACTTCAGTTACACTTCCATCAGGTTGTCCACCTATCAATCCATAGCCTTTGGAATGCTCAAAATATCTGATAAAGATACACTTCTTTCCTCTTGGGCCTAATTTCCCATATTTATGAAAAGTATCGTGAACAAAACCTACTGAACCCCATGGTCGCAAGTTACTCAAGTCAGGTTTCTTGCCAGTCCATAGTTCATAAGTTGTGGAAAGTACTAATTTGGAAGGTACTCGATTAAGAATGTAGGCTGCAGTCAAAATTGCATCCCCCCATTACGAAATTGAGAGATTTGCTTGCGCCATTATTGACCTATCCATTTCAAGTAGTGTTCGATTTCTCCTTTCTAGCACACCATTTTGTTGTGGCATCTGAGGCATCGTCAACTATCTCAAGATTCCCTTTTCATCACAGAGCTCTTTAAATTACTCGGATTGATATTCACACCCACGATCAGTTCTAAAAGCCTTGATGCTCTTGTCTAATTGATTCTCTACCAAACTCACATAACATCTAAAGCAATCCAAGGCTTCAGACTTGTGAGAGATCAAATAGACATGACCATATCGTGTAGAAATCATAGATGAATGTGATAAAGTAAGAACCTCCATGCCTTGCCCTCACATTCATTGGACCACAGATATCTAAATGGATTAATTGCAATGGAAAAGATGCCCTACTAGCCTTTCCAAACGGTTTTCTTTTTTACTTTCCTACTAGACAATTTTCACAAGTTGGCAAAGTGACTTTAGCAAGATTGCCTATAAGGCCTTCTCTAGCTAACCTAGCCATCCTTTCTTGCCCTATATGGCCAAGCCTTGCATGCCTACAACTGAACTATTAGATACATCATCAGAAGAAGTCAATAAAAAAACTGAACCATCATTATTATAATAGTCAATATTCAAAACCATAAAACCGTCTGAAATAAAACCACTTCCATAATAAATTGTCCCCAAATATAGAAAAACACAATTATTCTAAAAAACAAATCGGAAACCAAGTCTCAGTAAAACAAGTAAATAAAGTAAATTCCTCCGAATTTCAAGACCGTATAATACATCATGAAGTAACAGAGTGCGACCATCTCGCAAGTCCAACTTGTAGGTACCAATTCCAAGCACCTCAACACTAGCTCTGTTTCCCACTGTGATGTTTTTACTCCCAATTGGTATCCGGTGAAACTCCACAAACCCTACACGGTCTCGCGCTACATGGTCGGTTGCTACAGAGTCTACAGTCCACACAGGAGTAGAATGAGCAATCATAACATGACTAGTTACAAAAACACAACAAGATATAGGATTAGTAGTTACCTTCTTCAACTCAGTGCATTCATGAGCGAAGTGTCCTTTCTTTCCACAATTGTAACAAGTCAACTTGGACTTGGACTTGTCCTTTTGACCTCCACGTTTCCCTCTTGTGGTGCACTTGGTAGTTTTAGCCTTCTTAGGTGCTGGTCTAGAGGGTTGCACTGGTCCGGGAGTATAGTCTGAACTCTTGCAATTAGGCCTAGATGCCCTACGCGAGTTTGTCTCAACCATGTATACAAAACCATTTGGCTTGGCTGCCTCTAAGCGCTCAGCTCCAAGTTCTAAATGACGCGCCACATCATCAAAACTTTTGATATTTTCATTGTGCTTCATTTTTAGGCTCATAGTCTCCCAAGAGCTAGGCAGTGAACGAATCACTGCTTGGACCTGATGCTCATCTGTGAGGTTATTTCCGGCTGTTTTGAGCTCACAAATCATGATTGACATAACCCTAAGATGCTGCTTCATAGTATGTTTAGAGCGCATCTTATACAAGTCAAACTTCATGGTTAGCCCACGAAGTCTAGTGGCTGATGTCCCTCCATATCGTATCTTAAGTGCTTTTCACAGTTGGATACTCCTCAAACTCACCAATGAGATCATTATGCATGCTGCTTAACATGGTAAAGCGCGCGCATCGATCTTTCTTGCGCCAACTCTCGAAGGCAGTAACATCATGGGTGTGTTGTTCAGTATCACCTTGCTCATGTGCACTCTGTGAATGAGTTAAAGTCTCCAAGACTTCTTGCTCATTCAGGACATATTGGATCTTATGATGCCAAATATCATAATGGTCACCATCCAATTTTTCCCCTTTGTTCAAATCAACTACAATACTTTTTGAAGCCATTTCACTACAAAAAAAATAATAATAATTACATAGGGATATCACACACGTTTTAAAAACAAATTTGCCACATTTGATCTAAAATAAACTTAAATTATTATCACATGTCACAAGATCGAAAATTTGCAAAGCTTCCTAATCATCTCTTGCGCCACTAGTGTTAATTACTAAGTTTAATTTTAATCTATTTGCGCAAAAACATGTATGTGAGGAAACTAATCTAACTCAACCATACTCCCACTTGCATTTATCAATTTTAAGCATATTTTCATAAAATCATGCTTTGTTAAAAAATAGTTCAATAATTTGTACATATCAAGAATAAATTTCATATTAGGGCTAAACATGCTTCAATGTCTCTTGATATCATACAAAATATTTTTCATGCATTTGAAATTAATTTAAAAATAATTAGGCATTATTTATATGAAAACAAATCACATATAACATAATATAGCCTAATTACAATAAATATAATACATGAAATCAATATGTTAATTTATTTATTTATTTTAATAGCCCAACATTACTTATATATACATTTCTGTATTTTTCTTTTTAATAAATTCAATATTTCATGAATTTAAATATGGCCCAAACATGTATAATTCAATAAAATAATATTTATACATGAATATTATCAATACAAAAATTAAATATATATAGCAATAAACATTTATTTCGGATTCACACTTGCCGGAGGTGTCTAACACCTCCATCGGAAATAACCTGTGGCTGCCACTTTCTTTATTGAGAGTGGGGAAATATTTTATCCCTTTAAAACAATTTTTATCATTGTTTTATTACTTCCAACGGAGAATGTAATTCATTCACCACCATTGGAGTGCCGAAACATGTTCTTAATGACTTGTACATGTTCAGAATGACGAGTGGGTTCCATTGTGGTGGCTGATGAAGAGAACGGATCTCTGTATCAGGCCACACGCGCTACACTCTCCGAAGCCAAGAGTGGGCCTTGCTGGAACAACATCTTCTTCAACCTCCAACACTCTCTCTCTCTCTCTAAAAATTCTAATTTTTCACCCGTAACTTTGATTGTTCATAACTTCTTCATTTAAAATCCAAATTTAACTTGCTATATATCGATTTAAAGCTAATGAAGAGTAGTTTACATCCATATAAAATTATGTCACATATAACAAAGTTTTGATACTTTAAAAAATCATCAAAGTTTCGGCCAGATTTCATTCTTTTGCTCATATCTCACAAACCATATATTGTATGAATACAAAATTTTAACAGTATAATATACTATATGTTATCTATCACATACTTAAATTTCATGCCATTTGGTGATCGTTTGTGTTAGGTGCCATTGGAGTCCTGTGTGTGCAACTTGTCTTTAAAGCATGCTATATACACTGCATATCATTACTTACAGAGTGTAAAGAAAGCATAAGATACACGAAAACAACCTAAACATGCTCTGATACCAATGTAAATAGAAGTGCACGCATTGGAAATTAAAACACCATTGCTTATGCATACTAACCTCTCTCCGGTTGAAGCAACGATGTTACAGGACTCTTGTCGTTGCTTTACGTCGTCTAAAGCTAGCCTCCGTGCTGACCAGCAATTCTAACCGCAGCCTTGTTCCAGCTTGAATATTCCACCGCAAACTCAATGCTTGACAGTGTTGTTCTCTACTAGAGAGATACAAACAATCTCCACAGCCTAAATGTCTCACCAACACACTGTGCACACACTCAGAAAAGTCTACTATCTTGCTCATATGATGGGGTGTATATATATAGCTCCCCACCATTAATGAGTTGATGATAGTGGAGATGAGTAACAGCCCAAAGCATTACTCCTTTGATAAATGCTTGGCTGTTACATTCTTGCATAAATGAATTCCTGCTAAAACTGATAATGGAGGAGATGGAAAGGCATGCCCACTTTGGGTGCCCATTTACCTCTCTCATAATTTCTTACAGAAGTAAAGACATATATATTCTTTAATGAATAGGTATATGCCCAATAATTATATGGGAAATTATTCAGTAGTCCTAAACTTCTGAATAATCACTCATAATTATATATACTAGAAGAAAACCTGAGCAATGGTTAATGTCATAAGTCGTAGTATAATAAATAATGATACATTATTTTTTCGCTTTTTGTTTGGTAAGAATTTGAAGTAGATAGTTGCATGTGTTTTGAGAATAATTAGTTTTTAGTTTTATTGAGTAATAAATAAAACGAAATTAGTCTCTTGAGTTAATAAATATTTATTAGTTGCATGTCTTTTGAGAATAATTAGCTTTTTTAGTTTTATTGAGTAATAAGTAAAACGAATTTAGTCTCTTGAGTTAATAAATATTTATTACCAAATATTAATTTAGTACTTTACTTTTGCACCCAATTTGAAATTAGAGTGATTATTCATTAGTCCAGGATTACAAATAAATGCGTAGTCCTCATCTCGCATTAATGTTGGGTTCCACTAATTAAATTCATGGTAGAATCCACCACTATGTGAAAGGGGGACTATACACATTTATTTATAGTCAAGGACTACTAAATAATTTTCCTTTCAATTAACATCTGACTTTTTTTTTTTTTTTTTTACTTTTTGGTTGAGTCTTTCCCGTACTACAATGTGAGCTTTCGAAACTCATGCTTCCACATCATTATTATAATATAAAATTTTAATTTTTTTTCTTCTTTTTCTTTTTGATAATATGATAGTTGGAGAATGAGAGGTTTGAACGATGGTTTCTCTTAAGGAAGACCAATTAATACCAATTGAGTTACAAGACTTTTGTTTATTACCTATATATTAGTTAAAAACAATTAGAACTCATTATTTATTAGAATAAAGCAACCCAAAAATAAACAAATTCGAATTAAATTACTTTGGGTATTTTTTTAAAAGAAATTATAATTTAATTACATTACATGTTCTTTATTAAAAAAATATTTAGTTATTTGTTAATTAAATATGTATCATATATAAATAGTTTTTTGCCGAACTTTTCTATACATCACACAGATTAGCGACTACTATTAATAAAGCTCAAATTCTTCCATAGATTTCATCAAGAGGAAAATTGAATACAAATCTTATACTTTATTTAAGTCATTTAAACTAAGACTTGAAATCCAAATCCTCTTTATAGAAAAACTGAAATCCAAATCATTTTCTTTAAATATCTCAATCCAAACGGAATCACAATTTGAAAATATCTCACCACTTATAAAATAATTGTTCATTATTTGTCACCCTTCTTAAAATAAGGGGTTTCCAAGTTAATTCCATCGGTCCATGCCACTATAGTGCTTCGTGTACAGCCTGCCTGACAATATTACTTGCAGAAAAATTATTCCATAGTATGTAATGTCTAGCCAATTGGCCAATTTCTTAGGAATTGTAGCAACGCTTGCATTAGGTCTTCTATTCTACGTTCCTAAGCATATTACATAGTCCTAATATGAGGATTAAAAGAAAAATTAAAATAAAGAAAACGAAAAAGATGGAAAGAATCAATTATATATTTAATAATTTAAATTGTTCTAATCACCTATTTAAATATTATGATTAATTTAGTCCATAATGGAGATATAGCTAATGGGAGGAGTCGGACTGTCGGAGAGACTGGATGAATGGACATAGAACAAGTAGGAGGATGTAGAATTTTTTTTTTATTAAATCAGGTTAATGACATGCAAAGTTACAACTTTTGGTTCACCAAATGGTTCACTTAAATCCATAGTTATTTAAACCCATCTAATTGCTGCCTCATCAGCTGCTGAAACAGCGTGCTTCTTTCCCTTTCAATGTTTGTTTGTATTAACTGTGAAGGACCAGAAAAAAGAATTTTATACATAATGCTTACGTGAACACTATTTAAAATGTTTTGTTTATTGTACAATGCATACGCAATTTCGCATTTGCTTGGTGAAAGTTTGTTAACTTTCATAGGCAAATACGTATTGTACAATGCATACGCAATTTCGCATTTGCATGGTGAAAGTTTGTTAACTTTCATAGGCAAATACGTATTGTACAATGCATACGCAATTTCGCATTTGCATGGTGAAAGTTTGTTAACTTTCAAAGGCAAATACGTATGCAACCATGCTGGGGAGTAATTATTCAGTATTCGAAATGAGGAGGTCAGACATTGGTCTAAAATAGCAAAATAAGGATCTCACACAGCATGAAGCTACGTGGGTCCCTTAAATTCAAATTTTAAGCTTTACCCGCCCCCTCCCGCCACCTCAACACCTCCCAAACCTCTGCCAGCACTTTGAAGCCTAAGGATGGGCTAGGAAACCTTTTTTGAAGTAGAAACGCGAGCACGATGCAATCTTGGCATCAGGCAAGCAAATCGGAAATCTAGGCAGTTCAAAATGAAGTAATTATGATCTTTATCTAAACGCCTTTTGTTCCGAGAGATGTCAAACAAAGAAGAGGTAACTGTCATCACCCTATTTGGACCCCCAGGATTTTCCAGTTTTTTGGCATGAAAACTGAGGGCGCCTTGTAAATCTTAAGTATGGCCCAAACTCTCCCATCTTCATCCGAAAACGCTTAAAGATGGCAGAATCTTCGCCAATCCGAGACTAAACCATGACGTTGGACATGTTTGACCGGCGTTGACCAGGCTTGACCCAGGCTTTGACCAAGCCCCTTCGGATATCTGATAGTTGAAAGAGGATTGTTTTCTTGCCATCATGAAGAGCATAGTGAGACCTTTAAATGGGAAGTTCCGGGGTCAATAATGGACTTAAAACGACGAAGTTATGGCCGTAACCGTTAAAATTGTCTGAACACTTAGGAAATTTTGGTAAGTGTTTTAGCCAAAAAGAGGCTTATCCGAAGGTGATCCTCGCACACATATTCTTCCCGATCCACACTAAGGTGGTTCGAAGAGTAACAACTTTCTTGAACTAGGCAACTTCGTCTATAATTTGGCTGTCCTGGTTTGCCGAGAGTATCCCTAATTTGGCCAGAATCTTGATCGGAAAATGGCACACCGTTAAGGTAACCACTCCAAGCGACCTCATTCCCGAATATGTATCTTACTTTGATAAATGAACCTTCAATTTGACATAAAAGTATTAAGAGAATCAAAATCCCCAACTTTGGCATAAGTATAAATTTCAATGATTTTAATTATTTGATTAATATCAAATATATGGCATTTTCACCCAATTGGTGTTACCAATCCCTAAATAAATGTCCCAATTACATATTATTTCCATCCAATTGAGTTAAAACCTTATGGGGTTGGAAACCCCTAATTTTCATAATAAACCTATTGTAAAATCCATTCACTTCAACCATTATTACCGAAACTTGAAATTTAAATATTTAATTGGGGTCATTAATTACATTCTTGAAAAATTAATTTAATGGATTCATAGCCGAAATACATAAATAAATAAAACCTCCATTTTAGGTATTAAACCTTAATCATAATATGCAAGACCTCTACTCATCAAAAAAAATATATGCAAGATCTCTAATAATTTGTTAACAGTTACTCTTTTAAACAAATGTTGGTTTAAATCTTCAACTTGAGATCTCAATTTCATGATTGGTTGATTAATTGAAATAAAATATAAGTGCAACATAGACATCCCTAAATCATGCCCTAAAGCAAACTCCACATTTATGATTTTCTCTATTTTCAACCTAAGAAATAATATTTTACAAAAATTGATCTAAAAAATGGAAGAGGGTCGACTCAACTCGCTTTGACATGACATGTTTAATATATAAAATTAAATAAATGTTTTATCATATCTGCATTTGAATTTTAAAAATAAAAATTAGTAATTAAGACATTAATAATGGTTAGCATTGCCCCGTTTGTTTCTTTGTGAAAATCCTAACCCTTGGTTACCTGATCAACCAGTTAGATGTTCAAGTCTATAATTAGGTATCTTAATTTGATCTAGGCACTTTAATTTTTGACATAAAAAGTATTAAGAAAAGCAAAAACCCAAACTTTGACCAAAGTCTTAATTTTAACGATTTAAATTAATTGATTAATCCAAAATCTATTATGTTTTCGCCTAGTTAGTGTTATCAAACCCTAACTAGACTTCCCAATCACATATTATTGATTAAATCCTTACCGGACTGAAGCCCCTAATTTTCATAATATACCTAATATAATGGATTGATAGTTGAAACACAAAATTGCCGATTTAGGCATAAGCCATGATCCTAATACGCAGGATCTGTAAACCACTATTTTGATCAATTGGTGGTTTAAATATTCAAGTTTACTACTCAATTTCATGATTTATTGATCAATTGAAAGAAAATATAAGTGTAACATAAAAACCCTCACATCATGCCCTAAACTTAAGACTATATTTAGGATTTCTTTAATTCCAACTAAAGTAATAGAATTACGCAAAATTGATCTCAAATCCAGAAAGAATAGTCTTGAAATATCACTTTGATTGACACAAGCCATCTAAAATATTTCTTTAGTTACATATACAACACTAAAAAATAAAAGCTAGGTTCTAGACGCAGTGGTTGCGCCAAGTGACTACATTCACATTTTCACTTAATGAAGTCTCTAAAATAATCCTAATTTTTTTCTCTTACATAACACACTTGATTATCAAAAAAATTTGGATAACACACATCATTATCCTAAAATAACCTGAACTGTAGTATATATTGATTTAGATTGCTGAGAATGAAATCTAATTGTATTTTTTAATTTCAAATTAATAATTTGTCTTATTGATTTGCAAATAAATTACATTCCTCATTTTTTTTTTTTTCATGGATATTATGTTAAAGAACTTAATTCTAATGGTACTAACAACAGGGGAATTTTCGTATTACCAATAGATTAGGGCAGAAGGGACATTGCTTGACGTGGATCGAATAGTTAGTAATTTTCCACACACACAAAAAGTAGGATATCTATATATAATCAATAACTAAATTTTCATTTTCCTTTTTCCACCCAAAACAATAAAGATGAAATCACAATTTTGCACAAGTCCAAATCCTTAAGCTTCCAAAGCATTTTTACGTCTTGAATCCATATTTATTGTACAAAGAACATAAAAAAGAGGAATTCCACTTATGAAGCTGAAATTTCTCACCAATTCAACCTTGATTCCATTTAGTTAATGGCATCATGGTGTAGGAATTTCTTGTAGATCTGCATGAGCAAAATAATAAAAGATTTAGGTATATGGACAAAAATTTTAGTGTATAAGGGAAAAATTTGAAAACTCTGCAACTAATAAGTTCATTGATATCCAAAATTTAATAATCAAGAGTTGACTTATGTAATAGTAAATTTCAAGTAATAAAGCCTTTATAATAGGTTACCAAGCAATCAAATTCAGAACATTATGATATTGTTTGTTCAAAAGTTCATGGTGCATAAGAACATTTTGAGGTTTAAATACAGTGATGTTGAGCCATCAAAAATGTATCAATCTATTAAATTGTACCAACACATTAAATCTTTCCAATTTGGAAAATAAAATGTGCATTGGTATTTACCTGCTAAGTTGATGCAAAACTGCTATTCAAAATTTGAACCAAGATATTTGCAAGAAAATAGACTGATACCACTAGCCCAAAACAGTTACCTTTAAAATCCAGGCCTAGAGACAAGTAAAATTAACATGCCTTTCACCTTTTTCAAATCCTAACCGTATGAGGAAAAAAAAAATCAAACAATATATGAAAGACATAAAGAAATGATCAACCATCAAGGCAAGATAAGCAAATAAGGAAAACTCATTTACACAAAAATGTATTCACCCACACAGCACTATATCACAAATAAATTTATCTAGAACATGCTTTACAAAAAGTTCCAATGCTTTAACATCTACATAAATTTCCTATAGAAGGATCCCACAGAGGACCTTAGAGCAAAAACTATCACCCAACATAGTTGCAAATAAACCACAGTTTGTAGCAACCAGAATTAGTATGGATGGAGGCCAAAAAGAGAAATGAAGAAGATCTGACACAATATACTCCATGTAAATATTGGGTCTGCAAACCAGACAAAGCATCAACAATAATAATAAACAATCCATGAATTAAAGAAATGTGAAACAATTTTTAAATACATGCTTAAAGTAATGTAGGGATAGATGGAGTACCTGGTTAGCCTTTGAGTGCTGCCACTGTTTGCAGAAATCTTGACGAATGACGAGGTTAAATACTTAAAGAGGAAACATTGAGTGCAGAGGGAGAGGTTGAGTTGGTTGGCTGCAGTCACCCTGGAATTTGAAAACAAGTAAATAATTTTCAAAATCACAAGCTGAATTCGACATATTGTTGTTGAAGAAGCATGTAGATTGAGCAGCACCCTCGAAATAAATTAAGAAAATAAAAAGTTGAACAGAAATTGCTGGTAGTGAGCTGACAGACCCACAACACTGACTAAAACCAAGGATTATCGATAATCAAGCAAATGCTTAATTCAATATCAGAACATACTATAAATTGTTTGAAATTTCATGGGTACTGAATTGAAAACTTCCATGTAAACTTTATTTTATTAATCTATATGTGGTACACACTAGCAAATCTAGGAAAAGAGAATGCATGAATGCAGGAACTAGGTTTTATCATTTACTAGCATATTATTTAATGAAGAAAGAAACCGATAAATGCATGAAATTATTATATAAATAGTATCCACCTATCCCATTTTTAATGCATATGGAAGATATAAGAAATGAGTCGGAGAGAAAAATATTGGCCTGACCAAGAATAATTAGGTTAATTAAATAATTAAAACAGAGACGATAGAAAAATTGTTCTAATACACATTACACTTGTTATTTCATAAAAGACGTGAACATCACCAAACAATTGGATGATATTAGATTTTCAGGCTACAATTTTTAATCATAAAAGGATCACATGAAATCATAGACAGATTTTGTATGCATTTCTATTTTCTCAACCAAATTGATATGGATTTCCATTTATTTATCCATAACAAAATTGGATGTTTGTAGGTGGAAAAGAGTAAATCAAATACGCTGGAAACCCACCAGTGCTTTTCTACTGCCTTGTTTTGAGAGTCTCAATCAGATCCAACGGCTACAAATCTTTCATTTGGAAGATAAGCTCCATATCTTTTGTAATACCCGGTCCCAAAGGATTAAGAGTTTTTGTTTAAGTGGGTAATTTAGTAAATTTTAATTGTAGGGTAAAAATACCAATAAATCATTTATTTAAAAAGCTCCTAGAAATAAAAATAAATAGGTTGTAATCCTAACTGGACCCAAGACCCAATCAACCAAAAGATCCTAGAAAAAATTAGCAAGGGCCCAAACCAATCACAAGCCCCCACCACATGAGCCCATGCAAACAAAAAGAACTTTCTTTTCCCTGGATGAGAATACCCCCCACGCAGGAAACCCAAAGAAGCAATGTGGAGTGCTTGCTGAATTGATATCGGCGGAGGTTGCTGGGCAACCCCACCGAGAGCCATGAATTGCTTAGCTTGGAACTGTCGTGGGCTTGGGAACCCACAAACAGTTCAAGAGTTGGCACGATTAGTCCGTGCACAAGATCCCACTGTTGTGTTCTTAATTGAGACATGGCAGGATGACAGTCCTTTAGAACGGTTGCAATGTCAGTTGCTATTTGAGAATAAATTTGTAGCGAACAACAGAAATAAAGGAGGGGGGCTCTGTTTATTTTGGAAGAAGGAAGTCAAGCTCAGAGTAAGCAGTTTTTCTCCTTCCCATATTGATTTAATTATCAATGAAAGTCAGAATGATGCCTGGAGACTTACGGGCTTCTATGGTGCCCTGGAGACTCGGAATAGAGAAGAATCATGGACCTTGCTTCGAAGACTCAACTCCCAATATACGTTACCTTGGTGCTACTTGGGGGACTTCAACGAGTTAGTGAGGATTGAAGAGAAGCAAGGCAAACACAGTAGATCCGATCGTCAAATGCAACTCTTTCTAGATGTTCTTGATGATTGCGGCTTTGTGGACCTCGGCTTCACAGGTCCACCATTTACTTGGACAAATAATCGAGTAGGGGACATGACTTGGGAGCGCCTTGATAGAGCGGTGGCCACTTCAGATTGGTTAACTCAATTCCCCACAGCTCGAGTTGATCATCTTGACTGCCGTTGGTCAGACCACAAACCCATTTGGGTGGGATCAGAACCAATGATACCTCCTAGCCGAAAACTATTTAGATTTGAAGAAGTGTGGACCAGTGACCTTGGTTGCGAGAAAACCATTGAGACAGCCTGGAAAACGACGAAACCTGGTGTCCCTATGTTTGCCATTTGGGAGAAGATACATGCTTGCCGTAGGGACCTTAGGAAGTGGAGCAAAAACAATTTCAGCAATATACAGAAACAAATCCGTGAGACAGAGAGCCAGTTGAAGAGAGCAGAATTTCTGTCTATACAGGGGCGTGATCATTCAAAAGTCACCATACTCAAAGGCAAGTTTCACGCTCTACTGGCCAAAAATGAGAGATTATGGAAGCAGCGATCTCGAGTTGATTGGCTGAAAAATGGAGACCACAATACACGGTATTTTCACTGCAAAGCCACTCAACGGAAACGCTGAAATCATGTATACCGGCTCAAAGACGAAGCTGGTGTGTGGACCTCACAACCAGACCAGGTACCACCATTATTTATAGAATACTATAGCTCTCTGTTCAATACTGCTAATCCTTCACAGGTGGAGCAAGTAGTGGAGTGTATTCCACGAGTTGTCACATATGAGATGAATAAGTTGCTCATGTGTCAGTTTACACCAGAGGAAGTTCATGCAGCCCTTCAGCAGATGGGCCCCCTCAAGGCCCCAGGCCCAGACGGCCTACCCCCACTATTTTATCAAAAATATTGGCACCTACTGGGAGAGGATATCACCAAGGCAGTGCTCAATTGTCTCAATTCCGGAAAAATCTTGAAGGCCATCAACCATACTTATATCACCCTTATCCCCAAAGTGAAAAATCCAGAAGATGTTAAGGAGTTTCGCCCTATCAATCTTTGTAACGTAATTTACAAGATTTTATCAAAAGTTCTGGCAAATAGATTGAAGAAAATTTTGCCTCAAATTGTCTCAGAAGCCCAAAATGCATTTGTCCCTGGCAGATTAATCACGGATAATATTTTGGTGGCTTTCGAAACTCTTCATCACATGCACCATCAGAAGAAAGGAAAAGTTGGATCCATGGCCCTCAAACTTGATATGAGTAAGGCATATGATAGAGTAGAGTGGAGATATTTGAAACGTGTTATGGAACAAATGGGTTTTCATTCAAAATGGGTCACACTTATAATGGAATGCATCACCACTGTTTCTTACTCCATTCTTGTTAATGGGGAACCCCACGGCTTTATTAAACCCTTAAGGGGTCTACGCCAAGGGGACCCCTTATCTCCTTACTTATTTCTCTTTTGTGCAAAAGGACTCATCTCTCTCATTCAAAAAGCAAAACATGCAGGTGATCTTCAAGGTGTTGCCATCAGTAGAAGAGGTCCCAAAATCACTCATCTGTTCTTTGCAGATGATTCCCTCCTGTTTTGCAAAGCAACTACACATGATGTATCTTGCATTCAGTCTATTCTTAAGGAGTATGAAGAGGCTTCGGGCCAACAGTCAAACAGATTGAAGACCACCATTTTTTTCAGCAAATCAACCCCTCAAGCAGCTCAAACAAACATTCTTGGAATGTTAGGCGTTCCAGCAATAAAGCAATATGAGAAGTATCTGGGGTTGCCATCTTTTGTAGGAAGAGCAAAATATGCCAGTTTCTCCCAAATCAAAGACAGAGTGTGGAGCAAACTAAAAGGTTGGAAGGAGAAACTAATATCCCAGGCAGGTCGAGAGGTCCTCATTAAATCAGTGGCCCAAGCCATTCCCACATATGCTATGAGCTGCTTCCGCCTCCCAAATCGTCTAATACAGGAGATTGAAGTCTTGATACGTAGATTCTGGTGGGGACAAGATGGTGATAAAGGAAAAATGCACTGGCTACCATGGAACACTCTGTGCAAATCAAAGACCAATGGTGGTTTGGGTCTCCGAGAATTGGGGATGTTCAATGATGCTCTCCTAGCTAAACAGATATGGCGACTAATGCACAACACCTCCTCACTTTTTTATAAGGTCTTCAAAGCAAGATATTTCCCTCATTGCTCTGTGATGGATGCACAACCCAACACAAGAAGCTCTTTCGCCTGGAAGAGCATCCTGGGGGCAAAACACCTAATCCGGAAGGGATTAATTTGGAGGGTGGGGACGGGCTCAAATGTCAAAATTTGGGAAGACAAATGGCTGCCAACTCGACACCACCACACCATTACCTCTCCACGTCCACCTAACACTCCCCTAATCCATGTGAAGCAGCTTATTGATGACCAAACAAATACATGGAGGGAGGCGGTCATTAGAACCACTTTCCTGCCCCATGAAGCCGCAACAATCCTGGGCATCTCTCTCAGCTCTTATAACCAGGATGATACTGCTATTTGGGGTGGAACAAAAAATGGGATTTATGCAGTTAGAAGTGGTTACCATCTGTTGCTAAATGAAAGGTTCCAAGAAAATCCAGGATCATCAGATACGTCACTTGCCACACACATCTGGAACACAATATGGTCACTGCGAGTTCCAGTGAAAATCCGCCACTTTTTGTGGCGTGCCTGCCACGAATCCCTCCCAACACGCAAGAACTTACACCATCGCCATGTCCAAGCTGATTCTCGATGTGCTAGCTGTAACAAATCAGCTGAGAGTGCTCTCCATGCTCTATGGCAATGCAAATCACTTGATGAAATATGGTTGGCAGTACCATGGGGTTGTCTACTAAAAGGTGATCAATATCTGGATTTTATGGAACTAATGCTCTGCTGTATCAGGTCACTCTCCATCTCAGACCTACAACTTTTTGCAGTGATCACCTGGTCCATCTGGTATCGGCGAAACTGTCACTGGAGGAACCAACCCATCGACACCCATGACCAGCTGTTCCAACAAGCACAAAGGATACTTGAAGAATTTTTAGAAGCACAAAAGAACCCAAATTGCCTACCAGAACTACAGAGCCTCAAATAAGAACGAAATGGAAGCCACCACAACTAGGGAGATACAAGGTAAATTATGATGGTGCCATGTTCGAAGAATCAAGCGAAGCAGGAATAGGGGTCATCATTCGAAATGACAAAGGTGAAGTTATGGCATCTATGTGTCACAGAATCCACTACCCCCACTCGATTGAAGCTATGGAAGCTTATGCAGCTAGGATCACAGCGCAATTAGCAATCGACCTGGGATTTAAAGAAGTTGATATTGAGGGAGACTCAATAACGATTTAACGCATTACTCAACACTGCCCCATGCTGCACCCTCTATGGCCACCTGGTAAATGATACAAAGAACGCAGCAAACTCATTCCTCTCTGTTTAATTTTTACATGTAAAACGTGATGGCAACTCAGTTGCTCACTCGCTCGCCAAAAGAGCTAGGTTCAGTAATCCTTTTGAAGTTTGGATGGAGTCTGTTCCTCCTGACATAGCTCCAATTTTCTGTATTGATTTTTCCAATCATCAATAGAACTATTAACTTCTTCTAAAAAAAAAAAAAAGGTTGTAATCCTAGCAATATTAGGATATAAATAGAGTTATAACTTTATTTGAATACCTAAAAAACTTTGACGGCAAAAATTCCAAGAAATTCAAGAAAAGAGAGACGCTAAAAGAAAAGAAATATGAGAGTCTCAATACTTTTCCTTTAGAATAAATTGTCATTGAAATATGAATTGGTTTTGTTAGCTAGTAACTGGTAGTAGATTTTAGATTGATATGTAGATTTTAATTAGTAACATGTATATAAGAATCGGCTAACTCTAGAAATAATAACGTAGATCTTAGAGCATCTCCAACACTAGTCCATTTTACTCTCTATCTCCACATGTGGAGAGTAAAATGAAGATAAATTGCTCTAACACTAATCTATTTCATTCTTCAAAAACCCAAACTGCTACAGTAGCTTTTCACAAATGTTGAAAATTTGGTTATGGGTGTGTGATTGTTGCGGTGGTGGTGGTTGGGTGGAGTTCTTGCGGTGGTTGGGTTGGTGTTCTTGCGGTGATGATGGTTAGGTGATGTTCCTGCGATGGTGGTGTTTGGGTGGGGTTCCTGTTCCTGCGATGGGGTTCCTGCGACCGTGGGTGAGTCAAACATTTCACCCTCGCTTTCTCTCTCTCTCTCTCTCCGCCTTCTTTGACTGAGTGGAGTCGGAGGATGAGATCGATGAGCCTGAAGAGATCGAGCCGCCTCCAGCTGCTCACAGCACTGCCCTCGTTGTCTACCTCCACTACTTTGCCAAGATCATCCACGTCCTCAGCCTCGGCCCTCCCAAATACGAAGGCGTTTTCCGATCTCAGTGGATTGAGGAGGGAGGCAAGGAATGAGGAGAGAAAAAAAAAAGTTAAAATAAAATAATAAAAATATTATTTTAATAAAAATATAGATAAAATAGAGAGTAGTGTTGAAGAGTATTAAATAAAGAGTTGCTGAAATAAAGATAATATGGAGATAAAATAGAGAGAGTGTTGGAGATGCTCTTAGATCTCTGTTTCGGTGAAAACTGTTCCTAATTAATAGATGGTAGTACAAGAAATCGGATTTCAAAAGGAGAAAAAGAAAAATGTCACACCTTGTAGACGTGATGAGGAGGTTGGTCATTGAAAGAAGAAAAGTAGGTTGGCTTTTGCATATATAGGTCATTATGAATTGACATAGGCTTGCACATATAGGTTAATCTGACAAGTGAAAGAAAAAAAATAAATAAAAGATAACCAACTCCTAGTCTATTGACGTGAAGTAATGGGATGATGTACAGTACAAGCCATTAGGCCTACTGTACATTCTGTAAAAGGTAGACACACTTTAGGCATATGGAATTTTGAGAAATTGGAGGAGGTATGACGGAGTATTTGTACAGTATCTAATAATTGGGAAAATACCTACAAGAGCCTAGCTTAGTAAATAAATATTTTTACACCGATTAATGTATTTTGACTATGGTATAATTGATTAGGATCTGATTTGTGAATTTTGAAAAGAGGAGATAGAGAGAATTACTGTATCTGTTACTCGTAAGAGGTAAGTAACCTTTATCCTTAACTAGAATTTTCTCAATTTTATATATTAAATATTCATATCTGCGAACTTATTATTATAGTTTATTATTCTATTATGCCAAAATCAATTTTGTTTCAAAATATCAGAAAAATCATTGTATTTGTAAAGTATTGTTTACTTCGAAAATTCGGATAAAGCATGTGATTATATGTTACAGGAATCTTTATACAACTTATTTGTTAAACTGATTTGTTTTTATATGTAATTTGAATAAGGTTTGAAAATCACTATGTTTTGGAATTCAAATATATTTTAAATGTGTTTTGATATTTGAAACCTCTCAGTCTAACAATGTTTTGGGCCTTGCCAATGGGGATATACGTTGGTACCGAAACTAGTTTCATTCTGGGGTTTGCCACCGACCTATGTGTGGTTTTTGGGCCTTGTCACAAGGATAATGTGGCCGTAGTCACCAAGACTATTTAGTATATGTATTTATATCTATATCTGAATCTGAATCTGTATTTGAATCTATATCTGTATCTGTATTTATTTCTGAATATGTTTAACTTGCTACTTGCAAATAAAATTATATTTTATTTTGTCAACCAAACCAAGTGTTTTATCAAAATCATTGTTTAAGAATTCGTACTACTTATGTATATATGTTTTTAACAAATGTATGTTTGATCCGGCTGGATAGGGATATTTGGTTATTTATTGAGCCTCCCAGCTCACCCCCCATTTCTTTCCCATTTCAGATTATGAGGATTAGCTAGCACGGACGTTGCGAAGGAGTAATGTGGGAAGAAATTTAGACAGGATTATTTAGTATATCATATTTGCTATTTTAGTGATTTTGTTAAACACCTTTGTTTAAGATAATTTTTGGATTAGTGATATTATGAAATTTAATTATTTTATACATCCTTGATAAGTGGATTATTTTGGAGAATTTAATTTCATTAGTGTTCGTACTGTAATTTGTTAGTGAGGCCTGGCACACTTGTAAGGCAAATTGTCACGTGTCAAGCTCATGCTTTGGGTTCGGGGCATGACATCTCTCTTCCAATATTCCACACCCTCCACTCCTTATCAGAAATTATTAGGTCCTCCTGTAGTGGTGGTGGTGGTGGTGCATGGAGTTTCCCTTAAGCTAAACTCTTGCTATATTTTATGCCGCTTCTCATGGGTGATATACTTTAATTCTGTTGTGAGTGAATTGTTTAATTCTAATCCGATTCACCGTGTTATGTGATATACTTTAATGTAACAAAGATTAAACTCTTCACCGTGTTATCTTAATCGCTGAGGCATTGCAAGAAACCCACCACTGAAATCTGCTGCCTCATTTCTTTTATATCCTACCAATTTTTGTTTGTGTATTTTTTTTTACACTCTCTTTGTATGTATTACTTACTATAGAATGTGGTCCTCAAGAGTCAACACAGCTCGCAAATCACAATATTGTGCGAATATACGTGTATACTGTCTCACACAAGAACAGTCCAAGATTGAATTGAAAAGATAGGCTCCATATCTCTCTTTCATTCTGCACCCTCCACCCCTCATCTTCACCCAGCCACCCACTTGTTTCCACGTGGCACTGCAAATATCCAAAATGCAATTAATCACCACCAAGCTTCTCCATGCCATTTTTTTTATCACAATTACCAAAACCTATTTAGCTATTCCATTTTTCTATATACAAAAAATAAAGAAATATTTTATGTAGAACTTGAGGGAAGGAAAATCCAAATAGACTATTTTAGCTACTATCCATTGATTTATCTCATCCATGTCCCTTCTCATGCCACCTTAAAATTACCTCCAAATTTGTCCAAAAACCAAAATCAGGGGTAGTCACATAAAAAAACCCATAAGCAAAAGACACATCAGCCTCCCAATTCCCATCACCAAGCCAACAGTTTCCTTCACACCTCTTATTTGTGTTCCAAAGTCTTCATATAAAATCAGGAAGACAAGAAGCCAAACCCATTGCTAAGAGTTGCCAAAAGCCAATTCAATCATCTCTTGCTCTCTCAGAGCTCTGTAAATTCCTTTCTAAGTTGAGAGAGAGAGAGAGAGAAAAAAAAATGTCAATTTGCACAGTTTACACAACCCCATCACTCAATTCCACATGTTCAATCTCCACATCTAAAACCCACTTGGGATTTCACCAAAAACAAGTAGTTTTCTACACAAGTGGCAAGAAAACCAGCAAGAGAGGAAGCAGCAGCAACACAACAAGCCCATATGTGATAACATGCTCAGCAGGTGACTCACAAACAATTGTGATTGGTCTTGCAGCAGACTCTGGATGTGGGAAAAGTACCTTCATGAGGAGGCTGACAAGTGTGTTTGGAGGGGCAGCAGAGCCACCAAAGGGTGGTAACCCAGACTCAAACACACTTATCAGTGACACCACCACTGTGATATGCTTGGATGACTATCACTCACTGGATAGGACTGGAAGGAAACAGAAGGGTGTGACTGCACTTGACCCAAGAGCCAATGACTTTGATCTCATGTATGAGCAGGTTAAGGCTATCAAGGATGGGATTCCTGTTGAGAAGCCCATTTACAATCATGTAACTGGTCTCTTGGATCCTCCTGAGCTCATCAAGCCCCCTAAGATTCTTGTCATTGAAGGTTTGCACCCAATGTAAGTAATTAAACCACAAACATTCTCTCTCTCTCCCACACACTTACATCTGGTCATGAATCCTGCATCTTATGGAAAAGGAAGAATATTCCATGAAACTAATTGTGTTCTTAATCTCCTTGGAATATGTACCTATGTGATTAATTTATATTTTTAAAAGAATATTTGATGTATACCATTATAGTAAATTAAACTCATTATATCATATTTTTAAATAATGATATCCCACTTTAAAATTATTAAAATAATAAGTGTTAATTATTTTAATTATTTTAGGACGGCGTGTTTTTTAAAAAAAAAAATTAGATGTGCTCAATATAACTTTACTATAAATTTGAAGTGTGAATGTAATTTATCTTTATTTTTATATTTATTTTAAAATTGTTACCATACTCTGTATTTATGTAGCACGTACGTGTCTAGTTCATTGCTAATGAGTCCAAAAAATAACATTATCATGTATTTTTATTTATTTTTTCTTTCTTTCTCTCTCTCTCTCTCTCCAATTCCATATTGATGTTACGTGTTAATTTAGGTAACCCCCATGAGAAAATACTAAATGATTAAAATAAAAAATAAAAATAAAATAAAAAGACAGAAAATAATGGTTTTGATAATATATGCCATACTGTGAAAGGTGCTTGTTATGGGTTCTTGACATAGAGGTTAGAGATATGTTATCTAAATTTATTGTATGGCTGAGGAATTGTAACTGTTATTGTCGTCTTCTTCTGGTGGGTCTTGCATCATAGTAGGTTCGATTAACCTGGTCATTTTTATTACTAAATAAGTATAAGACAAAAGATAAATGAATAAAGCTCGTAAGAATAGGCTTGAAGTTTCATAATAAAATTTACTCTAGTCTCTAAGATGATTTAATCTTATTCTTAATTCCTAAACAAGGGAGTTTGATAATGATTTTATTAAGAGCCTAATTAATCTGGGAGTTAAAATATTTTTTAGTGGACCTAAGACTCAGAGACGCAACTAAGAAGGCCATGACATGGGCCATGAGCCCATGACCCCTATCATTTTTTTTAATAAAAAATAGTTAGTATATATCCAGTAATTTAAAATTTAGAATCAAAATATATATACTTGGCTTCTATCATCCCATAAAAATTACAAATGAGGCTATAAAACCTATTTTTTATTTTTTTATTTTATTAATCCGGCCCATCACATAGTCGAGGCTTCCCAAACAAATAAACAAACAATGGTTTTTTCCTATAGTGAGTGGGTTGTGCTGTGTTTTTTGTGCTTGCAATTGACTAATCTATTGTGCTGAGTGTGAGTGGGGTTGTGTTTATCAGTTTGTGATTGTGGGGGGCATGGGGTAGTTTGGATTTTCATAACTTTTTTTTTGTTTATGCTTTGGTCTCTACTAAGTCAAATCTTGATTTCGTCCCTACCTAGGATTTACTTATAACAGGCTCATCCATTCATCTATTTCTAATCCAAATTTTTAAGGATAACTCCATCACAAAATGCTTTGATCATGTAGGCAAATGCCCGGACAGAAAATGCATTAAAAGCATTTCTGTTGTTTAAACTGGCAACTGCCTAGTACCTGGCCTGATAAAACATACATGAGTTTTAATGGGAGAATCCTTTTTTTTTCTTTTGCTAAAATAAATATGAGTTATCCGTGGAAGCCTATGATTGAATTTTTTTTTTTTTTTTATAGAGCTTTATTGTTAATAATGAGTCCTTGCATGTCCTCAGATCAATTAATGAGTTAAAGTTGTCCACATGCAGGTTCGATCAGCGAGTAAGGGACCTGTTGGACTTCAGTATCTACTTGGACATCAGCAATGAGGTTAAATTTGCATGGAAAATTCAGGTAACACCACTCTATATATTTATATAAAATATTTAAATTAATTTCAATCAATTTTTTTTTTTTTTTTTTCGATACAAGGGTTCAATTAAAGTTTCTCCACAATTAATTATAGTAACTCAACTCAATTTGTAATTCTCCTTGATCTATATATGTTACAAAAATTGCAGAGGGACATGGCTGAGCGTGGACACAGTCTTGAAAGCATCAAAGCCAGTATCGAAGCCAGAAAGCCTGATTTTGACGCATATATTGGTAGTCTTTTTTAGCCATATATATATATCAAGTTTAGATATCCACATGTTATGTTTTATTTTTATTGTTTCCAATCAAAATCAATCTCCTCAACTCTATTATGGCTTTAGCCTTACTTTTGTTATGGTTGGGCATGCATGCAGATCCACAAAAGCAATACGCAGATGCAGTGATTGAAGTGTTGCCAACCCAACTGATTCCGGATGATAACGAGGGAAAGGTTTTGAGAGTGAGGTTGATAATGAAAGAAGGGGTGGAGTTTTTCAGCCCAGTCTACCTCTTTGATGAAGGGTCTACTATCTCATGGATACCATGCGGAAGAAAGCTTACTTGTTCATACCCTGGCATCAAATTTTTCTATGGCCCTGACGCTTACTTCGGCCACGAGGTACCTATCTATATAATGCATATTGAATTAAATATTCACTACGTTACTTTTATCAACTTTCAACAAATAAACAAATAAGTTTTCGACAAAAAATTACATCCAAACCTACTCAAGTTTAAGAATAGAAGGAGAAAAATTAAGCTCATTGATCATGATTCTCTAATGATCTTTTTATAATAATAATAATATATAAATAAGTGGTGAAATTTGCTAAAACTCAAAAAACATATTGGTTTCTACAACCTTCTTGTTGGAAAAATCATGTGTGAGTAGTGTAAATAGTAAAGTAATACAATCCCACATTAGATAATGATAATAAGAGTGGGAGGTTAAATATGACATAATTCCACTTTCTTTTATATATTTTGATCACGTGAAAATGAAAATATAAGAATAAAATAAAATAACATAAAGAGACAAAGCAGAGAAGGAAAAAGAAATAAAGGGAATTAACATGGTTCGGCCTATAACGACTTACATCTATGGAGGAAAGTTTTTTATGTCTACATATTTATTATATGAAACCCCCTATTTATAGGAGGCTAATTCTTAGACTAACCATACGTTAAATCAAGGTTAAAAGACTTACAATACAAGTAGGATTAAGATTTTTTTGCTTGCACTACATCAAATATTATTGGATTTGAGTCTTGACTAGGAATTTAACCTTGATATTTTAACAGGCTAAAACTTTTGGATTATGTTATATCTCTACATGTTATATACAGTCCTCACAAATAAATTACTTAGAAACCCAAAATCCGAACAAGTGGTATCTTAGGCTCCGTTTGTTTCGACGTAAAACATTATCCACCACCGTAAAATGTTTGCAAATGAAAATGATTTCAGAGAAAATGATTGTTTTTTCAGTGTTTGTTTGCACTTAGGAAAATAGTCCCGAAAATATTTTACAATGTTTGTTACAACGTAAAATGAAAAAAAAACACACACGTAAAACACACCCCAGCACCACCGGAATCACACCCCAGCACCACCACTGCCAGCCAACCACCCAAACCCACCCCCACTCCCACCCCACACCCACCCCGTCCCACCGCGCCACCCTCTGTGCAAACCCACAAACCCAACCCACCCCACCACCCACCCCCACCCCCACCCACCCCGAACCCCACCCCACCCCCCCCGAAACCCACCCACACCCACCCCGAAACCCACCCCAAACCCCCCACCCAACCCCACCCCCCCCGAACCCACCCCAAAACCCACCCCACACCCACCCCGAACCCCACCGCACAAAAGCAAAAATCAACCAAACCCCATCAACTTCAAACCACCAGCAACACCGAAACCCATCACCGGAAACACCATAACCCAAAACCGGCAATAACCAAACCCAACGGCAGCAGATCTGGAATCTTAAAAAAACAAAAAACCCAGCTCGCTTCTATCGTCGTGCTTCATCGGCGTGGCTCGGGGTGGCTCGGTGTGGCTGGGGGTGGCTGGGGTTGGCTCGGCAGGAGTTGGACGCGAGAGAGAAAGAGAGCAGAGACTGAGCCTCACGATTTTGGAAAATGGTTTACGGAAATATTTTCCGTAAACCGTTTTCCGTTTTTTCCTTCGGCATTTTACGGTCAAACGAAAATATTTTCAGTTTGACTTTTGTTTTACATTGCACCAAACGCCTGCAAATGCTGAAAACGTTTTACGGAAAACGTTTTCAGCCGAAACAAACGGAGCCTTAGGTGCATAATTTTGGCAATGATAATTGAGACTAATGTTTCTTTTTGATGATCTTAGGTGTCTGTGCTGGAGATGGATGGACAATTTGACCGATTAGACGAGCTAATTTACGTGGAAAGCCATCTAAGCAACATATCTACCAAGTTCTATGGAGAAGTCACTCAACAAATGTTGAAGCACTCTGATTTCCCTGGCAGTAACAATGGAACTGGTCTATTCCAAACCATTGTCGGGTTGAAGATTAGAGACCTTTTCGAGCAGTTAATTGCCAGCAAGGCTAAAACTCCAGTAGAAGCAACAAAGGCCTAAAAAACTGCATGCCTTGGATATATACCATGGACGAGGCACCACCAAGTCTCTAAAATCATTTTCCACTTTCGTTTTTTCTTATAATTATTATTTTTCAACTCCATCTTCCATGTTTTTCATTTGAGTGTTAGGTTGTTCGCGAGAAGTATGAGAATACTCTGTATGTACTTATTTTCTATTGTGGACATGTGTATTATAGAGAAGCGAAAGCATAGATAAAATTCAGCTAATTAAGAAATTCATAGATTGGTACCTTTCTCTACCTCACTCAAACCTTAAAAGCGGCACAAAGTCTCATTTTTATCATAGTGGAAAAACTAAAACGATTTGGGCCGGGGGATCCCATATAAATTTGATAGCCCATTGGTACAAATATCATAGATAAAAGCCGTTTATAGTAGGTACAGTCTACAAATAGAGGGTAAAGTATTGTCGGTAGGTGCGTGTCCTGTACACTGTAATATGTCTTGTAAAGAAATAACTATTCTTAAAAAATAACTATTTATTTATTTGATTACGCTTTTATTACAGAAAATAGTTATTCTTAAGAATAACTATTATTTAAAATAAGAAATAATTATTTCTTATCAAAATGACTGTAATAATTATTCCCTAAGTCACGTAATAGCTCAAATTTTTTTTTCCAAAAACCATATAGTTGACTACCACTTTTTAAACCTCTCTCTCTCTCTCTCTCTCTCTCTCTCTCTCTCTCTCTCTCTCTCTATATATATATATATATATACATCATTCAAAATTCCAAGTCTTCAAAATGTTTTAAAATATTAATATTTGTATAATAAGTAATCAATGTCTAATTTTGTTTTACACAAATTCTTGAAACAATTGAACTCTTATATGCAAAACCATTCTAAAAATCAAAACATGGTTCTACAAAATAAGTCTATTATAATTTGTTTTTAAATTATTATTAAATGACACGTAAAGTTATTATAAAAGGCGTTATTGTATTTTTTTTTTTCATTTATGAAATTATTAATTTTGAACAAAGAACACGAATATTAATTATATGTAGTAAAATATAGAATACAGATTCAAAGTTTTATTCATGGTATTGTTACCAAACAGATGAATGATACTAGTTATTATATTATATTTTCTTCTATTCCTTGTAATATTGATTCCTATTACACTGTAATAACCATTACAATGTACAAATTCATTCTAAACCTATTAATGTTTGCGGGTGTGGGTAGGGAGAAGAAGACACAGAGGCCTGGCGATGGAGGTGATGACAAGGGAAAAGAGGAGAGAGAAAAAAAAAAGATATTTGAGAGTAGAGAAACAACATAAAATGGAAAACTTAAAAGAAAAGAAAGATGGACATAAATGAATTAAATTATTTTATGTAATTTTATATTATTTTTTAATACACTTGACACATGACACGATTTGATTGGACCACCTAGCACATGTGTCAGGCTTGGAAAATAGTTAACGGTACTACCATTTTTTGCATGAAATGACCAATATCCAATCACAACCAAACTTCAAAGAAACAGATCCAAATTTTCAAACATCAAAGGGCAAGATCCAAACTAGGCAAACTTAGAAGGTGTATAATATATTTTAATCTCTATTTTTTATTGAATAAAATTTTTTCAAGAGATTTACTTAATACTTCTAGCCTATTCCAAAATAATTTTTGTCTCTGTCCGGGCCTATTACAAAGTAGAAAAACCTCCCATCCCTATAAAGTATCAAGAATATTCAAGAGTGTTGTTGAGGTTGAGCTCTATATGACTATATCTATGAATATGATTCACGAGCTTTTTCTGCTAAGGGCTAGAGAAACAAAGCATCTTGGAATATATAATAGTACAGAACCCCTCAGCTTTCGTAATAGATACCGACGGAAAAGCAAATAACAACCTTTGACCTTTGGGTTGAGCTTTGGGCTAAAATCAAATTTGACCACTATATTTCTATTTTGAAATCATAAATCCTTAAACTTTAGTAAATACCCAAATCACACCTTTTGTTACCATTCCAATAATGTAATGGATAGAAAATGTTATCTCACCTTTTGTTAATATAAAAATTGTTTTTAAATTCAAATTTAATAAAAAATCTTTTTAATTCTCATTTATACATTCAAATTTTCCTTAATAAGCATTTTAGAGAAATCTAACCCCTGCTACAATATACAAACTCAAAACTCAAGTCATCATAATACCAAATAAAGTTATCCCGTAGCGATTGAAATATAGAATGATTGCAATATGGAATCTATAATGCAAAAACTGTATATAATTAGTGAACTATCCATTGCTAGAATATATATAGGCTATCCTCTTGATTAATCATCCCAAAATAGAACAAAATAAAAATTAATTAATTAATTAATTAAAAAAGAAAATAAATAAAAGGATGTTTTCTTGAGGGCTACTTTGGTCCCATGGGGGTTTGGTTCAAATGACATGCATCTTACTCACCACGAGACCGTCCCCTCACAAGTCCAAAGAATTTTCATGTTTTCTCTTCTGTATTTTAAAAAGTCATAAGATAAAAGTACTCTCTATATATGGGTAAGAAAGTAGAATCTCTTGGAGATGCTCTTACACTGGCCATGGAATATCTTTCCTCTAGAGTTGTTATGTGCATTCTTGATTTAAAATCCAATTACAATCATTACTAAATCAATCCTCATTTCTTTCCTATTTCTGTTTAGAAGAAAGGAACCGGGTGAAAGAAGGACAAGTTTTCAATAAACTCAGATTACCTTCTAAAGCTCTCTGTGTAAGAGCATTCCCAATGGGTTAGCCAAAAGCCAATTTCAACTCAAATATGGCTAATAAACCCCAAAAATGGCTCCCAACCGATTAACAACAGGTTAGCCAAAATACCTTTTTACTACATTAACTAGGCATTTTTACCTAGAGTATTTTATTATTTCTCTATCAATCTCTCTCCTCTCTCTCCCTCTCCTTTTTCCATCTCGTTACTCTCTCTAAGCAGTCCACAGTTGCTAGATTCAGATCAAGGTGGGTTTGATTTGTGTTGGGATTGGGGTTGATTTTCAATATTGATGGGTAGATCTTATCATGGTTTTAAAAATAGGACCGGGGAGAGAACCGGAAAAGCGAGTGGTTCCACCTACTAGTGGTCGACCGGGGTCGGACCGGTGGTCGACCGTGACGTCATCGATGACGTCATAAATAATAATTAATAATTTTAAAATTATATAAATAATTAAATAAATACAAAAAAAATTGTAACAATAATATAGAGTTAACAAATATATAGCAAATTTTAAAATACTTTATATGAGTTTCCACATTTTATATTTTGCAAAAAAATCAAAACTAAGCAAAATATAACTATGTAAATATGTAACAAACATGTTTACTCACAAAATAATGTTCCTTAAACCAAATAATTTTGAATTCCATTACATCCAAACAACAAAGAACAATAAATATTCATTTAAGCTGTCCATTACATCCAAGTCATATTCATGTTTACATCACAAAATATTCATTGAATTCATTAATTCAAACATTCCAACACAATCAGAATACATTTCAAAGTTAAGAAAGAAAGAGAAAGATATACATTTTTCAAAATCAAACATTTCATACCGTTTCGTTGTGGACTTGACTGACTGACTGACTTTTTTTAAAAAAAGGACTTGAAGCTTGGAAGTCCACAGTGAACGAGAGAGAGAGAGAGAGAGAGCAACCATGAGACCATGAGTTTCTGTGATTGATGGCGGCGGTGACACCGTGAGAGTGATGGCGGCGGTGAACCGTGAATTGAGTCTGAATTGAGTCTGAGAGTGAGTCTGAGATTGAGAGCCCGTGAGTCCGTGAGATTGAGTCTGAGAGTGAGAAATCGGGACCGTGAGACAGTAGAGGTGATCGTTCCGGTGAGAGGAGATTGTGAGCCGAGAGAGAGACGGCGTGCGTGAGGAGGGAGAAGCGGCGTGGGTTGGAGGTTAGTAAAAAAAAAGAGTAAAACGGCAGTGTTTTGGGATTGTGAACCGGGCCAAAACCGGTTCAACCGGGTTCGCGGTTTTCACGGTCGAACCGGCGGTTTCCGGTTTTTGGCCATTTTTTCCAGATTTCCGGTTTTTTCAGAGAGGGTTAGGCACCGGTCCCCAGATAGATAAGAGAATCACGGTACTTGGGCCAATTCGATGACAACGACAAAGACGACCGCCACACCACTCGTCCACCGTTGCACCACTCGAAAAACAACACTAGTTGAACCCAAGTATTTTCTGATCTTTGGGTTGGAATTGTGTGGGTTTTTGGTTGAGGCAGAGAGATAGATAGATAAGAGAATACTGGGTTATAAAATAGAGATAGAAATAGATAGTCCATTAGAGCATTTGCATCAGTGTAGCTAAACACTAAAATTTGCCAAAATATTACTATCCATGCACCAAAACCCCTGCACATCAGCCTTAGCCTCTGTTATTAAAATCCCGATTTGAATCTTAAAATCTTACGATTTTACGATTCAACATTATAAAAACGATTCAAATCTTAAATAAATCTTAAAGGGCTTGTTTGGTACGTGTTTTCGTTTTCTATTTTGGTTTCGTGACTTTTTACTTTATTGAAGTTGGAACTTTAATCCTGATTTGAATTCAAGATTGTAAAAAAAAATTCTGTTTGGTACATAGTTTTGGTTTCATAACTGAAATCACAATTTAAAAAAAAAAAAATTGTGTTTGATACATAGTTTTGGTTTTTAGATTTAGTTTTTATCATTACATTATTATTTTTTCTTTCTTTCTTTCCTTTTTTCATTATCACCCACGTACACCACTTCTTATTTTTTTCTTTCTTTTTTTTCCCCCACCATCCACGTACCCCCCCACCCTCCTTTTCTTTTTACTTTTCCCCCACCAGACATACATCCCCCCTCCCCCATTTCTCTCTTTTTTTTCTTCCTTTCTTCTTGTTGCTTCCTGAATGTTCCTTGCTGCACGTCTTTACTCTTTACAACCCCCTCACTTTCCTTTCTTCTTTTCCAATTTTACACATATCCTTTCATCTTCTTTTTTTTTTTTTTTTCTCTCATCTTTATTTTTTCACCGACTCTCCCTCTCAGTTCTGTTCTCTTTTTCTTTTTCTCTTCTTCCTCTAAAACACAAGCTCATATTATTTTCGGTGTTGCCATGGTGGAGGTTGAGGTTGGTTGTGCGAGGGGTTGCGAGAGGGAAGTTTTCGGCGACATGTGGGTTGCAATTGGCGCTGGAACAATCACGGCGTGAGCTCGTTCTGGCGACGTGGAGGCTAGGTTGGCTTGTGTTGCAATCAGGTTTGCTAGAGGTGAGTGGGTTTTGGTTGAAGTGGGTGGATCTAAATTTTTTTTTTTTTTTTTTGGGTTTGGATTGTTGATGCCAGGGATTGATGATTGGGTCACGGTGGCTGTGGGTTTTGATGTGTGGGTGATAGGTTTGTTGAACGGAATGGTTGGCTATTCTGTAATGGCCGAGAGCAAGAGAGAGAAGCAGAAAGGCTTACGGAGAAGAGAGAGAGAAAATGGGAGAAAGAAGAAACGTGTGGGCCCAGTAACGGTAATAAACTGGGACCCACATGAATTCAGTCCGGATTTGAATCCTGATTGGATTAAAAACAGGTGAAAGGCTGAACTCAAATTTGGCATAGGACCCATATAAAATTCAGGGTAAATTACACTTTTCCACCCTGAACTATCACCCATTTTTCACTTCACCCCCTAAACTTTAAAAAGTAACAATTAACCCCCTAAACTATTAAAATTGCACGGCCGTTACACCCCGATGCCAAAATCCAGTTAAAATGGACAGAATTGAGCCACACGTGACACGCACGTGCTCTCAGGCCCACCAGATTAACTTTACCAACTTATATTTTTTTAAATCCCCGAATTACCCTTACCCCCTTTACTGATCTGAGATAAAAAAACCCAAATATGCCGTGTAACAAATTTGCCCCAAAACCAAACCCTCGGTCAATAACCCCCCAAAACCGGCGTTGACCCACGATCTCCATAGCCAAGTCCAGCTGAAGCTCCGATCTCCATAGCCAAAACACCTTCAACCTCGATCAATAACCCCCAAAACCGAAACTTGACCCAATAACCCCCAAACCCGGCGTTGACCCACTGAGAAAACGCTCGATCAGTCGAAGCCGAGTTGCAACCCAAGAACACCGTGAACAAAATCAAACCCGTGGTGGAATTTCGATGAAGATGCAGGGATCCCGATCACACGGTGGTGGAAATTCTGGGAGTGCACAGTCAGCAAATTCTTGGAGTTGCCGTGAAAATTTCCCAGCCACGGGTGAGCTGTTTTGCTACTGTGGTATTCCAGCTCCGGTGAATACAAGTTGATGATGGTGCTCCGATGATGGTGATGGGGTCAACTGCCACACTGATAAGTCATGAAATATGACTTATTAAGCCCATTTTCTAGCGTTTTTAATAGAATTGTTTTGCATTTTATTTTTAGTTGTATGCAAATCATTGTATTTATTTTATTTCATTGCGTTGTATAAAAATAATTTATTTCTATGCGTTATTTTAATTTTATAAAGTCTAAATTTTATGTTTTGTTTTAGGTGCAAATTAATGTTTGAAAAGAAAAAGAAAATCAAAGCCCAAAAGCCCACAAGCCCACATGGCTAACAAGCTCACACTCTCCTTTCCTAGCCGCATCACACTAGATCAATGCTCAAAAGAGTTTTAATTGAAATTCATGGGAGCTTGCCGTGGATTGCATGTCCCTTTGTTGCCGCAATGCACCGGATCATTGCCCCATTAATGAGTTCACGTGACAAGCTTGCTTTGACCAATTGCATGCCATTTTTTCCTACCACACCACACATGATTATTTCTCTATGGGAGCCCTAAGAAGCGTGTTTTTCTTCTTTCTTCTTGGACAGCAGCCGCTGGAACAAAAAGGGAGGCAGAAACTCCATTCCTTTTTACTTTGTTCTTCATTTTTTCTCTAGCTTATTTATTTCTCTAGTTTCTTTTGTAATTTCTTGGCCATGATTGGCTAGACACTTTGCTTGGGCTAAGGGGGAACCCGAATTTGTAAGGTAATCTAGTTTATTTTAAATCCATTTTGAGCTTGAATGTTTTAGATTTATTCTTTGATTGTTCATATTCTTGTTATTTGTGGTTCTATGAGTTGAATCTTTTCATGAGTTCAATCATGTTTTTCTCATAGTTAAGTAAAGATTTTAGTTCCATTAAATCTAAGAACTCTTAATTTCATTGGATATTACTTTTTACTACATTGTTGCTAGATTAATTAGTACAATGTCGATTTTAGGTTTTTCCAATGTAGTTATTTATTATGTATTTAAATCAATGAACAATCAAATAATATTTCTAATTTAGATTTTATTAAAAAAATGGTTTTTATTGCAAATGTTCCAATTGAGGGTTTGGGATGTGAAACCCCCAATTGTGTAATTCCATGGATTTAAATTGAATTAGTTTATCTTAGCAAATTTGGAGGAACCTAAAGCCCTAGCAATTTTTAGATTTGAGTTTCTTTACCTATTTAAATTGTGAGTTTTCAAAACAACCAAAACATTTTCTTGATTTAATTTCTAGTGTTACGTGTTTATTTAAAACCCCTCTCTCCGTGGTACGACAACCCACCTTACCATACATACTACCATTTTACCTTATACACCCACACATATATTCATACATATCAAATTTGATTAGTCTCCATTAAAGAACGACGTTTTGGAGGCCGACCAAATTTTGGCGCCGTTGCCGGGGAGAGGCGTATTTGAAGGAACACCATCACGGGATTGGTTTGCTCAATTGACTTGTCAAGGCGGTAAACTCGTTCCAACCCTTTCTTTGTCAATACCATTTTTTTGTATATATTATTGTTAGTTGTTTTATTTATTTTTGCTGCATGAGTAGAAGGTATCGTGATAATCTAGGTAGATTTGCAAGAGAACTTGACACGGATTCTTCGGATTCCGAAGCTTACTTTCCAAATCTATTTGACTCACCTATTGCATCCGATACACTTTCACTCACATCATCACACACAATGGGTGATCATGAGGAAGATCAACCCATCAAGACTCTACATGACTACCTACACCCAGCTAGGAATAGTTCACCATCATGCATCATGTTTCCGGCTAACCAACAAAATTTTGATTTTAAGCCCGGAATGATTCCACTCCTTCCTACATTTCATGGTATGGATAATGAAAATCCATATGTGCATATTAGAGAGTTTGAGGAGGTAGTTGCCACTTTCCATAGCCAATTAGGATCAATAGATACAGTTAGGCTTAAATTCTTTCCCTTTTCTTTGAAAGATAAGGCGAAAAGTTGGTTGTATTCTTTGAGACCTAGGTCTATTGCTTCATGGGGTGAGATGACACATATTTTCTTTAAAAAATATTTTCCCGAGCACAAGACCAATGCTTTTAAGCGGCAAATATCAACCTTTGAACAAAGAGAGAGTGAATCTCTCTACCAAGCTTGGGAAAGGTTCAAGGACCTTTTGAGTTTGTGTCCTCATCATGGGTATGAGAGTTGGCGTACGGTTAGTTGTTTTTATGAGGGGTTGCTCCCTAGGGACCGCCAATTTGTAGAGATGATGTGTAATGGGGAGTTCTTGCAAAAAGACCCCGATGAGGCTATTGAGTATTTGAACCATTTGGCAGAAAAAGCCCACACATGGACCGGACCTAGTGCTACTGAGAGTACTAATCGGTCTAAACCTCACACCTCTACTTCTTCGAGTGGAAGGATTTACCAATTGAAAGAGGAGGATGGTTTGAGGGCTCAAATAGCCCAATTAACCAAGGAGATAGAGACCCTAAAAATGAAAGGGACTAGTGGTACCAAGCAAGGTTACCAAGTTGAAATGCATGAGGAATGCAGTGTGTGCCATGATCCGGAGCATCCTACCAAGGATTGCCCGATGTTGCCTAGTGTAGTGGGGGTTTTTGAGGAACATTGTGGAGCCATAGGGAACTTTAGGAAACCATTTTCACCCTACTCCGAGACTTACAATCCGGGATGGAGGAATCATCCTAACTTTTGGTTGGAAGAATGATACTCACTCTTCCCAACCTCCACCCATGCCACAAAGGAGTTTCCCCCAATCCTATCCCTCCCAACATGCACCTCCACCACAACAATTCACTCCCACTCATGTGCCACACCAAGCACAACAACAATTTCCTTCTTCCTCTAATTCACTTGAAAGTACAATTCATGCTTTTCTTGAGACACAAAGCAAGACCAATAAAAAACATGATGCACTTTTAAATCAATTAGCCGAAGAGAATAAGGAAATGAAAAGCCACATTTCAAAGTTGACCAATGCTTTAACAGTAAATGAGAAAGGGAAATTTCCATCCCAACCTCAAATACCTCAAGGTCAACACATGGCTCAAGGTTCCCAAAATAAAAAGAATGTAGAGCATGTTAATGAAGTCACTACTAGAAGTGGGAAGAATGTTGATAGCCCACACATAGAAGAGCAAGAAAAGAGTAGTGACAATGTTGATTTGCCTACCACAAGTGAACCTCTTACTAGACCAATTTCCGTACCTTTCCCACAAGCTCTAAAAGCTTCAAGGAAGTTGGATTCTAGTCCTGAAATCCTAGAAAATCTTAGGCAAGTGAGAATTAATTTACCACTCTTGCATGTGATTAAGCAAGTACCATCTTATGCCAAGATTCTTAAGGATTTATGCACTATGAAAAGAAAGCACAATGTGAAGAAAACCGCTTTTCTCACCGAACAAGTTAGTGCTTTGATTCAACATAACACACCTCCTAAGTATAAAGACCCCGGTTGCCCAACCATTTCTTGTATCATTGGTGACCATGACATCGAGCAAGCTTTGCTTGATCTTGGGGCAAGTGTGAACTTAATGCCTTATTCGGTCTATTTACAACTTGGTCTAGGAGAAATTAAACCCACCATGGTGGTGTTACAATTAGCAGACCGGTCGGTAAAAAAACCAAGAGGTGTTGTGGAGGATGTGTTAGTCCAGATAGATAAGTTTTACTATCCGGTTGATTTTCTCATATTGGACACCGAATCTGTTGTGCATGCTAATTCAAAAATTCCTGTAATTCTTGGTAGACCTTTCTTAGCTACTGCTAATGCATTGATTAATTGTAGGAATGGTTTGATGAAGCTTTCTTTCGGGCACATGACTTTGGAAGTGAACATCTTCAACATTGGAAAGCAATTGGTGGAAGATGATGAATGTGAAGTGGCCAATTGGGTTGATGTGGTTGTGGAAGACCAATTCCACAACACTTATTTTTCTGACCCTCTTGAATCTTGTATCGTAAATTCTTATGATTTAGATTCTTCCATTAACTCTGAAATTACTGATGTTTGTTCTTTACTTGATGATTTTCAGGTTATGGAGCTAAGTGGGTGGAGACCAAGATTTGAGGAGTTGCCCAAAAGTGAACTCAAGCCCCTTCCTTCTAGCATTGAGATTCCAAAGCTTGAGTTGAAGCAACTCCCAAGTGAGCTTAAATATGCATTCCTCGAATCAGGTGATACCTTTCCTGTAGTGATTTCCTCTAAATTAACTGTTGAACAGGAAGGTAGCCTAGTGCAACTCTTGAAAAAGCACAAAACCGCAATTGGTTGGACCATAGCGGACATTAAGGGAATTAGCCCTTTAGTTTGCACACACAAGTTACATTTTGAGGAAGAGGTTAAGACCTCTAGAGAGCCTCAACGTAGGCTAAACCCAAACATGAAGGAAGTAGTAAAAAGTGAAGTGCTTAAATTGTTAGATGCGGGTATTATATACCCGATAGCGGATAGCAAATGGGTTAGTCCTACTCAAGTGGTTCCCAAAAAGTCGGGAGTCACGGTTGTTGAGAATGAGCTTGGGGAATTAGTGCCCTCTAAACCTTCTTATACTATCATGTTCTATATTTTTGAAACATTGAGGACAATGTTGAATTTAGGTTGGGGGGTGGGATAGTAATTTTTTAGAGCTTCCCATACATATGTTGAAGTGTTGAAATTCTTGCATGCTTATTGTGTTTCCCCTTCATTGACATCTTTTTGCTTTTAGGTAAATATTAAAAAAAAAAAAAAAATTTTTTGTGTTTAATGTTATGCTAATTGTCTTGAAATAATGAATTCATATGCTTTGATTGTGCTATCCTTGAGGATGTATTGAGCATTAGCTTTGATTTGAATGTCATTAGTGAGCTTAAAGGCTTGAACGCATGATCATTTGATTGAGAAATTTAAATTCTGTCCTTTGATGCTTGATTTTTGGGTAGTGAGATTCCACATGTTTCTTTGAACTTCACAAGCACATTAGTACATGGTTGTGGGGTATGAAAGCCAAACATGAATGTTTAAAATCTTAAGACTAGTTGGTTGACTTGTTGGTTGTGAAATCCTTGGCATGGTTTTGTGTATTGCAAGATTTAAAAAAAAAAAAAAAAAAAAAAAAAAAAAAAAAAAAAAAAAAAAATAAAAAAAAAAAAAAAAAAATTGGCCATCTTGAGCTTATACTGAGTAACCGGGCCTCTTGCCTAATCAGCAGTGAGTGTTCGCGTCAAAAGGTAAAGGTTTGGAATGGTCAATATGGTGTGGGTAACTAGTTTAGCTTCGTAGCCTTTTTGACTCGAGTTAGTAAGCCCTTAGGGGTGTCTTTACACCTAGTGCCCATTGAGCCACTTGGTTTGGGAGTTACTGGTCAAACACTCGATACACGGGTCAACTAGAAAGCTTAAGGGAGCTAAGCATTGTACAACCCACACAATAAAAAAAAAAAAAAAAAAAAAAAATGATGATGCAAGTGTATATGAGCAATTTAATAATACTTGCTATGCCTTGGTTGTTTCACCTGACAAAGAATTTTAGAAAACTTTGAAGGACTAAGCCATTTATGATGGAATTGTTTGAAGCCCCATAACCATGAGCTAACTCACTTTACACTAAGGATGTGTGTGGCGTTTTACTATTTGAGTATGAGCAAATTCGGATAGAGTTTAAATTTTTCATAATTTTGGAGATGAAGTTTGTGTTTTTAAGCTTGCTCATGACTGAAAACCATTGCTTTTGTGATATTGCTTTCCCTTTGATGACATGATTGGCATTGTTTGAAATAAATCAAGACTGAGCACGTTACTTGAGAAACAAAACGTTTGTGGGTATCGTTCTGGTAAGCCCTCACGAGACTATAACTCGTCCACTAGGGACACCTAGGGGTTTAAAGGCTTGTTGCATGAGCTAAATGCAACCGAGAGTGCCAGCGAAAGTGGTATAGTTTAGGTTTATTTTCTTTTGAATTGTTTTTAGGTTTGCTAGAGACTAGCAAAATTTAGGTTGGGGGGTGTGATAAGTCATGAAATATGACTTATTAAGCCCATTTTCTAGCGTTTTTAATAGAATTGTTTTGCATTTTATTTTTAGTTGTATGCAAATCATTGTATTTATTTTATTTCATTGCGTTGTATAAAAATAATTTATTTCTATGCGTTATTTTAATTTTATAAAGTCTAAATTTTATGTTTTGTTTTAGGTGCAAATTAATGTTTGAAAAGAAAAAGAAAATCAAAGCCCAAAAGCCCACAAGCCCACATGGCTAACAAGCTCACACTCTCCTTTCCTAGCCGCATCACACTAGATCAATGCTCAAAAGAGTTTTAATTGAAATTCATGGGAGCTTGCCGTGGATTGCATGTCCCTTTGTTGCCGCAATGCACCGGATCATTGCCCCATTAATGAGTTCACGTGACAAGCTTGCTTTGACCAATTGCATGCCATTTTTTCCTACCACACCACACATGATTATTTCTCTATGGGAGCCCTAAGAAGCGTGTTTTTCTTCTTTCTTCTTGGACAGCAGCCGCTGGAACAAAAAGGGAGGCAGAAACTCCATTCTTTTTACTTTGTTCTTCATTTTTTTCTCTAGCTTATTTATTTCTCTAGTTTCTTTTGTAATTTCTTGGCCATGATTGGCTAGACACTTTGCTTGGGCTAAGGGGGAACCCGAATTTGTAAGGTAATCTAGTTTATTTTAAATCCATTTTGAGCTTGAATGTTTTAGATTTATTCTTTGATTGTTCATATTCTTGTTATTTGTGGTTCTATGAGTTGAATCTTTTCATGAGTTCAATCATGTTTTTCTCATAGTTAAGTAAAGATTTTAGTTCCATTAAATCTAAGAACTCTTAATTTCATTGGATATTACTTTTTACTACATTGTTGCTAGATTAATTAGTACAATGTCGATTTTAGGTTTTTCCAATGTAGTTATTTATTATGTATTTAAATCAATGAACAATCAAATAATATTTCTAATTTAGATTTTATTAAAAAAATGGTTTTTATTGCAAATGTTCCAATTGAGGGTTTGGGATGTGAAACCCCCAATTGTGTAATTCCATGGATTTAAATTGAATTAGTTTATCTTAGCAAATTGGAGGAACCTAAAGCCCTAGCAATTTTTAGATTTGAGTTTCTTTACCTATTTAAATTGTGAGTTTTCAAAACAACCAAAACATTTTCTTGATTTAATTTCTAGTGTTACGTGTTTATTTAAAACCCCTCTCTCCGTGGTACGACAACCCACCTTACCATACATACTACCATTTTACCTTATACACCCACACATATATTCATACATATTAAATTTGATTAGTCTCCATTAAAGAACGACGTTTTGGAGGCCGACCACACACGTTATGCGATGAGAACACGAGATTGCAACGGCAATAGTTATCTTGTTCGTGGGAAAACATGGTTGTTGACGGCGCAATGGGTGGTGGGGGTTGGGGGTTTAAATGGGTGGCATTGGGTGTTTGGAGATGAGTCTCAAGTTGTGCCGGAGATTAGCTCGCGATCTCCTCGCACCGCCGCCTCTGTTGCAATTTCAATCCAATTACTTTTTTTTTTCTCTTTTAGTAGAATTATATCTTTGGTCTTGGAAATTTTGTAATTTGTTTTTCGCAATTTTTTTTAATCAGAGTTGGTAATTGAGAAGTTGAATTGGGATCTTTTGAATCTGGGCTTGTTTTGGGGTGGAAAAAATTATGGTATTTGTTGTTGTTGTTTGCGTAAGATTTTTCTGATAATGGGTTTTTTATTTTGGCTAAATATTGCTAGGCTTGATGTTTATATATATATTATTACTTGATGAAGAAAAAATTGCTTGAATATGTAGCAATTGATGCTCTGGGGGTTTCTTTTTCCCTGAAACTTGCGGTAGGTGGGATTTGGAAGAGGTGAGTTTTTTTGGAATTTGAAAGCTTGTAGCCGGTAAAAATGGAGAACTTAAGAGGTTGGGGGTGACTGTTGAATTAGTGAGGATATTACAAAGAACTGGTGGTATGGGTTTTTGATACTCGGTGGTATGGTAAGGGGTAATTCGGGGATTTGAAAAAATATAAGTTGGTAAAGTTAATCTGGTGGGCCCGAGAGCACGTGCATGTCACGTGTGGCTCAATTCCGTCCATTTTAACTGGATTTTGGCATCGGGGTGTAACGGCCGTGCAATTTTAATAGTTTAGGGGGTCAATTGTTACTTTTTAAAGTTTAGGGGGTGAAGTGAAAAATGGGTGATAGTTCAGGGTGGAAAAGTGTAATTTACCCTAAAATTCAAGTTGGGATTTCAATCCTCACTTAAAAATCATGTACCAAACAAGTTTTTTTGGTGTGGGACCCAGTGATTCTGTATTTGAATCACAGAATCCAGGATTTGAATCCGGTGTACCAAACACGCACAAAGGTGGTAGAATCTTAATAGAATCCTGATTTGAATCTTAGAATCTTTAGAATCCCGATTTTCTTCCGATTTTATATGATTCTACTGCATAAAGGTTTATTCGGGTTTTTTGGGTTTTTTCTTTTTCTTTTTTGGGCCTCCAATGAGAATTTGGCTTGTGTTGGGTTGATTTTTAGTATGTTAGTAGCCCAAATACTGAAATAGCCAATTAAATAAAAAGCAAAGCAAACCCTAATCCCCTAAAACAGAAGTGGAGAGACCGAGAGAGTGAGAGACTGAGAGTGTGAGACTCTGAGACTGAGATAGTGTCGTCTCTGCTATCGCAAGTCGCAACCAGGTTTGTTCCCTCTCTTCTGTTTTCTCTATTCGGCCTTAGCATGAATTCTCTCTTGATTCATTTTTAATTTGGTACTGAGCAATGAGCACTGAGACACTGACTATTGAGCCAAATTGATACACTACCAATTGCTACTCATTTTTCATATCAGTGTAATTGTTTATGGTGAAGGTCTCCCATTAGAAGGACAACATTCATCAAATTAATGATGATCTTGGTTTTTAGATCTTGGTTATTCACATTGAACAATAAGTAATGTGTTACTTTTGTCACAAAATCACCATTGTGGAAAATGGTTGGGAAATATTTTGATTTATGTAGTGTTATTATTTGGAACATTATGTATGTTTGTGGTTATGTGGTATTAAAACTTGGAACTTGAAAGTTTGAAGTTTGAAATTTATCATTTGGTATTTAGTAGTTGATGACTTATTGCATTTTATAAGTTTTATGCCAAAACTTATTTATTTTTCAATGATTCTTTAACCTATGTTATGAATTATAATTATTTATATATTTTTTATTTATGGAAAGTAGAATCTTACGATTTACGATTCAAATCTACGATTCGATTTGCGAAACCCTCCCAACGATTCAAGGTAGAATCTCGATTTTAATAACTATGGCCTTAGCACCTTGGACAACAAAAGTTAGCGATGAGCAGTATCTCGCCCCATTAAGCGAGGTATTGTTCATCAACATCATATTTTTTATTTTTTTTTATTAAAAAAGCATATCTCTCTCTCTCTCTCTCTCTCTCATGCGCCATGTAGATCTCTCTCTTGCAAATCGGTGGGTGGCCTTGGTTGACACAAGGTGGTCGTGGGTTGCCATAAGGTGGTCGTGGGGTACCTAGTATTCAAGTGATTCGGTTCGTTCAAGTCTCGAATCTAATACCGATGCGAGGCTGTGAGCGATTGTGCGAGAGAGAGAGATTGTTGTCGACTGCTAAGGCGACGTCGTGACGTTCAATCGAAGCCATGCCGATGGTGGACCATGGCGGAGTAACCCATGTGAACCAGCAAAGTTTCTATTAGGCAACCAATATTTATTTTTTGATTTCTTGTATTTATTTCCTGATTTCTGTACCTACAATCATGGGATTATTTCCTAATTTCCTGATTCCTGTACCTACCATCATGGGATTAGCTCCCTTGAATCATGGGATTAGTTGTCCTCTATAAATTTGTAATATATATGTACATACCTTCATACATGGAATAATCATCATAAAAGGAAATCAATTGATTTCATTCCTTTGTCATCTTTTTATTAGTTTCTGAACAATAGGAAGTTAGGAAGAAGAAGGCTCTAAGTTAAGGATGTGGGTAGTGATGGGGAATCTGGCGAAGGAACCTAGTGATGTTTGAAAAGGAAGAAGCATAAAAAAAAAAAAAAAAAATGCTATCTGATGGAGAGGACTGAGGAGAAATGCTCAAATTGGGAAAGGTCAGGGAGAAGGGAAAAAAATATCCAATGGAGAGGAGAGAGAAAATAATAAATAATATTTAAATGAAATGGAGAAATAAATAAAGAGACTAATAATACACTGACATGTGAATAGTAAATTAACTAAAATCGAAAAAGTAGGTGTTTGAGTGTTAATTTGACTCAAATTACCTAGAGATTGATGCGAATACTCTTAGGACTTAGGAGCACTTTAAAATTGAATAGCTAAAACGAAAAAAAAGGAATTCCTTAAACTTAAGCTAAATTTTACACAGTCCGTTGGGAATCCTCTGACAGATTAGAAAACTAGATAGTTAAAGAATGTACCACCCCAGCTATGCTAAGAGCATTCCCAGCCGGTGCTTCTAAAATACAATTTTGGCTAAACTAGAGACTACTGTAGCAAAAAAATCACAAAAATAAGCTCCCAACCGGTCATGTATACTAGTGATTTATTTTACAAAAAGCTATAGTAACATGTAAAAATACATGATACTGTAGCCTTTTGTATATTTTCATCCCAAATTTCCCTTCTTATTTTATTCTCTCTCTCTCTCTCTCTCCTCTTCTGCTTGCTCTCTCTCGCATCTCTCGCCTCTGCTCTCTTGGATCTCTCTCTATCTACGGTGGTTCAAGCCTTCAAGCCATCATCCTTCATCCCTTAAGTTTTGTTTTGGGTTTTATTTATTCTATGTGGTTATTTTAGGGAATAGGGATTGTGGTTTTGATCATGGGTTATTTTTAGGGATTTGCCTCATGGGTTTTTTGGGTTTTGGATTCGGAGTGGAGGTTTTGATCAAAATTTGAGTGATCAAGAACTGAATTTGGTGATTTTGAGGGATTAGATTGTTGGGTTTTTATGGGTTTTAGATTTTGCAAGGTGAGTGTTGGATCAAAACAGTGTAGAGTCATTGTGAAATAAGAAACCCAATTTGGAATAAAATTAAAAATATAAATAAAAAATTAAAAAAAAAACAGTGGAAGGTGTGAAATCCCACTGTGGTGTGATTTCTTCTTTGTGGAGGAGCGGTGCCAGGAGTCGCGATGGATGGTCTTGGAATCGTTGACGACATTGGCTTGGCGAGGCGATAATTGGGGAAGCAATTCCATTTGGAGGAGGTGTTGCGCAAGTCCATAATTTGGGGCTAGATGCAACCCTTTTAAGGTTTTTTTTTGTTGGTTTGTTGCTGGCGGACTGGAGATGGGGGTTGATTTGTTGTTTTATTGGTTTGTTTTTGGTGGACTAGAGATGGGGTTTGATTTGTTGTTTTGTTGGTTTGTTGCTGGTGGACTGGAGATGGGGGAGACTAGCAGAGAAAAGCGGTGACGAAGAGAGAGAGACAAGGTGCATAGGATAAAAGTACTGTGGGTGCAGTTTACGGATATAGGAAAAATATATTATTTTAAGAATACGTAATGTAAAATAAAGAGTGAGATGTGGAAAGTTTTGTAAAAACTAATAGCTAAACTAGGAAAGTGGGTTTTTAAAGAGGTAAAATGGAGATTTTATAAAAATGCGGATGGGAATACTCTAGGATTGTACCTTTTCTGCTTCAATATCCATCCTCAATCATTTCTTGAAAAATTATACAGTCTTGCATCTTTACTAATCGGTCCCATCCCATCTATCAAACAATATTTCTTCCATTGGTTCTTTAAATTAAGTTCTGGCAACCTTTCTTCCCTTTTTTTTTTTTTTCATTTTTTGTTTTTCGTAGCCTCTGACAGGCTACAGATAGACCAAAAGAAAGGATACCAACCACCTACCAAAAAATTTAATAAAAGGGAACAAAAATCAAGAAGAAAAGACTACCTACAAGAGTTTATCAAAAAAAAAAAGACTACCTACAAGAGCAGCACATATAAGCATTCATCCTAAGCAAAGATGTCTCACAAAGATCTAATGTTTTTCTTTACTGTACTAATTTCTTCAAAGATAAAGAAAGGCCACTGCTGTATATTACTGGATATATTTCTCGCTCTCTATAGCATAGCTAGCAAAAGTACATGACACACGATTCTATAAGAAACCTGCCCATATATTATCAATCTAAAATGTTTTTAGTATTTATAAAATGACACATATTGGGGTCAAATGCTCTAACCTTCTTACTCCAGATCCAGGCTTGAAAGTTAAAACACCTGGGTTAGGAGCAAAGGCCTCTGGACTTCCCGAGAAAAATAACTTTGGCTGAAACCAGTGTCTTTCAACTAGAGAGTTAATGTTAGCTTCCCAAGGGAGGGGGGATAAATGAATAACTTTGTAATGGTTCCATGTTTGTTGCAAACTATACCCTTAACAAACCATTTAGTTTACCTAACTCCAGGTCTTCATCTATGCCAAAGGCATGGAAATTTATAGGTCATGCCCCTCCAAGTAGGCTTTTTTTTAACATTTTTTTTTTCTTTTTGGACACAAACAGTTTTAACCCTCACACAATCACCAGAGGTCTTCGCTGGTCATGAGAAGAGTCATACATTGTCACTTTAAGCATAAACCACCACTCATTTCTCCTCAATATCTATGATGACAATTGGGGAAAATTAAGACATTACTCCAGTGGACTTGTATATCAAATAATAAGAGATTCAGGAATGAGGTATAGCTTTAACCAAATCACAACGGA